>CM050930.1:25515547-25909609 GCA_027742785.1 Vigna reflexopilosa | reverse complement strand
ATGAGCAATTATATATATATATATATATATATATATATAATTGATTTGTATATCAAGTATCATTTTCTCAAAGTTACCTTTTGATTTCAGGTATTTGTGTGGGACCAGGAACAAGTTGGGGCACTCTGATGATTATGGATTTATTGATCCCCAATCCATTCACGAATCAACTGATTTTGATCACATCAACACAAATCTCATCAGAAATTTTGCAAGCGGCAAAAAAGTATATTTTTTGCCTTATATATCCGGGTAAGTGAACTTTGTTAACATAATAAAATTCCATGTGAGATTTTAAAATATAATAGTTAAGTTATTATGAATTTCAGGCGCCATTGGCAGCTTCTTGTTATTTCTATGCACGAGAGCTATGCTTTATGGTTCTGCTCATTGCACAGGCCTCCTCCCACAAATCTCAGACAACTAGTTGATTGGTAAGAACCTCATTGTTTGGACTTTCTTTTTTATATAAATGAATGCTAAAACCATTTTTTTTATATATAGTTCTATTCCAGCAAGTATGATGATGGTTGGGAGATCAATTACACACACTAGAAAGATTGCATGGATTTCTCTCAAGGTTTGACATATGGCAAAACCATACTTTCTTATAGTTGTTTTGTTTTAATGTTTTTCACTAACTATTTACAACTGTGTTGATATGTTGTAGTGTAACAAACAGAGTGGGTCATATGAGTGCGGATACTACGTAATGTATTGGATGACCCAAATTATTCGATCTCATATCACAAGAGGCTGGGAAACGGTAATATTTAACTTTAACAAATGTTGATTTTTTCCAAAATTTAGAATTCAAAACACTAATTAATATAAATTGTCTTGTGCAGAGGTTCAAGACGACTACACCAGTTCCTGAGAAGCCACTATCATTCATCAAAAAAGCTGCTGCAAAGTATATAGTTAGATTATATAATAGTTCTTAGTTACTAGATTTAAAGATTGCATTTGATTAGATTGTATTTAATTAGACTTTGTACTTTATTTAAAGTTCAAATACATTTCAACATGTGATTGATCTTTTGTAAATGATATAGACTGTTTATTTGATATGCAGGTCTGTTTGTGTGGTAATGGATACCACATAAATAGACTTTCTATTTTAAAAAATTGCAGGACAATATGCCGCGGTTGTTACCACAACCGCAGCATATAGTGTCTCGTTTTATTTATTTTTATTTTAAATACACTTTTGGCCGCGGTTGTGGTAAGAACCGCGGTATATTCCCTACATTTTTACCGCGGTTCCAACCGCGGCATATAATGCTACGATTTATATTTTTTTTAAAAAAGGGGTTTAGGCCGCGGGTGTGGTACGAACCGCGATCTATTCCCCATACTTTTTACCGCGGTTGCAACCGCGGCCTAAAGTCCCAGACTTTTTACCGCGGCTGAATATGCCGCAGTTCGGGAACCGCTGCATAAGGGCGAAAACAACCGTTGTCGTTTCTCCTGACTGCACTAGTGCATCCGTTATATAGGTAATAGGTTCTTGAATCGCTGAAAAAATAACACAACTTCATTATGTACAAATATTAATGTTTAAAGTTTGATGTGATTTCAAATATATGAAAGATATATATATTATTACCTATGTTTACTCATTTTTAATTACAGCTCAAATAATAGTTTTTATCCAACACATGATGTAAATAGCCATATTCCAATGAATATTTCTACTTGTTACACTAAACAGGACAAAGAAACTAATCATACATCAATATCATAAGTTGACATGCCAAAATTAACTTTAAGATTAATGAGTATCAACTTTTAAATTTATTGTGCTCTGAATTTACTCACATTTCTAATTAAATTGAAAACATAGGTTAATAGTAATATAAATAAATAGATTGGATAATGATACTTGGACAACATTTTTTTGACAACATTTGAACATCATCTACGTGTCATTATGTGATTAGTCCAAAATTACTCCACAATTAATAATAATAATCATAAACACTACCATGGACCAATCATAGATGATGTTTAAATATTGTAAAAAATATGTTGTCCACGTATCATTATCCAAATAGATTATATAAAAAAAAGAGTAACATTTACGTTCTATCACTAATTAATAAAATTGTGTGATTTTTTATTTTGACTATCATTGTGACATCCCAAAATATCATATGCACATATAATATAATAGGATTCAGCTATTATAATATGTAAAAGCAGTTGAGAGATAGAGATAACAGTATTAAATATGTATACAGTCATCCAAAATATAGAGGGAATTAAAACAAAATAAAACTCAAGTACAAGTTTCCAAAGTTCTCCAAAATACATGACTGAATAAAGGTTCAAGGGACCTAAAGAGTGTGTCCAAAATACGGCTCATAATAAATAAGTGTTAAGAGTCTTTCAAAATAAGATCATCTAAACTAGAAGCTAATAGAAATCCTAAGCACTAGGGGCTGGGTCTTCCTCAACTTCCAAAGCTTGCTCCAAAGGTACATCATCGCCTATTGCTCACATCCAAAGGATTGGATGATCATCGCAAGGGGGGAAGACAAACACATGCAACACATACAAATGCAAGGGTGAGCTAGGTCTCGAACAATCATACAATTCATTTCAAATCCATCTAGCATTTCCGAGAATATCCATACACACATAAACATGTAAGTCATCATAAATATAAGCATTTATTTCATAAAACTCATCAAAACAAGCATTCTATCATGTTAAGACTTCTAGACACGTCCGGACATAGAATGTATGTAGAGCTGGGGCGGGTTGTGCACTTGTGGTGGCCTCTACTGCTTTGCAAAGCCATTGCCGAGGGGTTTCACCCGACCACACACAAGGCTAGTCCTTTACCGCGGAATAGGCCTCCAGTGATAGCGCCTACCCTAGGACCTCCCACTACTCTTACCACATGCGTCAATCCTCTCTAAGTGAGAATGAAAGACCGTTAGAGTGTTAAAGATAATCCCCCATGTGGAAGCCTCTTACATTCATTCAATACCCTAAATGATCTCACCTAGAGATCTTATTTTCATATTCAATCCGACCACTTTAAATCACAGGATATACCTCTTGAATCAATAATTCCTCTCAAAGTTTCACACCAATCAAGACTTTTAATCATTTCATAATTCCTTTTATTTTAGTGCATAATTTTAACTCAAACATCAAGCATTGGATACAGTATTGTGAATAAAAAAAAAGTAAACAGTAATAATAGTGTCTCAAAACAGCACCAAACAACAGAATTTATTAGTGTAAAACAGAAATAAAACAATGCTGAAACAGTCCACAAAAGTACATAAAACAACAATGATTTAATTACTGAACAGCCAGCAAAGAATACAGAAAACAGCAAATGAAAAACTGCAAGCAATGAAAACAACAATGAAAAACAGCAATAGGAATGAAAAACAGCAACAGAAATAAAAAACAGCAACATACAAAAAACAGCAACAACAATGAAAACAGATTTTACAGCAAGACAACAGATTTCTTTTATGCAGAATTTTATCACAACTAACAGCAATTTTACCACATATTGCACAACAGCAATATAAATTTTAAAATAAGTAACAAATTTCTACCATTTGAAATATATATAAAAAATAAGAAGAAAAAATCTAAACCATTATGAACATATTATATAAACTAAAGCATGAATATGAAATAATAATCATTTAAAACTAATCTAATCAATATTAGAATTACATATTCAAATAATCAATTACATGTCCAGGACCTTCCTTTATTAATTCCAGATTATGCTAGACACTTAGTACATTCAAATGGTCATAACCCTTCATACTTGTTCAATCTAATCATGATATTAAAACAGACTTATGATGCAAAGTATAACAACACCAAACTTCAGGATATTCACATTAAAAGAATTACATTAAACATTTAAAACTCATTACATATGACCAAAAAGCCACACTAGCAATCAACACGTTAATTTTCTAGACATTTTCACATCAATTAATTTTCTTTATTAAACATACATTGCATTATACATATCATACCAATGATAATTTTCCGAGCCTAATTTAACACCAAATACACTCTCGACAAAACTTAAAACACCAAATAGGATTTCAACATTATATGCCTATAATCAAATTTCAAGGCACCACATTTTATCTACAAAACATATATAATATGTGAGCAACACAATGTTCATGAATCATGAACCCAAAAAGAAAGAAGACAATTTTTTTAGATTATCAAACTAAAACAACCAAATACAAAGTTAACTCTCCATACATGCATTTCAAGTTAACTAGAATTAAATTCATGCTTCCAACAACATACCACTACAAAATTTATCATTCATTCACATTACATTACACAATAAAAATAAGAAATAGAACTAGCTCCCCTTAGGACGACCAACTCAAGGAAAAACCCTAGGCCACTTGCTTTGAATCCCAAAGTGTGAGGATCACCTATAAATCATCAATTGATGATGGAAAACGAATTTTAGAACCAAGTGGAAACTAGATTGTGGAAGAAAACGAAATGGGTTGCTTGTAGCAAGAAATTGCATGTTTACAACCCTAGGGAAAAATGGAGAAAGGGGTTTTCTTACCTGTTGGAGGAAACGGAAAATCAATCGGTAGAAACGTAGTTCTTGGAGTCCTGAATGTTTAGGTAGCTTCAATTTGAGAAACAAACGGTTAGATTTTGAGTTATGGTAGATGGAAGGTAGAGGAATGAAGGGAAGAAGAAGAGGGAGATGTGTGTTTGGTGGTGAACAAAAATGAAAGAGGAATGAGCTGAAACTTAGAATTGGAGTGTTTTATTAAAATTTTATTTTTAAAACTTTACACAATGCGTGGCTGCCACGTGTACACACCTTTGGCTTTAATTTTTTACAAAGCGTTACAATCATAAATTTCGTTATATTAATTAAAAAATTGGTTTTATATAAATGTTAACTAACATGTTATTATTAATAAAAAAAACAAGTCAAATAAGTAAATTATAAGTTAATATAATAATCTAAAATGATTAATAACTACAATATATAATATGAGTACTAATAAATATAACACATCAATTATTTTAAAAAACAAAAATAATTTTATTCCATTTTGTATTATCTTCATATGTCTTTCATTCTAACAAAAATGATAATTAATTATTTATATGAACTGGAAAAGGGTACTCAGATTTGTTGAATTTGTACTTTATATTGTATCTATTGGTTAAAAACAGTTTATTTTTTATTTATTTATGCAGATAGATTATTATTTATGTAATTTGTTCTGTCATGATTTTTCTTTTCATACAATTTCTCTTCGGTTTCCTTGTTTACTAATACTAAGCGCGTTCATGATTTAAATCACACAAATTCTCCTAAATCAAAATATAAATAAATAAGAACTTTAATATAATACAAATTAAAAGTTAAACACATACAATTGAAAATAAATTATAATTATAATAATTATCTTTAAATATAAAATTATAAGAGTTAAAATTAATTTAAAATTCTAGTTATTGTTACTCTAAAATATATTTTTTTATCTATAATTATTTAAAATCCATAGTAAACATAAATGTTTTTTTGTTTGGTATTTGTCAATTGCTCTAACAAATAATTATTCAAAATACTTATATTTTAAAAGATTGATTTAATTTAATAAGTAATAATAATTTGCTTTAAATGGATTTAACTGAATGGATAAAAAAAGAACATATCTAATGGTAATAAAATAAAAGTAATTAATAGGTAGGTAAGGAAATAGAATGTCTACCAATTAAGAAATTTATTTATTATTCTTCTATTTGTTAATATAAACTTACTAAATTAAAACCTATTAAATTAAATAAAATTTAATCTTTTAGTTTAATGTTTTAAATTAGACGTGAATTGAAAGCGTAAAGTTAATAATTTCTAAAATTATGCAAATTTATAAAAAGATGCTAAGATGTGTAAGAAATTGACGAGTGAATGATATTTTAACAAGTAACTAGTTAAAAAATAATGAGATAAATGAGTATCAATTTATCTCGTCTAATTTTTTAAATTAATTGATAATTTAATTTTTCATTTTATATGCAAAAATATTCTAATATATTTTTATATATTTTTTATTTATTAAAATGCTTTAGAACCGTTTATATACTCATATCATGACATACTGTCATTCAAATTTTAAAAAATAAATATTTATTTGTAACAATATTTTAAAAAGCAACCCTACTTTCCCATGCTTATTCAATACTGAAAAATGTAACAATTCAATTATACATAGAAAACATATTCATATCTGTTTTTTACTGCTATTATCCACAATAATGGAAATATATAGCGAATTTTGTGTTATTTTTTATTATAATAATAAAATATAATAAATTATTATTATTATTATTATTATTATTAATTATAACTTAGGTATATTCAAAACTTTATTTCTCTATTTCCGGATAGTTCTTTTATTATAAAAATTTATTTTTGTTTAAAAAAGGTTAAATTTAAAAAAAATTGTCAAATTGAAAAAGCAGTCAAATTTTAAAATATAAAATTGATAAGAATTGATGTAAAATTACTAAGAATTTGTTTACACAATAATATATATTTTTATTAATATTATAGATTTGTTAAACAGCACAAAGAAGGAAAGAAATACAAAGTAACCAACCACGATGAACTATGAAACAAATCTGACAAACAAGCTCCATTGAAAGAATCAAAATTTGACCAACTTTGTAATAATGGCACATAGTATATATATGAATTCACTGTACATGTTTCATGTTTTGTAGTGTACATGAACACTATGTTTAAACTAAAGCCCCAACCCCATTGGTTTTTTCTTCTGATTTTTGGACTGTTTTCATATTCAGTTCAATCACTGAGGTTTGAATTGCAATCTGGTCAGACCAAATGCATAACCGAAGACATAAGGAAGAATGCAATGGCAGTGGGGAATTACAGTATCATTAATCCCAATGTTCATCAACCCTTGCCTGATTCTCATACTGTCAGTGTTCGGGTATGTTTATTGCTTATTTCTCAACACTTGTTTAGGTTTTTATACAGTAATTTTTCCTTAAATATACTTGAAGGATCGAAAATTTTACCCACTTTTCTGAATTGGATCCATCAGAAGAATAAGATGCTCATTTTTTATTTTTATTTTTTAATTTTTGTGCCTGAATTAATATAGTGGTAAATTTGTATGATGGGTTATTTGGTTGGTCAGGTGGGTTCACCGGAAGGGAACAATATTTATCACCAGAGTGAATATGTTCAGTCAGGACAGTTTGCATTTGTGGCAGTAGAAAATGGTAATCACATAGCATGTTTCTGGGTTGGCCATCATAAACCCCAGGTAACACTCACCATTGATCTCGATTGGAGAACAGGTGTTGCAGCAAAAGATTGGTCCAATGTTGCAAAGAAAAGCCATATAGATGTAAGCGAGTGTTTGTATTGGTATTAAGGATGTATATTTGTTAAACACTTTCTTACACAAAACAATAGATATAAAGAATGTTAAATAAATTAACATGAGTAAAAATAATCATATTTATATTTTGTCATACACTGATTTGTCTCATATTTGCAGGGAATGGTACGTCAGCTACAGATTTTACAGGAAGTTGCCTCTTCCATTCAAGAGGAGACTATTTATCTTCGAAAACAGTAAGCATGCACATCAGTTTGTACCTGAATTCTTAATTCAAATTTCAAGAGGATTTTAATGCTTCTTTTATTCACCATATTTGCTTTTAGAGAAGAAGACATGGAACTGCACAACTGGACAACCAACACCAGGATATTGTGGCTGTGCTTGCTTTCACTTTTTGTCTGCATGTCAGTAGCAGGGTTGCAACTATGGCACTTGAAGACCTTCTTTGAGAAAAAGAAAATCCTCTGAAATTTTTTCATTTCTTTTATATTTTGCTCATGAGCATACCAGCGCATCAGTTTATAGCATATACACATTTGGAGACCTCTAAGTTATGCAATATTGTTCCTTTTATTTTGTTGAAAATAGATAAATTCATAAGGAATTATTATTTTGTTGAGTTTTAAAAAACAACAAAAATTGAATAGGTTATTATAGTGTGTGCTTAAACAATGCATTTCTATTCACAGATGTGTTCAAACTATGCAGTCTATTCACAGCATAGTACTCTGGTTGAGTGATGGTATGATCATGAAGGCTCATGGGCTATAGTGACCTTCATTACACCTCGGAGAGGTGCAGTTCTAAGGTCTGTCCAAGTGACAGTCCCTACTGAGAAAAAGGTGTGAATAATACCACAATATTTCTTTAATCTAATTTGGTCTTTAGTCGGCTAGTTGTATATATATTAAATATAAATATTTAATATGTCATACATATTAAAAGTTTATTATGCAAACCATATGTATGCCACGTACAATTCAGGTAATGAACATGTTTCTAATATGATTATGCAAAAATTTCCCTGGATATAACAAATTAGCATGGCTTTGGTAGTGGTAGCACATAATTTTTAATTTGTCATGTCCATCACTTGATTTTAGTTTGCAGGAGAAATTAATTTCACTTTACATTTTTTCGTGTAAAGTACTTATAAACAAATTTATCAGAAGAGAACTCAAGCCCTTAGCCAAATAATCCAACTAACAATACTCTCACAACTTAAAACATAATCATTTGGTAGTATCTGGATCTCAAAATGCTGTAAAGTTAGCAAATAATTTGGCTACAAATGCAAGAATCACCTCAACGCCCTATAAACACAAATATCACACGGAATTATGGAATAACTAATCTAGGATAGTTTAGGCGTAGGTGATATCACCATGTTCACATACAGATATAAAATTGGATTGTGCAGCCTGCCACTTTGTCTCTCTCCTTAGAGGTCACCTTGAAGGGTGTTTCTTCCTGCACCTAAAATATTTAATGGATCACGTCTTATCATAGGGGATGAAGTTGACAGAATAGATTGGGACAGGCCCAATATTTGCTAACATAGGAGGACAATTCCTAAATAAACCTTCAGAACCAATCAATACAAGAACAACCTAAAACTTGGGAAGCTGATAGTAGTTGGTAGAATTTAACACATGAACTCGTCAAACAATGCCAAGAAATGAAACTACCAATAGTTTCAAATATAAATTCCTATATAAACCTTCAGAACCAATACAAGAGCAACCTAAAAATTGGGAAGGAAATCTGATAGTAGTTGGTAGAATTTTAACACACGAACTCGTCAAACAATGTCCAAGAAATGAAAACTACCAATAGTTTTCAATTATAAGATAAAATTTAAACATTAGTTAGAATTGTTATATTTTTCCTTAATAGGTTTTGTACACAACATATTACACTCGAATAACCACTATTATCTGCTCACAACAATAGCTGAATGGAACTCAGCCAAGAATTTTACTGAGACGAAAAAGTAATTGAATGTAAACACCTGCTAAAAGAATCAGCATCAACCAGTTACGCTTATCTGAGACTTAAGTTTAAAACACCTTGTATGACTCCAGCTAGGTATTCCAAATTGGCTTCTTTGACAACCCGCAGCAGATTTGGAATGGTAACAGCAGATAATCACCTGAATATCTGGACACGAATGCTCTTATAATTCATGAAGCGAATACTCTCCAGTGATGATCTGAAGGCAAATTTTCCTTGATCTTTTCAAGCCGTTTAAGGATCTCTATGAACGAAGGTCTTTGACTTATGTCAGAAGACCAGCACTCCTCTGTTAAACTAAGAACACACAAGGTCAAATTCCACATGATTACAAATTACAACCCTGAAGCTGCTCTAAGAAATAGTTGATATAACAGAGATGAGTATTTGACTAGACTGGAATAGTGACAGCCTAATTGTACAACATTTATAACCTACTACCAAGTGATCTCGAAATGAGAGATTTCATATTTATGCTTGTCATACTAGGACTCTAGGAGTATTACCAAGGCACCCTTAACTGTAAGCATAGTTGTAAAATTTTCTTCCAAGTACGACAGAGAATGTCTCACTATTGTTCTCTTAACTTAAATCTTATTCTCGTTCATTATGACTAACATGGTCACAAGCTTTAGTAACTGTTCACACACTAAGAATATAGACGCTGGGTTGGTGTAAAAGCAAAGAAGAGGCAATGTGGATGCTAAGTTACTAGTTTCAAAGGTAAAGAATGATTTACATCTGATGTTGATTTCATCAGTTTAAAAAAAATGATATTCGTCTCTGACAGACAGCAAAATCAAATGGTATACAAAAAGAGAAGAAATTGGATTTGAGAGGGTGGGCAGGGAACTAGGTAATTAGAAATGACTTACTCTCGCAGGTCAGAGGTATAACTCTTTGACCGAAATGAAGGCCTGTGTCCTTCTGCCACATATTTGGCTCCATCATATGGTTCATAATTGGAAAAAGGAGGTTCACCTTCAAGCATCTGACCCAAAGAAGATTTCAAGAATAGTGTATTCGAAGTTTAAAACTAGCTTCAACTTTTTACTATTTTATCTAACAAAATTCTTAAGTCTTAGTGTGGAATTACCTCATACAGAATCATTGCAAAGGAGAACACGTCAACCTTCTTATCATATCTCCGGTGTTTGAAAACTTCAGGAGCCATGTAGCGGTCTATTTTTTCACCAAGAAAAGGAAATTTCAATCTTGTGCAGAAATGTTATTACTTTTAATTAAAGAAATTTCATACACTCCTTCAACTTTACCTCATTTTGAAAATGCCATATTAAAATTCCATAGACCTTTCCTAAACCTCAATCAGATAGACTCTTCTATGCATAAGCGTAATAAAAACCATTCATCATATGACATGCCTATTGATTAATTCATTTGATAATCTTGTAACTCATGATTTTATTTTATTTTTTAAAATACTCTTATTTTATATTCTTTTTATTCTACATTTTTTAATTTATGAAACTTAAAAATAAATATAAAAAAAAACAGATATTATCTCATGCAAGTCATATTATCGGTGATTTTAACTTACTGAGGAGATTCGTCTCAGCAGAGTTTGAAAGTTAAGCACTCACCTTGTTTTGCAAGTTCAAGATGGATATTTCAAAACAAGGTAAAGTTCATGGCATGTCTATGCATTTTCCCTTATTAATTTGAAAGAATTTCTCATACTCACAGCTTCCAGTTTCACCCGTCATCTTGTATACATCATGAGAACTTTGGACCTTAATAAGCTTACTAAGTCCAAAATCACCAACTTTTAAATGGTCCGCACTAGAATTGACTAAAAGAACATTCCTGAAATTTTAGGGGTGAAGAAGATTTCAACTTGCATCCACATATAAATAAATTCCTATCATGTTCTAGATCATGTTAAATACTCTAAATCTAGCACAGAAAAATTGAAATCAATTTGTAAGAATAACATATATTTTACCTTGGCTTTAGGTCTCGATGGATGATAACATTTGGTTCATTGTGAAGATAGGCCATCCCTCTACAAACAGTATTTACAAAATATAGATTAGAAAATTAGTTAGATTCAATGAACCTGCATGCTTTCAAGTGTTTCTAGATTTCCTAACAATGTTTTATCAGCATCTTTAGGAATACATGATGCTCTGTTATGGGCTTAGTTATGCATTTGACAACATTCTTGAAGCTCCTCCCTTACCTCAAAAAGAATTAATCAGTTTCTTTAACAATAATAACAGAAATCTTAAACGATTTTCTAGTGAGTTTGTGAATGCAGTTTGTTTTAAACAAAAATGGCAAGTAAGGATAGCATTTCCTGTATCCCCATACTCATACACAGCAAAACTGACTATGATCGGAAAAAAAATATCATGTAGAAAATAATAACAAAGGGCATATATATGCTTAAAAGTGTTACTGCATGTAATTTCTTCATTACAGGCACAAACCAGTATTCTTATACCTTATGAGGAAACTTTGGTTCATAGTCTAAGTCAAGACAAACATTAGATAGCAACAATGGTGGTGAGAAGTAAACAAGCACGAAGACTTGGTAGGGGGAAATCTTCTTTTATGGGGTCCCAAATCTTTGCAACCTTATCTCCAACAAAGTTTAGGCTGTTTAAATACATTATATTAATAAAAGCCTGAGAGCCAATACTTTTAGGCTATAACCAAGTCCATCAAAAGTGTAGTTCACTTATCAGCAACGAGGAAGTCAGATTTCAGAGAAAGGTGATTGAGTTATTTGACTTGAACTATTTGCATTCCTTTATAACACTGACAATGTTTGATTTTCTATTTTATTTTTGTAGAAGCCAAAAAACGGTACATCTATGACATAGGTAGAATACATTGTCTAGAGCAGGGGAGGAAATATCTTCGAACATGGAAAAAAGCAGTAAACTTTCCAATCCATCACCCTGAAGCATCCATAAGAAACCAAAGACAGATAAGCAGAGTCCAATACAAATTCAAAGTTGAGAAGCAAACAGACACCCATAAAGATATAAGACTTTTACAAGGTCACAGACATCAGTAATTCACAATATCCCATAGCAATTAGATTGTAAAGCAAGATGGTAAAGCACCATTTTCTATACCAATGCTCAAGTTATGAGCTTTGGGAGTTCATTACAAATAATCATATTTTATTGATTTTGATGTTGCCTGGAAGCTTAGGAAATTACTTCTGGAAATTTTTTAGAAGTAGGTTTGGTAAACTTCTTTTGAAATTGAAACATCTTCCGTCCATCCATTTCAGTAGCGTAGGACAAGGCAGAAGATTAAGATCCTATGAAAGAGTGCTCTCCTTGCAATAGATTAAGGTCCTATGCAAGAGTGCTCTCCTTGCAATCCCAGGTCTTTGGTGGGGTCAAATTTAACAGTTGTTTCAGCTTCTCAGTCGCTGTCCCACGAGAATTATCCATTTAAGGAGTGATTTATAATTTATAATTATATAACAGATTTACAGAGAGGTTGAAAAGATCAAGGGGGTTAATGTCTCTCTTGTTTTGAGGTTTTCTGTTTGTTCTCTTTATAAATAAATTTAAAAAGAAAAACAAGAGAAACATCAAGAATGACACACCATACCTAGCAATATCCAAGCCAAAGTTGATAGCTGCTGATGAACTAAGAGAACTTTTGTCCTTGAGGTACTTATGAAGATCACCCTATAAATGACACGAAATAGTAATTTAATAAAGTTTAATCTTTAAAGCACAAGATTTCGTGAGTTCAGAGCATCTGAACCTAGGTGTCTATTTATATGCATTCACGTACTCCTCTTAGATACTCAGTAATTAACATAAGGGGCTTCTGGTCTGTAACAGCTCCAAGAAATTGAACAACATTAGGGTGTCGAAGTTTCACAAGTAAATTAACCTCGTGCCTGAAGTCCTGACTGTATTAAAAAGTGATCAACAAAAATAAAGGAATAAGTGACTGAAAAAAGTGTAAGAAAAAATGGTCGATTTCTGAAAATGCACAAGCTTAATCACTAGTTTGTCTGTGTATTGCCTCCTCTCTCCTTTTTATTATTCATTATTTCCTTTTTTAGGGGTTTGATTATACATAAGCTTTAATGTGGACCTTTTTTCCCAAAGAGGTAGCCAGTTCAAACAGAACAAACATCACCGCAAGAAACAGTCTAATTATTGAAATGGATACCCATAGCCAGGGGGTTCAGAAGTAGACAGTTTTAGTTTGCGAAGGACAAGTTAATTTTTTAGATTAAAAAAAAAAAGTAAACGTGAAAATCAAATTTACGAAAAAACGTATTTAAGAAATTTTGTGGAGAACCATATCTGCCTTCTCAGGCTCCAAATGAATTTACCTGTAGCCCCAGTTAAGCCTTGACAGAAGACAGATAATAGTAAGGTTGTTTGTTTTAACACATTCATCAACGACGGGCAATTAGAAGAATTTACTTCAGCGATAACCTGTTAACTATATAACAATCAAATCAAGAAAACATCTAGAAATTAAATAAAGGATCTTACATCACCAATCTATCATCTGACAGAGATGGAAGAATACGTTTGACAGCAACAGGCGTTCCACGCCAATGGGCTTTTAAGATCTCGCCAAAAGATCCCTTCAGAAAACACACCCACAAAGATCAAACCTCAAGAGCAGATTTGGTTCATCAACAGTATAAATGCAAAGTAAATGTAAAATGACATGAGCAGTAAAGCAATCACGTAGAAATGACAGCAAGAAATAGAGTGTATACAAAAATTAAAAAACTTAAAAAAACCAAGACAAGTAATTAAGAAAAATAAATGACCAGATTATCATCACGAAGATTGACAATTGAAGACTCACAACTAATTGTACTCACATACGATAAAGTCTATACGAAAACAACAATTTCATACTCACATCCAGTCTGTATGATGAAGACACAATTTCATACATACAACTCTACCACAACAGTAAATACAGTGCAAGTTCTAAAATTCACAGTAAGATCTTGATACAGTACAATGCAAATGAGATCAAGAAAATAAAGAAAACACCTTTCCAATGCAAACTGAATGAGAGAAGTCCAGCTCAGATGGGTCAACTTCCCAGTCACATTTGTTAGGCAATGGGGGAAGAACAGGGCTCTTTTCAGAATGACTTCCATTTTGGCCCTGCGTAATCAAACACCAAACTCATTGCAACAAATACACACATCAGTATCACAAACTCATTCTTCCCTCGTTTTAATGCAATAGAAAATACATTTTTATTTTATCTTTTGGTTTGAGACAACCGGTATCATTCTCCCCATAAGGCAACATGACTAGAACTAAAGACGATTCTATTAAGCTCGAACAATCTATGTCAGTGTCAGTTAATCGATGTGCTCACATTTCTATTTTCGTTGTTTCAAAATAATGCTCCTTCCATTGAATATACTTACATAAGACAAGCCTCCATTTAACGTCAAAAGCTCAATTATCGGCAACTTTTTAGCTCCTTCTGCATCAGCCAAAGGCTTTCCAGAACAAAACAACACTAATTTATTCGTCAAAGAAGTTAAAAAAAAAATTCTCTAATTAACGAATCTATCATAACACGACATAAATAGAGAGGGAGATAGAGAGAGAGTACAGTGTTTTTCCAACGATCCAAAGCATTGACGTCAGCACCGAATTCGAGCAAGCAGTTAGCAACCTCGACCCAGCCGTAGAGCGAAGCCACATGCAGCGGCGTGCGGCTGTCGTAATCTCTAGCCTTCACCAGCGATGGATCCTCCTCAAGAAGCTTCCGCACAGCCGCGGCGTCGTTTTGGTGCGAATGCCACAGAATGAGAGACGTTCGACTCACCCGAGCCTTTTCCATCGCCGCCGTGGCGGACGATCCGCTGCTGCCGGTGCTCATTGCCGGTTGCCGCCCTCCTCAATTGCTATGTTTTGATGACTACTCGCGAAATGCAACGCGGAAATCATATGCTGCAAAATTCACATGCAAATGAAATTGAAGATCAGAAAACGGTTCGCTGTAATGTGTAATGTGCTAATTTGTGGCTTTGTTTCTTCTCATTTCTAGTTTGTTGGTGTCATGTGATTGTGAAGTTTTTGGCTCTCTTTTCAGTTTTATTAGTTATTCTGCGTTTACTAATTCAACTGTATTTTTATTTTTTTTTCGAATGAATTAATTATTGTATTCGGAATTTAAATATTATTTATTTAAGTGCATTACACTTTAATTAATCAACTGTATCCTGATTAAATTAAATTCCATATTCGAATTCTATTTTTAAATATTATCTTCACTTTTGAAGCATTTTGTTTCTCTGTTTTTGTTAGGATCAGGCGTGGGGTATACCCTGATTTTGTATGTCACCTTTCGTGCTCCTTTTACTAATTTAATATAAGATAACAATACTTTGCCAATATTATTTTACAATATTTTTACTTTATTCATGTGTTATTATATATTGATACGAAATTATTCTACAATCAATAATAATACTGAAAGACCAGGCGGTCCAGGACGGTCGGTTTCCAATAAGGTCGCAGACCGGACGGTCAGAATAAGGAGACAAACCGAAAGCTAAAACATGACAAACTAGATTAAAGTAAGTCGAGATTAAGGGTTTTTGGGCTATGGTTGGGTCTTGATTAAGGTTTCACTAATCCTAGACCCATAACTACCACTATATATAGAGGTCAAAGAAAAGAGATAAGTAGATTCATTGATTGCACATTTAATATTGAGTAAAGCATTCGAGTACCTTTAGCAGGTATTCTCCAGAACGGACTTAGACGAAGGAAAAACAGACATAGGCGAACGACGACAGTAAAAATTGTGAAAGAGATTAGTGACTTAACCTTCGGAACAATAATTATAAATATTAATAGTCTAATCACAAAATAATAAAGTATTAAAATGTTGTTAAAAGAATTATTATCAAAATATCATTATAATAATCATATTTTATAGATTGCCACAGTTCAAAATATATATATATATATATATATATATATATATATATATATATATATATATTTCTTCAGTGGAGAACTTTTGTTCACACTGCATTAAGAAATGGCTCGCGCTCATCCACCAAAGGGGATCAAATCATGATTTCATTTTGGACTAAACAATTAATTTAGTAACTGAGATTATTGTTTGTTGGTATACTATTCTATAAATTTAAGAAAAAAGCTTAAATAAACTTTTGAAATATTTTAGAGTTCTAAATATTTTTTTCTCTTTCATTTTATCATATTATTGCCAAATCAAATCAAAACTATCTGATAAAAGTATTTTGGAGAACCCTTATTTTGGTTTTAGTGTTTTTTTCGACAAAGTTCAGCATAAATATTTTTGAGAAAAAAAAAAGTATACTTTTTTATATGCTAAAATTATATAAAAGAATGTAGAAGTTTTCTCTAATAACTTCTCTCAATTCTCTTCTTTTCTTTTCTTAACTTATACGTAAGTTTTAGCTTATGAAAAAATTATTTCACTTTTGTCGTTTTTCTTTTATCTCCTTTAATGAGAAACTTATCCACACATCATCTTTCATAAACCTAAAAGATAGGACCAGCACCCAATGTATTGCCACATGGTAGTGATAGGTAGCTTATATATAAATGAATATATAAAACAAACCATCGATTTTATGTCAAAAGCAACTATTTTATTTTCTAAAAAGTTCTGGAACTAAATAAGCCATGCTCAAAATTAATACTTAAATAACCAGATTAGGGTTTAACCAATAGTATTTAATGTTCCAACAGTAAGCAACATCCAAGAGATTTCTTATTAGCAAACATTTTATACACATAATGTGGATTTAATATTGCATCTCCATACAAGGTCACCTCTAAAAACATGCTTAAGAAAATTTGCTTTAATTTTAGTTGGTTTTATGAAAAATAAACTGTTTATACATATTCCAAATATTTTTGTTTTTCTTACATTCGAACAAAATTAATTATTTCAAAACATCTTTTCAAAACTTATAATTTAACAATAATCAATTCTCAAAATACTTTATTTTTTTAACCATATGCATTGAGTATAAGCATTGAACAATCATATACATGCTATATTATTTTCAATTATATGATGAATGAATTTCTATCAATATACATATTTTGTTCCTTTGGGGGGCTCAGAATATTAGCAATTAGCACAGATGCTTCCCTCTCATCAAAAGGGAATATGAATTTCACATCAAATCATCTTGATCTTCAAGGGACCTTTTACGAGCTCGCAGATTGAGTTTAAGACTTTCAGGAAGAGGAGGTGTCCTCCCTCTGCGGAATAGAACTGCAAGAGCCCTCATTTTCTGGCAAAGATCAAATATCTGCAAGAACAAAGCAATTGTTGTGGTACATTGTTTCCAAGCAACAGAAAGAACAGTGACAAATGATAATTGGTTAGTTATTTGTACCGATGAGGCTTCTATCTCGGCAACACCCTCACAACCCTGACCACCTCCTTCTAGCAAGTCACAATACTTTACTGCCTCGTTTTCATCTTCAAATACCTGCAACCATATTGTCACATTGTAATGGATTAAATTATCTTCGAATAGATTGAAAATTACAATAAACCATGCAATATGTTATGGACACAAGATTGTTTCATTGCATTTAGGGACATAACTTCTGCAGATATTGTTTCCGTTGTTCTTCAATCAAAATTGGGGTTTCGATTTTATAATATGTATATGAAAAGTTGAATGAGAGATGGTGCAAGTTTTCCAGTTGGAAAATCCAATTTAAGATTTTAAATTATGGTCACTGTTTAATTTCTTGAAATCGTGAGAAATTACAAGTAACAGTGGATACATCAAGACATTTAACATTGAGGTTGAGGCTTTTCAGTTGCACTAACCAAATACCCTATAAAAAGTGGCTTCAAATTGAAGAAACCATATAACGATTGAATTCAAACAAAAGGTAAACACATTAAAAAATGTTCCCCACATGTTTCATGAATAAAAATTAAATCAGAATATCATGTGTAATAGAACACATACCAGTACTCCCTCTCTAACATCTTCCACAAGCATTTGAAACTTGGTAGTCCCTCCCCTCGCCTGTTTGGACTGATTTCCAATTCCAGATCCCCACTTGCCTCCTTTAGAAAACAACAATCCCAGTTCTCTTTCAACCTCACTGTCACAGGAAAAAGCACACTCAGCTAGGAGAAATGCCAAACACAATAACTAAGAAAAAGCACACAACATATCGAATCTCTAATTAACCCAACCTTCTATTTCTGCGGGTCTTCATTGTGCACAATTGATTTTCCTTTTGCGTGAGTACATACACGGGCTTCGAAGTCTCCCTCCAAGGGTTGGCATCTAAAACTGAATAAAAATCAAGGAAATATAAACAACACATTAACAACAATTTTCTTTCACCCTTTAATTTTTGAAGGTAGATTATGACAATCTTTATTTCAAGTTTTACTCCTTACAACTACGGTTATGCAAGTGTAAATTCTAATCCCTACACACAGATAAAAGTTAATTTTGGAGGTATAAGAATAAGGATAAATCATCATCCATAGATCACTACGGTTAGTCATACATTTTAGCTCTTACAATTGAAATATGTTTCAATTACTACATGCAAAAAAAAAAATGCATCTATGATCCCAACCAATGTTTATGCAAGAAAAGGAAAGAGAAGGTGTGTGTAGTACCGTCGTAGCTGCTGGAATCGAAGGACTGCTGGAGGTTGCGGCGCATGTCGTAGGCGCGTGAGGAGACGCGTTTGACAAACTCGTTGGAGGTGCCTGGAATGGCGCCGTCCATGTGGAGAGCCCTTTCGAGGTCGTCGTCGGTGCCGTCGCCGGCGAGGGTGCAGGAGATGGACACGTGGCGGCGGCGGCTTCCAGTTCGGGCAGATAGGAAGCGCGGAGGGAGACGGCGGAAAGGGTGGCTGGGAGGGAGCACCATGGAGGGCGACACGGAAGGAAGGGAATCCATGAGAATTGGGAAGGAAGAAAAGAAAAAGCAAAGGAAAAATTGAAGTTGAGTTTGTGAAATTGGGAAACAAGATTTTTTGTTAAGTGGGGTCCACGTGGATCTTACTTGTTCCAAGTTTCAGTTCATATTTCAGTTCCTCATCATTTTGTACTCTCTACACACACATTCACTACTACGTCGTTCCTATCGCCGCTACTATAACTTACACGCTATTTCAAGATCCACGTTTTTTGGTTATTCTTCCTACTACACAAAATAATTCTTAATTAATTTAAAGTCTTACTCTAATCTTGTTATTCTCGATATCAAATTTAAGTGAAAAACATTTTAACAAAAATAAATTTTAAATGTAATAATCAGAATTTAATAATATTACCAATCCTTCTTAATTAATGTTAACTTTAGTTTATTTTCTTTATAATTTAGTTTGGAAGTAAAATATTTTCTCCTTACTCAATTATATAGATCAAGTTTTTTAATAAACTTAAATATAAACAAACTTTTACTATTTTTATTTTATTTAATAATATCAGAATTCGGGTTATGAGTAATCAAATTCCCACCTTCATTTTGTCTCCATTGATATGGGATGACAAAATAAAGATAGAAATTCGGCCGATGTTTACTCGAATTCTAAACTAGTCAAAAAGTGTGTTATCACAATAAATAATATCTATGTTGAAAATTAAAAAAAAAAATTGCTATGACAAAAAAAATCCATAAACATACACTCTTAATTACTATGTTATTTTGTTTTATCAAGTCTTAAAAATGACCCTTTAAAGAGTTTATTTTTTAAACATGATGGTTAATATAATTAAATTACATTAATTAACTTGTTCCGTTAGTGTAAAAAGTAGTTATTTTGTTTATATTGGAACAAAATAAGTGATTTTTTGATAAATAAGAGTTCTTACAAATATTAATTTATTTGCTTTATAAAATGAAATTAAGTAGCATAATTTTGACATTTTCTATAAATCCTTTTTGACTTATTTTAATAAGTTTCACAAAAAGAATTATCACCTTAGAGAAGGTAATAGAAGTTGCATATTCCGCAAAAAGTTTCTTTTCAGGTAAACACTTCAGCTAAGGCAATAAACAAGGCACTCGCACACAGATATGTCATAAAAAGAGTATACTCGAACAGACTTACTTGCATTAAGTAATTGTTCTTACAGTTCAAAAGAAAAGCATAATTAAGAACATAAAAAGCAAGGTATATCATTGAAAACTTTCCAATCTTAAAAATAACAGAGGCGAAATAATTGCAGGGATATATGATAACGCCACCTATGTCCATACGTTTCCTATATACAACCAAGTATATAAAAGCATTAAACATTGCTTCCATTCTGTCATATCTTGTATGATTTTACAAGCTAATGAGATAGCTTGTAAAAAAGAATAACAACTATAGCAAAAACAAGAGCTCCAATCACAGATGCAACGATCCATTTGTTCCTAGTTATTCTCCGTGACATGGTCGTTAAAACCTTCTTACTCTTGTCAATAGCATCATCTACCCCATGAAGCTGCAACGCAAGGAAACATGACCATCAACCAATAATCATCACAACTTCTCATTGCACTTGTTAAGCTGAAGGAGGTTCATAATCTTGTTCCCCAAAGAAGTGTCATGATTGGTTTTATACTTCTCAGATAATAAAGATCATCTCATGACTCTTTCCTAGTTCATGATAAAAGGACTAAAACAACCTAAAGTTCAAATAATCAGAATTCAACTTTAAAAAAAAAAAATAGCTTACACATGTCAACATACCCTTTTATGGGAGTTCAATAGAGTCTCTCTCTGACTGTGCAAATCCTGGAGGATGGAAACACCAAGTTCTTCAGTCTCCAGTAAGGTTCTATGGCTCTCCCTTATTCTCTCACTGGAGTGGTTTAATCTCTCCACAGACATAGTTAATCTTTCTCTCTGATCAGCAGAAGCCTGCAATGTTATCCATATTTCCCAACCAAAAAATAGAATAACATCAGAACCGTTTACATGGCTTACAGGTGGAACCAACTGCAAAAGCCTACTAATTTCATAATTCACAAGCCTACTAATTTCATAATTCCGAAAACAAAAATATGCATCTAAGCTGCACTCTCAGTATATATAAAACAGAGCCCAAGATATGCATATGCACACGTCTGCAACCTTATTTGCAAGAAACAAGCAAACCTATTCTCATCACAAGCGTAACACTCTCAATGACTATTAGGGGTCGCAAAACAAACCATTTATCCATCATTCATCCTATCCATCCACAAGAAAATCCATCAAATTCATCCATTACAAAAATATAAAAAATTGGTTTATATCAAATTAGTTTTATAGGATGATTAAGGAATCATCTCTATAAATACAATCAAAATCAATACACCTAATTTTTTCCATGATTAAATCTATCTTAAATTAATTTTTGCCAAAAGTTTTCAAAAATGTTTTTTTTTTCAAATTTGTTTTACAAACTTTATTTTTTAATTTGTTTTAAAAATTTATTTAATACATCCAGGAAAAATTTGTCAATGGATGGATGAATTTGACTTTTATTAAATGGATCAGATTTTTATTAAATTTTTAATGGATCAAACTGGATTGATGGACTTATTTTTTCATCTGGTCCATTAATCTGAAATAAAATATATCCTATCCATCCAATTTGCCAACCCTACTAACCAGATATATATGACATGCTTAATAATAATAACAATAATACTTGATTAATGCCATAATTCACAGGTTCTTAACAAGAATTCTACTATAAATACTCAAGTAATAGTAGCCTGCAATTAAACTGGCAAAGGTAACTGATCAAACTGACATTAACACACCTATTTCTTCAAACATCAACGGTGTTAAGGAACTAATTGGATAGCAAATTAAAGAGGCTACAGACAAAACATTAAATACCCCAACATGATCTACTAAAAATGGGAAACATAACAATGAAAATAAGTAGTAAAGCAGAGGCGAAAATTAGAGTGCAATTATGAAAATGTTCAATCAATGGTTAATTAGTCAGAGTAGGGTACTTACAGAAACTATTTATTAGAAGGGGCCGTTTTGATTCGTTACCAACCTGGGACAGTTTTGGCCATTGACAAGGCAATCCAGCTGCCAAAGTAGCTAGTTCAGTACCACTACAGCATTTATATTTTTCTAAAAAAAATTGGATTAGTCATCCATGTGACATGCTATGTTGGACTTGTCAGTCACACTTGCATGTTCTAAAACTGCCATTTTGGCATGCAACACCCACATGGCACGTTACATAGACTATCTGTCCAATTTAAAAGAATATGTAAACACTGATGTGGCACTGAACTTGCTGCTTTGACTAGCAAATTGATCTGGTAAACAGTCAAAAAAATCACACTTTGGTAATATGATTTAAAACAGACTCCTTTTGGTAAATAGTTTCTAAAAGTCCCCTACTTTGGTCAATCATCTTTCAATCAATCAAAAGATCACTTGTTTTAGAGCTTTAATGGTAGCTACGACATGAACCAACCTTCCCAAAATCTTAAGCTATTAAGTTAAGACTCTAAATGACAAACTATGTTATATTCCAAGCATGTCCCTTCATGCAAAAGCCTTTGAGCTTGAAGTGTAGACAATGCACAGGTCCACCTATCTTATGCTGTAATTATACAAGCAATCAACAAATAAAAAATGTTGAAACGAAAGAATAATGACAGCACTGTACCTATATTTTATACATAAGACGTAGAATCCATCTCATAAATATAGGACATCATTTCCCTAATGATAACAAATATCTGAAAAATGTTTCCTGTAATATCTTAGCAGACCCCCTCAAATTAAGATCTAAGCTAGTAACAAATATCCTCTTTAAATAAAAGAAATCAAACTACATAATTTGAGATTTGAAAATGAAGGGACTGTGATGATTCTTTCGGACTATAGAAGGTCCAACTGATACTTTTGGTAAAGTCATGTGAGTAGATTGATGTCTTTGATCTCATAGTGTATGACTTGAAACAAAAGAGAAAATCTATCAGAACAATGACAAAATAGGGGATTGGTTGCAATGACAAAAAATTATTCAAATCATGCTTATAGTATGAATGGCAAAGTAGATACGACCTAAGACAGAAACACGAGTGCAAGAGCACGACCAATGAAAAAAGTTATCAGAACAAATAACACAACAATGATGAAAAAGCGTTTGAAATATGGCAATAGAATGCGTAGCAATACAATTGTCTGAAACACACTAGTAATACCATAATATGCAAGGTGGAGGCTAAGATGGCAAAATATATGGTTGGAAAGAATAACACAGCTGGAAGACGGCTGAACTTGTAGGAATCAATAACTTAACAAAGGGGATTTAAAATGTCACAAGATTTTGGAAGTTGACACAGCATGGAAGATGATTAATTTGCAAGAATAATCATGAGATTAAAGTAGAACTCAGAATTTTAAGAAGCAAAAGGTCAAAAGGACTGTATTGCTCTAATACAATGTTGAAATTTAAGAATAGTGTTTATTCCACGATAACAGTCATATATTCATATACAGGGCTAAGAGAATCAAGCTCATAAGTTTAGGGATTAGAAACAAGGACAAAAATCAATCTACCTGCAGAAATAATAGAATAACAGAAAGATGGTATAATTTCCCTAATCACATTAATGGACTATTTCTCTAATTATAACAAATATAATTACAAAAATATTGTCATTTGAAACACCTTAAAGGTAATACAGTTACTATCATGAACCAATTATTCCAAAAGCTTAAGTTGCTATCTGAAGACACACTAATGATTTTTTTTAAAAAGTGGGATAGGCCTAACTCAACCCTACAGATTTGATCATATCTCTAGCCAGTATGGGATCTCCTATAGTTTTACATTATATTTCTAACATATTCCTTCAGGTTTGAAGCAAAGATAATGCAACTATCTCATGCTGAAACTAAACTTTTTTTATCAAACTCTAGACAACTTGGTCATAAAAGCTTTGATACCATGTCAAGGAAGGACTAACTATCAAAAAAGTTTAAACTGTTAATGAAGATATTTCATATCTCTAACCAACAAAGCCATAAACTATTTTCACTATCCTTTTAAGAAAAGGATGGCATAAAGTAATACAATCTAGGGTTCCGAATCTACCGAATGAGTATCTGCCATGCCAGCCTCCAGCAATTCTTCACGGGCAGCCTCATCAGAATTAGGTGATGTTAGCCTTTTAAATTCCTTTTTCAAGTTACTTAGATCAGATTTGTACTCCCTCAACTTTGCGAGAAGCATTGCCTTTGCGCTTGGCTGCAAACTTCTTGCCTCAAGGTCCATTTTCCGAATCTGAAGAGGGAGAAGAGTGATATAGAAAATGAATCGAAGATAATACCAATAAATAAAAATAAAGCACGAACACATAAGAAAACATTCATCTTAGTACCAGGACATCAGCGTCATCCAGTCCTGCTTTGATCTCAGAAAACTTCTGCAGCTTCTGTTCTGAATAGTGTTGATTAAAAAATCAGTAAATAAAATTTAACATTAAACAATAAGCCATCATACATCTTCATGTTACATAAGCAGACTCCAGAAAACGTCTGGCTCGAAGCACAGTAGATAAAATCCTCCAAAAATTTGCTAAGTTTTCACTTTCATCAAGTAACGTAAACACTATTATCAACAAAAGAAACACGTGAACCATCGATGTCACTAGGGATCATCGTTTAGGACAACAGCAACAAGCGAACATCTGAGAAATCCAAGAACATGACTAGTCTCGGTAGTATAATTAACCAAACTGACCAACAATATAGCAAACTTCATCGAATCACATAGAAGTCGCACAAAAATCATTGAACACGACAAAACAACGACTTTTACTAGCTTTGACCAAATCTTGACACTTAAACAATCCAGCACAACAAATTTTGAATAATAAACCCTAGTTTCCCTTCTGATAGCCATGGTTTATTAGGGGTTCAGCTAAGAGAAAATCCATTTCCCAACACACGAACTCTTGAGCCAGATATGCATCCTATGATGCGTTCCGTGCCAATCACAGCAAGTAAGCAACAGGGGCAGTTCAAGACACCAAACGCAACACAGAAATAAGCGATAAACGAAAAAAAGGGGGGAATTAAACGACAATAAAATTAGGATTTTGAAGGCACCTTGATCAGAAACAAGCGAGGTTGAACTACATTTGCGGGAGAGATTAGCAGAGAGCTCACAGTACTGGCGCTCATACCCTTCGAAAACCTCACTCATCTTGCCACACCCTTTGATCGAAAAGATGAAGAAATAAAAATTGAAAATTGGAAAACAGAAATAGAAACTGCATGAATGCAAAGTGATGGATGATTCGATTTTACCCTAATTTGATTGGGAAAGGGTCCGAGGGATCTGAACAAGATTGAGGCTTTGGGTGTTAACAGTGAAATATCTTCGTGGAAGATGTGAGGTGAGGAAGAAGCAAGACCAAACAACTTTCCCTTTGCACTGAATGAACTGTAATTTCACCAACCGCAGGGAAGGATCGCCTGCGGTTCGGTTCGAACGCTTTGGTATCGATGATACAAGTCAATAGTCAATTTTTGCTTTTACCAAAGCTTCTAGAAGTCAAACTAAATTTTTCTTTAAACTTCTTTTGCCTAAATTGGATTAAGAAAATAATTTATTTACACCGGTTGATAATTTTTTTTAAGGGTATTCGGTCATTAAAAAAATTAATTTTTATATTTATAAGAAAAGAGAGATTAAAGAATAAAATAATAAATGTAAATATCTGTAAAATTTTGTTACTTTGTCAAAGTAATATTATTTTTTATTTGGAAAATGTAGATTGATAAAATAAAATTTTACAACTTCTGATTTTTATTGTATTAAGGAAATCACATTCTATGATTGGTTATAAAAAAAAAGAGAAACAAATTGAAAAACAAAACTTAATAATAGTGAAAAATAATTTTAACTTAGTGAATTAAAAATCATAAAACATTAATTTATTTTTTAGTCATCATTATATTTAACGTATTATTATAAATACGTGTACCATACTTTGTTATTAATTCAAGTAATGACACACATCAGCTATATTTTTACAGCATTAAGAATATTTTTATCTTTATATGGATTCACCATTTAAAAATAGACTTTTGGTTAACAATATTAGCAAAATATAATACTATCATCATCTTTATTTAGTCAAAAACTAATACGGTTATTAAAGTGCCTCTCCTTTAGTGAACAATATTTAGCATCTTTCTCCTATTTATTTCGTGAATTGTAAAGATAAATAAAGTATTTATTTTGTCTATGAAAAAATACAGAAAATTTTGAAAAGAAAAATAGGAACCATATTTAGATATCAAGAAACCATATATTTGACCATATTAATAAATTAATATGATGCTATTCCAAATTAATTGCCATTAAGTTCGAGTATTGGATATGTAAAAATATTCAAATAGAAAGAGTCTTGAGTGCTTCTCCAATAAAAAGAAAAAGAAAAAAAGTATGTTATGTGACTTATTAAAAGAATATATGTAATAATATTCTATAAGATACCATACATCATAAATATTTTTTGCATGTTTATTTTTTAAACTTCTTATCCGTTTGAACTTTTTTTTCATATCTTAATGCATGTTTCTTTTATATACTTTTATTGTTCATTATATAACATAACACTTGAGATAAGAATAAAGATTTAAAGTGAATATAAAAGAGTATGTAAACTTCTTTCGAATAGTTTTAAATTTATAATATCTTCATAATTATAATTATATAATATATATATATATATATATATATATATATATATATATAATGAAGATAAGAGAATTTCATAAAGACATTTTTAGGAACTAGTTTCATCACAAAACACCTAATAATAAATCCTATTAAAGATCATTTATTATAATATTTTCTCTTAAATTAGAGGATAAAAGTTGTATTTACAAAGCTTAGAGTAAATAAATTCAATTTGGAGACCTTTCAATGATTTTGTTAATACATCTCCAAATTGATCATTTGATCCAACAAATAGATTTCTTTTGCCAATAATTTTTCTCTAATAAAATGATAATCTATATCAATGTGTTTAGGTTTTTCATGAAACAATATATTGGAAATAATGTGACACACCATGAAATAAAAGAATAATATGATGAGGTCTGAATAGTAGGACAAATGAGATAAAAGAATAACACAATGGAGACACACAATGATAACTTAAAAATTTATAAATAGGATTAGGGTTCTCAGTAGAACGAGTACCTTTGCAAATGACAATATGTAAACTAGAATCTTCAATATTAGGAGTCGTAGCGTGGGATGATGGTGAGGGACTTATGAAGAGGACTCATAGTATGGTATTTTACTAGACATTGGAGTTGAAGGTGATGGACTAGGAGAACTAGGCAGATGTGAGGAACTTGAAGTATTAAAAGAAAATGGAACAATGTTTAGAATGTATTCATAAAGGGTTCAACAAAAGACATAAGCAAGACCTGCTGGACAAAGATTACATCTTATATAAAGGAAGGGAAGAAAAGTGTTTCTTCACAAAAAGTGACATTTGCAAACATGTAATATTTCTTAGTATCAAAGGAATAATATTGATACCCTTATTGAAAAGAAAAATATCCTAAGAAAACACATTTGATAACTTGGGTTGGAAGTTTATCTAACCCTATAATACATGATGTACAAAACATACACAATCAAAGACTCGAGAAAGTGTTTGAAATAGAGGTTATTTTGGAAACACAATAGAAAAATGAACTTCATTATTCAAAAACGAAAAGGACATTCTATTAATAAAATAACATGCAAAAGGAATGGCATCATCCCACTGATGGGCAAGAACATTGACACAAGACAATAATGTATGAGCAATTTCAATTAAGTGTCAATTCTTTTGTTCTACTATACCATTTTATTGAGGTGTATAAGAACATGTGGATTGATGTAAAATGCCATGTCAGTTTAAAAGAGTGGAAAAACCAAAAGAAAAGTATTATCTAACATTATCACTCCTTAAAACCATGATCATTTTACCAAATTAGTTCTTAATTTCATTAAGGAATGATATGAAGATATTCAAAAGTTCATATCGATCTTTCATTAAATAAACCTAAGTACATCGAGAATATTCATTAATAAAAAGTTTAATAGGTTCGAAGGTCCCTATTTACGTGGATTTGCATCAATTGGGTCATCGTATTATGAAAGTTTTCAATTGGGTCCCTATTTTGGTAAAATTTGAGTCAATGAAGCCCTTGTCGTTAAATGCTATGGACAACGTTAATTTTCTTACAATGTGGCATGCTGAGGTGTTCTTTAAGTACGATGTGGCATAGTATCAGAAGAGTCTTGTTGACCAGCTTTGACTGATTCATAACGTGACCAATGAAGACATGCCACGTGTCAGCCCCTTTCCCACCCAAAATTAGGGTTTCAGATTGGAGAAAGGAGGAAAACTTATGCCTCGCGTGGCTCTCATGATGGCTCTTTGCGTACTGAAATGCGCGAGACTCCATGGTACAAAGGAGTTTGCGTTTCGGTTCTTGTTGAAGATGCAAGGCTGGTTTCACGTGGTTACATATTCAAATTGGGTTTGCTTGTTGTGGCACGCGTTTTGAAGGTGTGTGATGGAGAAGAGTATTTGCGATTTAGTCTCGCGATGAAGATGCGATGGATATGGCCATGGTTACGCAAGGTGTTGTGCCTTGATTATGGTTTCTATAGGTTAGATTTCGCAAAAAGGAGATTGTTGATGAAGAAGACATCGCGATTTGGGAATTTATGATTCATCCCGAAGATAGAAATTGGGGCTTTGGGTTTCTGTTTTGTGATTCGCAGGTTCCATGGACTTTGATTGGAAGTTCGCGACTTTGGGGGTTTGAACGCGATTTGGATTCGCTCATGATGGTTCGAATTGTTTGAGATGGCGTTGGATTCTGGTTTTTCATTTTGCAGGTTGGGGTTTGATTGTGTGATGAAGATGAATGCAGGGAGATCGTCACAAAGGAGATTGCGGTGGAGAATGAAGGTGAAGATGAAATTTCTCGGGTTCTCTCTGTTGTGGTTGCGGTGGACGGTTTCAGTGGTGCGAGGATGATGAAGAATCTTTATGGCGGCACAAACTGGGTAGGATGAAGCGGATGACACGCGATTCAGCTTTGCAGTGGCTTGATGGAAGTTTGCAAAAACTATAGCAGTATGTGCGAAGCATGCTCGCAATTGGGTGTTGATGGAGAAGATGACAGCGAGGGAGAACTACCGTGGTTGAGACGCTATAGTGGCCGGATTTGAGATTCTGTTCTTCTATGCTTTTGGGCGTTGGTGGCGGTGAAGACTGGTAGCACGATTATGATTGCAGCGGCTTTTGCGGAGATGCGAAGACGACAATGTTGGCAGGTGAGGATCGAGTTGGCGGCGCTGGATGGTGTGGCGGTGGTTGACAGCACAGTGGTTGACAACACAGTGGTTGAAGGGAATTATTGAAGGAGAACGATGATACCTCCGCATTTATTTTAAATATTTTTAAAACTTAAAATCAAATAAATCCACATCATTATGCCACGTGATTATTAAATGACACCTTAGCATGTCACATTGCAAGAAAATTAAGGCGTCTAGAGCAATTAACGGCAAGGACTTTGTTAACTCAAATTTTACCAAAACAAGGACCCAATTGAAAATTTTCATAATATGGGAATCCAGTTAATGCAAATCCGCAAAAATAGAGACCTCCGAACTTATTAAACCTTAATAAAATTTTAAAAAAAAAACGGAACTCAAAGGAAATGACTCGTATTGTAAGACTTAAGTTTAACAACCTCGGGAATCATCATTTTTAATTTTTATAAACTTGGATGACTTGGGCGATAATGCAAAGGTTAAGAGTTTGGGAAGCTAAACAAAATACAAATGGTCTTGTACCAAGCCCTCCAAATTCATATCCTTCACCAATCAATCTTGTATAATAACAAAGGAATTGACATCAAAAGTTATAAAACAATTCAAAGATTTAGTTAATTGACTTAAAGAAATTAAGTGAAAAGACAATTAGGAATAAGAACATTTTTTAGGTCGGAGAGGAAGAAAGGGAAATTTGACCAACTCGAGAAGTAATGGTAGTCAGTGGCAAGTTGCAACGAACGACGTTAAACAACATCAGTGATGGACAACAACGAAAAATGTCGAATAACAACAGACAACAACTGAGATAATTCTTATACTAAACAGATACACGACAAAACACAAACCATCAAAATAGAATCGACCAACTTGAGAAGAGAATAAAGATTTCAAGTGAATATTTATTCTTATCTCGAGGTGTTGCTTTTATACATTTTTATTGTTCATTACATAACATAACTTTCAAAAGTTTATTATTTTAAACAATATTGTTAATACATGTTTAGCCATTTTGAAGCCTTTTACAAAGTAGTCCCGATTAAGGAAGATGAAGGAGATATGGAAGGAATGGTATGGGGATGATGAAATTAGCATAGCAAAGGAAGCTGGAAATTGAATGCATGAAAAGCTTGCACAAAAACATACAACAACCGTGACACAGTGAAAGGTGGTGATGTTTTAGGAGAGACAAAATGGGAACTAAAAAGGATCCAAATGGAAGATGAAAACCCAATCCCTATAAGCTTAAATTGATGTAAAAATTAGCGAGCAAGAGGGAGGTTTGGTTTGGTCATTCCCTCCTAATTTGACTTGCCATTGCATATTCAAAGGAAAAGTGTAGGCTAGTGTTGTGTGTTTGACATTGAGTGAAGGACCATGTCAGATGATATAAATGCCCTTAACATCTCATACACTCTTACACAGACAAATTGCAAACTGCATAAAGCAACACCTCTTTGGTAACTCACATTATACCCTCTCATTTAATGCAAATCAAGCCTACCTCCCACTTTTCTCCCTTTTTTTCCCATTACTATATCACGCCAATCTCAAAGACATGCGACATGAAACTGAAGCCTGATATTGAAAATCCCCTCGACCTCGCCTTGAAATATTACATGAAGGCTGAGGCATCACAATGGTACTATATAACTACAAAGAAAAAAGGCTAGCTAAAAAACCTAATAGCATTTAATGTATCTTCATGTACTTGGTACAAGATCACATAAAGAGATTTAAGATTTTGGGGTGGATAAATATCAATCTCTGTTTTTGTTCAGCATTTCTTCTTTACATCGTTGAATGACGGCTAAAGACATGAGCAACTTGGTATATATTTGGTAAATATCAAAATATCCGCTCTGGTAAGGATTTCTCAGCTGGAAGTTGAAGTAATTCTCGAATCCCTTCACAAACCTGCATTGTAAGAGTTTAAAGTTCATGGAACTCTACAATAAAATAATTTTTATTGGATAGAAATAGATAACAATTTTCCTAAAATATCTTGATGGAAAATTCAACCTTGGTTACTAGAATTATCTTAACACCACCCAGCATTTTTTTATAGAAAAAACCATCACTTAACTTGGGCAAATCCACTCAACTTAGTCAAACCTACAATGGTCAACGCAAAAACAGACAGACCCAAGTAGGTTGAGTCCAGTCCATTAAAAATTAGCTCACTTCTCAAATGTGTTAATCCTATGAATTTACAATAAGACCCATATCTTGGGGACAGTAAGGTGAAGTTTTACCATGCATATTACTTTTCTCAATGTGTAAACACTTAATTCAACATTTCCTAGTCCAACAATATAAATATATTTAGAAAAATAGGACAGCAAATAATAATTTCTTGGTAGACTTCAACTTGATCTTCAAGCATGTTAGACTCTACTATGACTGGAAAATTCACAATAACCTATGTCTAAATTCACAACTAATTATAATATTATTTTGACAATTAATCAAACGTAGTCAAACAACAATACACAAGTGGTAATAAAAATTTCATTGGTAGACTTCAACTTGATCTTCATGCACGTTACACTCTCTGTTTATGTCCCGTGACTGGAAAATTCACAACAACCTATGTCTAAATTCACAACTAATTATAACATTATTTGGATAATTAATCTAACATAGTCAAACGAGTGGTAATAAAAATTTAAGCAGAGCAACAAATGACCACTGGTATTCAAAACAAAACCCTGCATTTTGTTTCAATTAATATATTTGGTAATGTAGATTACATTTTAATGTCCATAGTTAATTCTATTGGTATGCACCAGTTCATGCTAGAGCAATCCCCCTGTGAGATAGGGTACTTTTTCTTTTCTTAGTGAGTTGACCCAAAAATTGGTCATAACCTACATGCCATGTAGGCTTTTGGCCTCAAGGGCATTAGATCCTTTGAGGGTTCTTCAGCTTGAGCTTCCTATCTGTCTCATGTGGTCTTAGGCTGTGTACGATATGCAGGCTAATATTGAAAGCTCTGACAAGTAGTACGTAATTAACTAATTACCACCAGTTACGCAAGAATAATTATAAGCAAAGGAATTAAGGACATACAAGCTTGATTTGGGCTTTAATTGATGCAATCAACCGGGTGTACTCTTCTATCTGCCTGCAACATAAGCATGCCTTAAATATCAACATGCAACATTATTTTCAGGTTTCAACCTTAAAATGAAAAGGATATTGTTGAATATAGAGAAAAACTAGGTGTAGGGTTAATGTCCCTGGTATCTAAAATACACATAGTGTAATATATTTATAATGAAGAATGATACAAGTACATATGACAACAACCAAACATAAATATGGTAAATAGAAGATAGTTTACAAACAATATAAACAATATCTACCAATATCACACAATATAAAATGCCTATGTTTCCCTAATTAACAATAGAGGCTATGTTTTCCTAATTAACATAAAACACAATATATCAAACAAAAATAAAACTACCTGACCATGTTTAGACAGATAGACAAAGAAGAACGAAATGAAGATAACTTTGACCCTCATGGCCAAAAGATAAAAAATAGACCAAAAAGTTCGAGACCTTGTCACAATTCCAGGACTAAACGCATTAAATTTAAACTAGGATCTATTAACTGTTTCCATAATGATGTTTAACAAAACTTTTGTAGTTGTATTTTGACATCTAATCTCATAATGGAACAAAGCACCAAGTAGCTGTTGTCCTATCACTTAGAATTGATAGACTAATATCATATTACCCAAATTGCTTAAGCACACATTTTTATAACGTTAATCAAGCCTTCTAAAAAATCTTCTCTTTCTATATTAGTGAATTTGTTTAGTGTTATGACCCACAAACCATCCGAAAGTTCACTAACCTAAGTTACACATACATCAATCATCAAGTCTCAGCCTATCCATGGCCAAAACACATGCAATGGAAGTGAGATTAAAAAGGAAAACCACAGAAAATTTTTCTAATGTCAATCATATGAAAGATAAGAATCCTACATAAGTATAGAATACAATCATTTACTATCCCTCTTAGCCAAAGAAATAACAAAAGCACAACTAAAGAAAACAAAGTGTTTCAGTTCGTTTTTGAAAAATACATGTACATGGATGAATCAAACTCAAGAGAATATTGATACAGAATATGTCAACAGGAAATATATGGATCTTGACCATGAGTTGACTAAAGTAAGTTTCAACATAACAAATAGACTGAAAATTCAAAATAAAGAGACTGGTTTTCAAGTTTCAACTGAGTAAATTATGTCGAATCAAAACTTGTACCTGGCTATCTTTTCTTCCCTTTTTTCTATGTAGTTCAAAGCTTCAGACCAAGTAAACTCCACATGGAATCCAAATCCTATATCCACAAATATGCATTGAGTATCTGGCCTGTAAAGTTTAAATAAAACACATGAAATATATGAGATTTACATTTCATGGACTTAAGACAAAAACAAAGATGCACAAATGAAATGAACTAGCTGTACTAGTAGTGAGGGAGGGGTTTCCCTGAGTTTAAATCTCTGTCCATTGATTGTACCCAAAAGAAGGAAGGGAGTGGCAGTAGAACGGTGTCTACATCCACGTTGGCCCATGTAGCACAAATCCTAATGGTTGATAACACGATGATGACTGACATTGATAATGATAACGATAATATATCGAAAATGTCGATGACTAGTGACTACAAAGATAAGATATGCAATTGAAAAACATGTTTGATCATGATTTATATGGACTAGTGATAAAATATGAGTGCCCCATAGCAAAACTAAAAACAAAAAAACAAAATTTTGTGAAAAACATTCTAATGACTTACACTTCTGCCTGCAGGTATACTTCAGACCCAAGATTGACCAAAGTTCTTAGACTGGTTACACTATTCTTCTCGAGGTTTTCAATGTTTCTTCGCAGATCAGCACTAGTGAACAAGTCAGGTGATATAACAACGTAGACATTGCTTTTGACCTCTAGGTGTTATTCATTAGAAGCAGATTAATCTCAAATTCAGTTCAGCCTACTACTAAGATTTACATGATATGAACTTTCAATGCTACTGCAGACTTTATGAAAAATGAATAATAAATAAAGTTGTTGTGTTGATGTTTCAGTCTTACAAGGTTAATTAACTGATCCTATCTGCACACACAGAACCTAAAAAGGATACAAAATTTTCTGTTGTTCAAAAACCTTGTCCCTGAAACAAAGAGATGAGAAAATGAGTAAATACCATTAAACACAATTTGAGTCATGCACATATAAAACTACTTTAAATCCATTTTCAAGGACATAAATTTGAGACCTCAAAAAACCTAGAAACACACATAAATTACTTATTATAAAGAATGAACTAACTATATAGCTTATATACAAATAAATTTCCCATTAAAAGGATTTAGGATATTGATAAAAAAAAAACACATTTAGTAAGACAAGCATTTCATACAAATTGTTTCAAAACAATAAATAGAATGCACAGGAGCAAACATTATACCGTTGACTAATAGCATGAATAAGATCAGGTTTCAAGCGTTTGTCAACAAATTCTTCATACTTTGTAACTTTCTCCTGGCGTGCGCTGTCCTCCATATAATGAGAGTCCTAGTAAAGGAATGACCAGCAACAAATTGTACTATATTAGTAAAATGCATACACAATATCACATACGTTCATGCTTAAATAACTAACGCTAATCAACAGACAAACATGATTAAAACATTACAGATATCCTAACTTGTGGTTCATTTGAGCATTATATCGAGTATGAGGGGGACAAGGAACAAATCCATTGTAACTATATTTACAACAAACACTTTGCTTTATTTTCATAAAAAATAATAACATTTTTACAAAAAAAAAAAAGAGAGTACATAACAGATCATTGAAGATACTCCAAAGAGAGAGTTTAATATGATCGGAAATCTTGCCAAATAATTGTTTATTCTAGACTTTGATTTTGTTGAAGGATACTCTTCTACTGCAAAGCCACAAATCCAAGGGAATCCAGTTGTAACTTTAGACGATAAATGATAAAAAAATAAATTGTTGATGACCCTAGCACAGCCATGATTTATTGTTGAAAATCTTCATGGCTTTATCATTCTGATGGTGATTAACTTCTGAAAACTACAAATTTATACTTATCTTAATTCTCACTTGACGAACAAATTTTAATTAATAATAAACAAACATGGAAAAAATACAATAGAAAATATATTATAAATACTAGTCTTTCATAAGAAAAAACAAATGAACAAATTATCATCATCTCTCAATTTCTTAGTCAAGAAAATATTAACTTTGGTTATTGGATTCAAGTTTTAGAAGTTAAATTTGGTTATCACATTTAACTATTACATATTCATTTTTACGTATAGGATACATCTAGTGGAAACTTTTGTTTAGTGAGAAATAAGAAATACAAAGTATAAACAGATAGCGTTTTGGTTATGTAGTTGGAATGGACTAAATAATCTGAGCAAACATAGTTGACATGATTTGTTACAGAACCATAACATTGAACCAACTACAAGAGAAATATAATAAGGGGGGCAGAGGGAACTTTTTGGTGTGCTCTAGAATGCTGAGCCACTTAGCGGCTAGCACACGACATGAAACTTGAGTCTTTTATTTATTTTTATTTTGAAGAAATTAATATTGGCCAAGAGTATTGTGCTTGGTGGATTAAGGGTTCAGTTGTTGGACTATGCACGAAGCCATACACCACTATGATAGAAACAGCCAATTACAATTGGCTCCAGACATTAGACAATCCAAAAATGAAATTTCGGATTGCATAACTATTTCCAACCATCTTTTTATACATAAGAATTAAGCATTTCGTATCCAGAAAGACTCGTGCGTTACATTCGTAGATAGATAACTGGATGATTGATAAATAACCACAGAGCACAACACATTCAACAAAATACTAAACACATGTTAACCTAAAATGCTAGAACGTAGAATTGGTAAATACCTGACGTCCCACGCACCCCCTTCGTCTCCAATGTAGCTAAAATTTGCTCTTGCACACCGTTCTGCTTTGAAGACGGTGATGGAACACTTTAAGCAACGAAAATGTGCTTGCGAACTGTGAGTGAAGTGGACAGCGATGGTGGCTTCTGACGAATGGCCCTGAGCGGCGGCTGGCTCTGAGCGACGGCTTGTTGAGCAAGAATGGCTGTGAGGGTTAGCACGTCTTGGTGAGAGCTGCGTTCTTGACGTGAGATGGTAGGCAGGCGTTCTTGATTTTAGGGTTCTCAATTTTGGGTTATCAATTTTACTGCGAAAATAATATTTTAGGATTTCTTGATATTAAATGTTTTGGAATCAGAGTTTATAAAAACATATCAACCCACCCTTATTCACACTCAACCCCTTTCTCCCTTTTTAACCCTTTTCCTTTTATAAACTTAAAACAGGGCATATCATTTAAATTCTTTTTTTTTTTTTTCAAAACTCAAAATACCGAACAGATCTTGGAAGGATTCTTGTCATTCTTTCTTTACCCTTCCAACTACTAATGTAGTAGTCATTGTATGTCTTACTCCTTTTCGTTTCATTTTTCTTTTTCAATTGTGTTTCAACTTTAATGGCTTAAGTATAAAGTCACTAGTGGAAAAACGATGTTTAACGTCACCCACTAAACGTCGGTTGGGTGGTAGCCCGACATATACTAGCGGACGATAGCATTACTGTAAATAAGTTGGTAAACCGAACGTCGGTTTTTATAGCAAACGAGGTCTATTATATATTCGACGTCTGCTATGCCCGAAACCGACATCCAAGGGCCTGAGGTAGGCAAGAAGACAGTCTTTCCTGCCCCATTGACGTCGGTTGTGACGGGGGCTGACGTCTACCTGGCTGCAATTAATGCTCTTCACCTTATTCTCAAGCGCTTAGACGTCACGTAGTAAAAAACCGACGTCTATAATGTCCGGAAGGCGGGAAGACAGTCAAATTCTGCAACTTAGACGTCGGACTTCTGGGGAGGCGACGTCTATGTGACTGTAATTAATGTTATTCACCAAACTCGCAGGCAATTCGACATCCGGTAAAGTGGCACCGACGTCTAAAATGTTATACACGTTGGTGCCCCAAGACAACCGTCGTCTACTTTCCTGACAAGAAATGAAACATCAATCCGATCAGCGTCGTAGACATCGACGCCCCTTGTGTCCAACGTCTAATAGGCAAATTAAAAGTTATCTTGGACGTCATATTAGTGATATAACCGACGTCTAGCTGACTATAGCCATCAGTTTCTGTAGCAATCGACACCTAATTTCATGTTAAATGAACCGCAGACTCGGAGGAGTTTCGCGGCATTGTAATTTTGCCTTGCAAACTCGCCTCATTTAATCGTCTTCCTCCTCTCGTTTTTCTCTCTTGCGTCATTGCATTCTAGTTTCTGATAACATCATCGTCTTTCTCCTCTCCTTTTTCTCTCTTGCGGCATTGCATTCCAGGTGCGTGTTTTCTTATTTAAACCGTTTAAACTTTGTTTAGATCGATTATATTAGCATTATGGTTCAACTGATTAAAATTTGTTTTCCTTTTGTTGTGTTTTAGTGTAGTTTTGTTCCTCTCTTGAGGTAACGCAGTACCACATTCTTCCTTTGCTAGTTGCCTCCCAGAAAAAGCGGCGTCTTTTGGATTTCTCGCGGCGTTTCGACCCAAAAACGACCTTGGGTTGTTGCCTAGTTATCGTTTCACCGTAATTTTTTTCTCTTGCGGTTGAAAATGGAACTAGGCAAGAACCCAAGTTCGGTTTTGGGTTCAAATGTCATGAGGAATTCAAAAGACGCAAGCTTTTTTTTGGGGAAAACTAGCAAAGAAAGAGGGTGCTACTGGGCTATCCAAAGACAAGAACAAAACTACACTAAAACACAACCACTATATTAGACGTCGGTTAATGCGTACACCGACATCTATAGTGACATTAGACGGCGGTCAGTGACATGTTTGATGTCTTTATGTGCTCTTAGACGTCGAATATTGCTTGCTCTGACGTCTATAAATTGCCTTTAGCCATCGGTTTACACGCCTGCACCGACGTTTACGGACGTCGGACATAGCACTAACTAACGTCTGTATAGATGTCTGTTATGTGGATGTTCGACGTCCCGTTAACGTCACCGGTATAGACGACGGTTGTGAAGAAGACGTTAAAAGCCCAAACTAACCGACGTTAAACAGCGTTTTTCCACTAGTGAGCCTTTTCAAGTAAGGAGTATTTATACAACTCTACCACATCTTGAATTTCCCTCCTGAGTCCACTTATAAATCTAGTTAACTTTCCTTTTTCACTATCAAATTGTAAGTCCAATTTCAGGAGTAAAAACTCATCAACTTGGCACAATCGTTCACACACAAAATTTTGTTGAAACCTTTGAAGTTTCAAAAGAATCTCCCTCCTATAAGAGGAAGAATCAATCTCACTACAATGAAAGAGATAAACTATAATATTTTTGAACTCAACTTTTTATTGATAAAAATAGTTTTTCTTATTAATTGTAATTACATCTCACTTAAGCTAATAATTATTCACTTTGTTGAAGTGTTTTAAAACTAAAACTGTCATAACGACTTTGCTGTTACAGTTAGACAACTTCATTCCTCTGTTATATACATTGCTTGTACTTCTGTATTGTTTAATGAGAAATCCACTTGCTTTCTCTGACATTCCTAATCTTTACTTTTCTCTTTAAACACTCTATGCCTAAAATACCGTCCACTCATAACAGTGGTATTCAGAGCTTTAGGTTTCGAAAAACTGGTGAAGTTTAGAGTGACGTTCAAAAGCGGCGACATGATGACGGGATCGATTCACAACAACCTTCTGATCTTCGACGGCAAAGATTACGATGATTGGTGCGTGAAGATGGAGGCCATCCTACGGTTTCAAGAAGTAGACGAAGTGATGAAGAAGGGACTCCAAGAACCCCTAAAGGATGATATAAAAGTGGTGAAGAAGTTGTACAAGGAAAATCGGCGTCTTGACTGCAAGGCGAGGATGCTGCTACACCAGTCCATTTCTCCTGCAATCTTTCAGAAAGTCTCGAAAGTCACCACAACCAAAGAAGTGTGGGATATCCTTCAAGATGGGTATGGAAACACCGGCAAGGTGAAAAAGGTACGGTTGCAGTCCCTTCAACGACAGTACGAACTTCTTGACATGGGTGAGGAAGAAACGGTGATAGAGTATGTTGGAAGAATACAGGTTCTTGTCAATGCCATGAGAGCTTGCAGGAAAATCGTTAAGGATAAGAAGATAATTGAAAAGATCTTACGGACGCTAACACCACAATACGATCATATTGTGATCACTATAGAGGAGTGAAATGACTTGGAGGTGTTGAAAATAGAGGAGTTGTAGAACTCACTCGTGGCACATGAGCAAAGGTTGCTTGAGAGGAAGAATGCAGAGAAAGTCAAGCACTGCAAGCGAGATCAAAACAAAGTTTCAAGAATCGTGGCAGAGGCAGAAGGAGATCGCGTGGTGGAGGCGGATGCAACGGAGGAAGAAACGCAAAATTTTCAGAGCAAAATGGTGAAGAAAACGGAGATGAACAGAAAGAATGAGGTAACAGAGGTAGTAGATACTCAAGGGGAAGAGGAAGAAAGGGTTACGACAAAAGAAGCATACAATGCTTCACATGCAGTAAATATGACCATTACTCCTCGGAGTGTTGGCACAATGAGTCGTCCAAGAAGAACAAGCACGATGACGCAACAAATTTGGCACAAGACGCTTGTGACTCTGAGTCAGATCATGTAGTATTGATGGGTGTTGCAAATAATATTCGAGAGGAGAGCGGTGATGGCTTTAAGGTGGAAGACAGGTGTTGCAGGAATGTGGATTACGTGTTTCCTCCAAATGCAATATGTCAAGTAGACACGTGTGGGAGTTGCACCGAATACGTGTCACATACACATGAGACGCGACATGTAGCAATGGGTATAAGCGATGAACGAGTTATGTTGTCTAGTGATAACAACGATCATGCAGAGAATGATATGAGCTAGTACCTTGACACCAGGTGCTCCAATCACATGACCGGAAAAAGAAAGTGGCTTGTTGATCTTGATCCGAGAAAGAAGTGCAGTGTAAGGTTCGCAGATGACAACACCGTGACAGCAGAAAAAGTTGGCAAAGTGTTGATCGCATGCAAGAATGGAGGAGTAGCTTACATGGATGATGTGTTATTCGTTCCCACGATGAAGAGTAACTTGTTAAGCCTTAGACAACTACTTGAGAAAGGTTACACTATGTCCATGCACGAGAATCTTATAGAAGTGTTCGATAGAAAGAATCGCTTGGTGATCAAGGCTCCACTAGCCAAGAATAGGACATTCAAGGTGAACCTGAATGCAGCTGCAATCCAATGTTTATCTTCAGTGAATGTTGAGGAAGAGAGTTGGATGTGACATTACAAGTTCGGTCACTAAAACTTTAAGAGTTTGAGTCTGTTAAGTAGCAAAGATTTGGTTAAAGGTGTGCCCCGATTAGTGTTCCTAAAAATATCTGCGAAGGTTGTGTGATAGGCAAGCAAACTAGATCGAGGTTCAAAAGCGCAACAATCAAATGTGCCAAACAGCCACTTGGAATTGTGTATTTAGACGTCTGTGGCCCTCTCGAAGTAACAACATTCAGAGGTAATAAATATTTCCTACTCTTTGTTGATGAGTGGACTATGAAATTATGGATTTACTTGTTAAAAGAAAAAAAGAAGTCTTCTTATATTTTGTAAAATTTTATGCATTGGTTGAGCGTCAATCGGGCATGTGTGTGAAGATTTTCAGAACTGATGGAGGTGGAGAGTTCATCTGGAGAAATGAACGAGTTCTGTGATGAAAAAGGAATCACACATGAAGTCATAGCCCATTATACGCCTCAACATAACGGCTTGGCAGAGAGGAGAAACAGAACTCTGGTTGAAATGACAAGATGCTTGCTTAAAGGGAAGAAACTTCCGCATAGCCTCTGGGGAGAGGCTATTTCCACAACAACCTATCTTTTGAATAGATGTCCTACAATGGATCTTGTAGACTGCACTCCAAAAGAGGCATGAACAGGGATCAAACCATCGGCAACGAACCTGAAAATTTTTGGATCTGTGTGTTTCAAGCACGTCCCAGATGAGAAAAGGAAGAAGCTAGCAGGCAAGAGAGAAACTTATATACTGGTAGGCTTTCATCCTACTAGGGCATATAGGTTGTACAACCCAAAGAAGAATGAGATAGTGATCAACAAATATGTTTTGGTGGACGAAACAGCCACATTCAACTGGATGGATGCAGAGGCAAACTCAACCAATGGAGGTGTCGTATCTAGCTTACTTGAAGACAAGAAGTTTGACAAAGCCAAGGAAGTTACAGTTGATCTAGAAGCAAATAAAAGAAGATCTTGCAGGACCAGATTCCCTTCAACAAGGCTTGTTGATCACGAGGTAATCATGGATAATGAGATAGCAGAAACTGGTGATCTAGCTCACCTTGCACTTTTGGCTGATACTGAAACATTGACGTGGGAACAAGCTATCAAGATTGAAGATTGGAAAGAAGCAATGAAAGAAGAGTTGAGAGCTATTGAGAAGAATGGAACATGGGATATGATGGAGCTGCCTCTACAGAAACAAGCAATTGAGGTCAAGTGGGTGTTCAAAACAAAATATAAGCCAGATGGAAGTGTAGTTAAATTGAAAGCCAGATTGGTTGTTAAGGGGTTTTTGCAAAAGCCAGGAGTTGATTTTTCTGAAGTATTCGGGCAGTTGCAAGGTTGGAGACTATGAGGCTTATGGCTGTAGTTGCAAATCTAAAAGGATGGGAGATATGTCAAATGGATGTGAGGTCCACGTTCTTAAATGGTCCTCTCTAGGAAGAAGTTTATGTTACACAACCACCTGGTTTTGAAAAAGAAGGTGAAGAGTGGAAAGTTTACAAGCTAAACAAAGCTTTATATGGGTTGAGACAAGCACCCTGCGCCTGGAACACACACATCAATTCTTGGCTCATTGATTTTGGATTTCGCAAATGTACAGAAGCTCTGCAAAGGCCATAGAAGAATTTAAAACAAGGATGAAAGAAGACTTTGATATGACTGATCTTGGCAGCCTAGGTTATTTCCTCGGGCTAGAGTTCTTGCGTACATTTGATGGTATGCTTGTGCATCAGAGTAGATACATTGGTGAAATATTGAAGCAGTTTGGCTTGGAAGATTGTAACAATGTGAACATACCAATCATTGCCAACACCAAGCTGTCTCTCCAAGATGACGATAAGAAGATTGACGCTACCTTGTTTAAACAGATTGTAGGATCACTGAGGTACATGTGCAATAGTAGACCAAATATTTGTTATGGTGTTGGGCTGGTTAGTAGATTCATAGGGGACCCTAGACAGTCACACCTCTCCACTGCTAAACACATATTGCGTTATCTAAAGGGGACAACAGACTATGGTCTTTTCTATCCTAAGAAGTTTGACGGCGTAACATGAACATTAGAAGCTTGGAGTGATTCGGATTGGTGTGGAGATCAGATGGATAGAAAGAGTACATTCGGTTATATACTCAAATACATGGAAGCGTCTTTCAGCTGGTGTTCGAAGAAAGAAAGTGTCGTAGCTCTCTCATCTTGTGAAGCTGAGTATATTGCGTCTTTAGAAACTGCATGTCAGTGTGCCTAGGTAGACACTATGTTGGATGGGTTGATGATTGATTGTTGTAAGCCAATTTGATTGTTGATAGATAATAGATCTGCTATCAATTTGTCTAAAAATCCTATCTCGCATAGTAGGAGTAAGCATATAGAAACCATATTCCATTATCTGAGGGAACAAGTTAACAAAAGAAAACTAGAGTTGGTGCATTGTTCTACTGAAGATCAAGTAGCTGATATCTTTACCAAAGCTCTACCTCAAAACAGATTCATAAAACTTAGAAATTGTCTTGGAATTAAATCGTGTAGTAGTTTTGTTTTAATGATAGTAAAGATGTTAATCGATAACAATTTTGAAAATGATACTGGTAATACATAAAAATGTTGTCTTTTTTTTAAATGTTATTCAAACTAATATATGTATTAGTGTCATATTCGTATTTTGTTTGTAAAACATTAATTATTTTAGTTTTTTTCATTATTTTTAGCAAATAGTTGAAGGCCAATGCCTATATATTTTGTGTTAATTATATTCTGTATAAAAGTGTATTATTTTATTATTACTCTTATAATTATGTTCTACGGTTAAGTTTTTTTCTTTTACATTTTCAAACTCAACTTTGTTATAGTTAACCTTGTTGAAGCTCTTTACGAACTAATCATCCATTAGTCTACTAAAATACAATTTATAAAAAAATAACCTTTCACATAATAAAAAAAGGAAAAACAAAAAAGTGTTATTTTAATTTGACTAAAAGAAACGAGAAATTTTTGTAATCTTACAATGTTAATTTTCAAATTTCAAATGATGAAAGTCAAATTAAAATTAGATATTTTAAAAAGTGGGAAGTGTGAACAACAAGAGATGCATAAAGCCATTCACACTTGCAACCTAATTTTCAATGTATGTTTTTATAAACTATTTATTTAATTAAACCACCAAAATTATGACAAAAAAATCATACAAAACATCTTTAAAAAAATAGATTTCACAAAATCTCAGACATTATGAAAATGACACGTTTTTCGTAAGCTGTTTAAACAAACAGTCAATGAGTGAAAATTGGAAGCCATCGGTTGACTGTTGTACCATAATTATAATAACATCCTTTCAACTACTTCCTCCAAAATAAAATATGAATTCGTTAATGTAAAATCAATTAATCATATAAATTTTCCAACTCCAAATTAAAAGCCTCTCCATTACTTTCATATATGATTAGTTTATGTAGAACAAAATTTTGACCTTCAATTATTTATTTTATCATTTACTTTAAAGTTTCTCAATTTAGTTAATTTTTCAATATTTCAGTATCATTTTATTTCAATTTCCATGTATTTATGATCAATTAAATTTCAATTGAGTTAAAGATTGAAAAAAATGGACAATTTAATGTAAAATACATGAAAAGAATAAAATGGTAAAATTCATGAAACAATTTGGTATAATGTATTTTTAATTTTTTTTTATAAACTGATATTAAAATAATAAGTTTAAGAATAACCTTTTAAAAACCATGAAATGAGACTTGTTTTTAAAATTAATCTTATTTCTAACTAATATGAAATATGAACACACTTTCTGACATCAATTATATTGAGTATGGGGAGTGGAAGAAAATATGATATTCACAATAAATCTTTCAAGCATTTATTATTAATTAGTGTCGAGATATTCAACACCAAAAATATCAAATGTGAAAATCGACAAGAAATTAATAACGAGTGAAATAATAATCTTAAAAATTAAACAATAGATTTTAATAGCACATGATATCATAATAATAAATTTACTTGTAATTTAATTGTAAAAAAAAAGTGAGATTTGACTATAATTTAAATTAATTAGAATATTGCTTGTAATCTAATTTTTTTTTACAATGTTAAGTTATAATTTAAATTTTTGTATAACTTAATGTTTTACAATGCTAAGTTGAAAGTGATATTTGAACATGTTTAATTAGTTGCTAATAATTGAGTACAGACTTGACTTTTCTTTCTAAAAATTATTTTTAAATAAACAATTTCTGGTGTATTAATTTCTCAAATGTATTTTTAATTTGCTTCAAATAATACACGTATATCTTTGAATAAGAGCCTAGTTTTGAAGTTTAAAGCTTGGAAAAATTAAGGAAAAGAATCTTCAGGAGACTATTCATTTATCTTTGGTGTAGTTAAGGTAAATGAACTATCAGTGAAAGTAGTTGCACAACGATAAAAGAAGATGTAATTCTCTTCCTAATTTGGTAGTTGGCATAACTGGTTCATGTTCCAAAGTTCTTCTGACACAGTCAACACAGCAAAACTTGCCACAGAATACCAGCTATTCCTTCCAAAACTCCAATATAGCCATTTGGGTATGTTCAACTTTTGGTGTTCAGAGACTGCACCAATCATACAGTGATAAAGTCTCATACTTTGGGAGTTTCTGAATCTGGGTTTTTCATTTCAGGCTTCTCAACATCTATTTCAAGAGTATGAGCAGTTTCTTTGTTTTTTTTTTTTTATTTTCCTCTTTTGACAATCAGTATGAGTTTTACAGCATTTTATCTGTTATCAATTGGTTGCCGGATTATTTAATGCAGGAAATTATCACTGCGATTTTGTTTATAATCAAATAATCAAGTGAAATTTTCATTGTTTATTACCAAGTTGACTAAGATAGCGTAAACTAGTGAAATAATCAACTTGGTTTAGCAGAGATTATTGAAGAAATGAAGTGATTTATCTTTAAACTTAGAAGGCCAAATCGAAACTAAGGAAAAAGATGAGCCAAAAGAGTATTTTAACCTGAAGTAATTCATTTACAAAGCTTGCTTCAAATCTGAAAATGATTTGATTAGCTGTTTTCATTGTTTGTGTTTCTTGCAGTAGTTATACACCATTTTCTTGATTTCTGAGATTTCCTTGGAAACATGATCGTGTCTGCACTGTTGACATCTGTTGGCATCAACACGGCTTTATGTGTGCTGTTCTTTACACTGTATTCTATATTGAGGAAACAACCGAGCAACTATGAAGTGTATGTGCCACGCTTGCTGGCTGAAGGAATATCGAAGAGGAGGAGTCGTTTCAACTTAGAGAGACTGATTCCTTCTGCAGGTTGGGTTGCAAAAGCATGGAGGCTTTCCGAGGAGGAACTGTTGTCGTTATCAGGGTTAGATGGTGTTGTGTTTATGCGCATGATAACCTTCAGGTACATTCACCTTCATGATCATCAAACTTGTGTGTGACCCCTTTCCATATTCAACTCTTCCAAAGCAAAACAACAGAAGCATCTTAATAAAACCTCGTACTTAAATTGTGAACTGACTTCTCATGTTTCTTGTGTGCAGTTTGAAAATGTTTACCTTTGCTGGGATGATTGGGATGCTTGTGATTCTTCCAGTTAATTGTTGGGGAAATCAGCTAAAAGATATTGATGTTGTGGACTTTGTCAGCAACTCCTTGGATGTGTTCACCATATCAAATGTAAACAGTGGCTCTCATTGGTGAATACTAACTCAAGATTTTTTCTTTTCCAATTAGCTTGCTCTAGAGAGCTTACCTAAGACTTTAGAGTGCTTTTTTTCCCAACATTGGTGTATTGTTACCGATTCATTATGGATTGAACTGTATCAGATTGTTATTCTTTATGATTTTGTTTCAGGTTGTGGGTCCACTTCATTGCTGTATATATTGTCAGTGGCTTCATTTGCATGCTACTCTTTTTTGTAAGAACACAAACTCTTAGCTTTTGGAAATATTTTGTCTAACTGCTTCAGCAATCTGAATAGTTTTATGCATTGTGCTTCATACTTGATGCAAGGCTTTTTCTTTCTCTTTAATTTTCTTCATTAAGTGAAGTTTACAAGTTGATACAACTCACACATGACAATAGTCAACAATTTAATTACTTACTCATTTATCTCTCTTTCTGTTGTCAGGAATATAAATACATATCGTCTAAAAGAATTTCTTACTTTTATTCTTCCGAACCTCAGCCTCATCACTTCACCATTTTAGTTCACAGCATTCCCACTTCCTCTTCTAGCAGCATCAGTTACAGTGTTGAGAGATTCTTTAGTGAGCTTTATCCTTCTACATATCTGTCGCATGTGGTTGTTCGTCGAACTGGTAAAATTCATAGCCTCGTGGTAAGAATCATGTTTGATTTTAGTTCCCTTTCTTGTTAATTGACAAAGAAATGAAATTAGAGCTATGAGTGAATCACAAAAAGATGATAGAAACAGTTTAGGATTGCTTGGAAGAATAAAAGAAATCAAAGTATCTAGTTTTAATGGTTAGAACAATTAACTAGTTATGATAGAAGGAAGGATAGTTACTTGGAAGAACAAAAGCAATACAAAGTAATATATTTAGACAGTTAGAACATATAGTTAGAACATGGCTTCTATGTTGTTGATCGGATAGGTGTTTTGGTATTCTATTTATTTGTGTTTCATGTTTGAGATTTATACAACTGATGTCTCTATCTTTCCACTGCTTTAATCTAGAGTGAGGCCAAAAAATTGTATAAAAGAGTTACTCAATTACGATCAGATCCCAGTCGGCAGAAGCGTATGAATCGTGGTATTTCTGGAATTTTTGGGCAGAAAACCAATGTTATAGAGGAATATCAAAAGAAATTAGAGGACATTGAGGAGAGTGTCAGATTGAAGCAATCAGAGGCTTCATTGGCAGGAGAAGTATGTGGTAATCTTTCAATCTTTTTCCAAAGGAAACAATTTAAAAGGATCTGTTGAGCTTTTGGTGCTGTCCCTCGGCCAAGCCTTCAAAATACACTGATGAACACTGATTTTGATGTTCTAAAATATATTAAAAACTTTTGTAATGTACTGAGATCAGTGTATTTCAAAGGCTATCACTAAAAATCCGCAGAGAATCTGGACTCATTTAAAAGTTTTAAATCTAACTATTTACATTTTTCTTGTATAAAAGTGCATGCTACATCCATTAATCTCTGTTCTTGTTGAATATTGAAGGAGGCTCGAGCTGCCTTTGTGTTCTTCAGGTCGCGTTTGGGTGCTGCAACTGCTTTTCATATAAAGCAATCAGTCAATCCAACCCACTGGATTACAGAATTTGCTCCAGAACCTCGTGATGTCTATTGGCCTTTCTTCTCTGAATCATTCATGCGTCGATGGATTTCTAAGTTGGTGGTTGTAGTTGTGTGTACTCTTTTCACTATATCATTCCTTTTACCTGTAGTATTCGTACAGGGACTTACCAACCTTAATGAATTGGAAATTTTGTTTCCCTTCTTGACAAGTCTTCTCTCCATGTAAGTTACTTTCGTTTATCAAATACAACAACATATTAGAAAGTGGTTTTTAAGTCTAACTCAACTCCACAAAACTGGTTTGTAAGATGAGGTTTGCACCCCACTTATTTATTATAAATTTGTTTTATCTTTAGTTGATGTAGGACTTCTAACAAAACACTGAACTAACTAACTCTCCTAATGAACTAACTAACTCTCCTAACATCCTACTATACTGTAACACTTTTATCCCTTAAAGTTTTGTTGCTCTGACTTGGTCCTAACATGATAACATGTGTTTTGTGATTTGATGTTTTATTTCTTAATGCAAAGTTACTGAACCTTTTGTGAATCTGGTTTCAGAAAATTTTTCAGTCAAATAGTGACAGGATACCTCCCCAGTCTTATTCTTCAGTTGTTTCTGAAAGTGGTGCCTCCGGCCATGAAATTCCTTTCCTCCATTCAAGGATACATCTCACACAGTGATATAGAAATGAGTGCATCTAGAAAAGTGCTGTGGTTCACAGTATGGAATGTCTTTTTTGCATCTGTATTTTCTGGCTCAATTCTATCCATGCTGAAGGCCATCCTTGATCCTAAGAACATTCCTGCGAAGCTGGCAGTTGCAGTTCCAGCACAGGTTAGAATAAAAGTATTTAATGGCTAACACATGAGCAAAAATGTCCTCCCAAAACTGATGAAGAACAAGATTGTTTATACTATTTATCACTTTGATCTAAGCAACAAAGTTTCAATAATATAACAATGCTATTTCTATCTTTCTGATGTTGTTGATTTTGGTTTGACTGTAGGCATCGTTTTTTATTACCTATGTTGTCACCCAAGGATGGACAAGTGTGTCTTCAGAACTGTTCCGTGTAATTCCTTTTGTTTTCTGTTGGATAACAAGGCTTTTCACAAGTCCAGACGACGATGAATTTGAAGTTCCATCTATTCCATACCACAAGGATATTCCGAGGGTCCTTTTTTTTGGACTTCTTGGTATTACGTATTTTTTCCTTGCTCCATTAATTTTGCCATTCCTCTTGGCCTACTTTTGTCTTGCATACATCATATATCGAAACCAGGTTAGCATTTCTTTTGATGTTTTTTGTCTGATATCTGTTACATGACTATTATATTTAGAAACATTTCTAATTTTAAATAATTATGTTCTGTTGGGTACCAAAACTCCTAAAAATTAGTTATGGAATGGGTTGGGTCGGCATAGATAGTGTTTACTCACTACTCGACTTGTAATAAAAGAAATTTATCTCTTATTCATCTAATTACCGGTTGGATACCTGTTTAAAAAATATTTGTGGATATTTTAAAACTCGTGGAAACAAAGGGATATTTGTAAATATTTAGAAAAAATATTTAATAAACTTTTAAAATAAAATCTAAATAAAATTACAAAAAATATAAATATTTTAAAAAAATATTTTATAAATTTTTAAAATAAAATCTAAATAGAATTACAAAAATATATATAAAATATAATATAAATTAAAATTAAAATTTAATTAAATATAAATTAAAATTTAATTTTAATTAAATTTCACCTAATAAAATATAAATTAATTTTAATTTTTATTAAATTTAACTTAATAAAATATAAATTAAATTTTGATTTTAATTTTTTGTGAGTAATAAATATCCGTAGATACATATAATATGATACATACAACGACTGATCTATAAATAGATATTAAAATACTTATTATCTTGGGGGATTTTATCTGAGGATATTCATAGACATGAATATTTTTGCCATATATCTAGGTGTACATATCCTTGTGGTACTAATTCTTTATAAAGTAAATAAATTTAGCACCAAGTAAAATGATAACGTTAATCATACTTCAAATGCAAAAGGCTCTTAGATGAGGAGGCATCTTTGAGATCATTGATTTCTGCTACTCATGAAAGTAAATGTGATGTTGGTTAATTTTTTTCCAGTTATTGAAAATTTGTTTAGGATGACTTCTCAACTTAGGAAGGTTGATGTTGCTGAGGAATATTTTTTTGTCAAACAGTGGAACTAAGTAGATGCTTGAAAGTGTTGAGATCATAGTAGTTGATAGATGGTTTTATTAAGATGAAATTATGCTGCTTTTCCAATTAGGAAAGTTCTGCATAGTATTTATTGATACATTGCTAATAGTTGAGCAGCTTTTGGTTTCACAGATTCTTGCCGAATAATGGAGAAAACTATAGGATTAGTGAAGGTTTGAGAGATCATTTGAATGTTTAGGGTGAATGGAAGTAAGACATTCCATGACTGTGGTTGACTGAAGTTTGGTTATATAGCCTTTATTATAATGTAGAAGTTTTGACAATGTTAATTTTATCTATGAAACTGTGGAAAACTTAGCAAACATTTCTGATATAACTCATTCTGACGCTCTGCCAATTTATTATGCAGTTCATAAATGTATATGCACCAAAGTACGATACAGCTGGGAAATTTTGGCCTGTTATACACAATTCAATGATATTTTCTCTGGTACTCATGCAAATTATTGCAGTGGGAATCTTTGCATTGAAAAAGCTTTCTATGGCCTCAACTCTGGCGATGCCTCTACCAGTCCTCACACTTCTTTTCAACGAGTACTGCCGAAAACGATTTCTTCCCATATTTGTTGCATATTCTGCAGAGGTACATTTCTCCACTATCCAACCAGCCCTTAAAATTTCTGAAACAATAAAGGGTTATTGCATGGTTCATCCATTGTCAATCTGATTCTGATTTTGGTTTATGTTTGCAGAGTTTAATAAAGAAGGATAGGCAAGACCAAACTGGTGCTACAATGACACAGTTTTATGAGAATTTGGTGAATGCTTACAAAGATCCTGCATTGCTTCCACTCCAATACTTACCAAACTATGACAACCTTCGGACTCCCCTTATACCTCAGGCTTAGTGCTAAGGCACAAGTGTTCAATATTAGTATTTTTGATGGTTCTCTCTACTGTATGATGAGAAATATTCACATTTCATGAGCAAAAGGTGGTTATATATTCTTGTTTGTGCAAATAGAGAAGTCTTGAATTCCAAAGGAGTGGCCAATTGTTACCACTGTCATAGATGAAGAGCCTAAAACTTACCTATAACATTGTTGTATATATTTGTTCTAAACATAATATGTCATAGCCAAAGAGAATGCTTATTGCTTAATTGCCACATTTAGAGGAGTAAGTGACACTAAAGTTGGTGCTTATTTGAGCTCAATAATATAAATTGTTTAGATTTTTTTTTATCTTATTCTTGTTTAATCAATAACTTTCTATTGGTTGTTATCTTAATCTTTTCTATTGTAAATTTGGTTGAAGTTGAATTGCCACCTTGTATGTGTAAACCAATTTGTTTCTCTCATTGGTTGTTTAGTTAAAAATAATTCTCAAAAGGTTGAAAGAAATCTTCTGCACTTGACATGGTTTTTTAAAGAGGCTTTTTGGACACAATCTCTGGAAATAAATAAATGAATATTTTTTAAGTTTGAATTTATATTATTTCCATGATTATAAATTAAAATTGCTCTTTGGCTATAACTATGAGATTGTTAAGGTTTGTAGATAGTTTGACTATTCTAGATTGTATAATGATTGGGGATAATTTTTCTTATCTTTAGATATATTTTCATTTGATATGATTTGAATTTTTATTTCTAAAATAGAGTTGACAAAAGGTAGAAAAAATAGAAAACACAATCACTATGACAATTTTAATTGATTAAAATAGAGAGAAATTTGAAAACTGGCACACTGGATGTTTTTTTTATTAAAGGGTTAAATATGTTTTTAGTCTTTATATTTTGTGGCGATTTTGGGTTTAGTCTCTCTTTCAAACTAAGGTATAATTTAGTCTTTCAACTTTAGAAAACTCTTAAAAAAATTTGGTAAAAAAGACTAAAACCAGAGTTTTCTAAAGTTGAAAGACTAAATTGTACCTTAGTTTGAAAGAGGGACTAAACTCAAAATCGCCACAAAGTATAGGGACTAAAAACATATTTAACCTTTTATTAAATGATTAAATAGACTTTTTAATCTATTAAAATGAGTTTAAGATTTAATTTGTCTCAAATTAAACATGAATACAAGCCTAATGACTAATCTAAATATATACTAAACATGAAAATCACGACATGTTTGACTAAGATGTTAGACTGAGGGACTAACTGAAATGCAATGAACTAATAGATTTAACATGTTTAACCAAGACTACCTGAAATTAAATGAAACATGATTATGACTTGATTAAGAAAAACTAATTATATCTAATATCATCCATCATGGAAACTGACAGGACACCGACACAGAGATAGATTAAATTAAAAAAAAAATAAGATATGAACAGAGTATATATATATATATATATAATTAATTAAATTGTGCTTTATAAATATATTTAATATTTAATTAATTATTACTGTTCATCTTTTGCATGTTACACTTTTTCTCTCCTCTGCAAACAATCTTTTATCCGTACTTTTATGCGGTTTCTTCATTTCTCTTACTAGTAGCTTCACTTAGCTTACTAACTTATTATTAGCTATTTTCTTATAAATGGAGTTGAAACTTAAACAACATTTTGGATAAGGTATTTCTGCAATTTAAAAAAATTTAAAATATAATGTTTATATTTTATATAATATCTTTCAGAATAAAAAAAATGTATTTTAGAATAAGTGTTGTAAAATATAAAAAAAAAATATTTTAAAATGGAAAAGTTTAGATTTGAGATTTTAGAATTGATTATAGAAAATATTTTGATGAGATTGCAGTGGTGGAGCATAATGAACTGCCCAGATGATTTTATTGTTGGGCCCAAAAGTAAGTGCATTCCTCTCCTCATTAAAACTGACATTCTGAATCACTCACGTAAGATACACCTGTACAACCTTGTTGACTTGACCACTCATTAAAACCTTTTTCCCTCCCTCATCCCTCACTTTGCCATTCTCCTTTTCTACCTTCATGCTTTTCTTCCACATTCACTATCCCATTACTCTTCTTCAATCCAAATCTCATATACATTTCCATTGATTTTCCTCATCCAAACTATCAATCATGCTACTCGTCTTCTCAAAACATACCAGACCTTCTGTACATTCCACAACTTTTTCCAGAGCCGGGTTAGAAATTCCATAGAACCCTCCCCAAACCAAACATATTGTGCCTTTCTCCATTTTTTTAAAAATTCTTCACATTTCCTATACCCCTTGGCTTGATGGCAAATGGGTTGTTTCCATGTTCACTCACTGGTGTGTAATTTTGGATACTCATTCAGTGCATAAATTGGAAAAAAAAAATGATGAACCATGTTGTTTGTTACACTGACTCAGCTCGACAGGAAGTTGAGCAGCAATCAAAGGCATCCCTGAAAGGAGATGATGGGAAGAAAGTAATTCCAGAAAGGAAGGCACAGTCAGTGATTGTTGCAAGGAGGCCAGACTCCGGTGGCCGAGAAGGCACTGTCATATCTCTTCTTGCCAACCACTTTTTGGTACAATTTGATCCATCACAGAAGATATATCATTACAATGTTGAAATCTCACCCAATCCCTCCAAGGATATAGCCAGAGCAATCAAGCACAAATTGGTAAATAACAATTCTCCTGTCCTCTCAGGTGCTACTCCGGCATATGATGGCAGAAAGAATCTTTACAGTCCAGTTCAGTTCCAAAATGATAAGTTAGAGTTCTACATAAGCCTTCCAGTCCCCACTACCAAGTTTCCATCACCTTATGGAGAAATCCCTGACTTGAAAGAGAAGCATCAAAAGCTTAAACTTTTCAGGATAAATATCAAGTTGGTCTCCAAAATCAACGGGAAGGAGTTGAATAACTACTTGAGCAAAGAGGGTGATGACTGGATTCCACTTCCCCAGGATTATCTGCATGCTTTAGATGTAGTTCTTAGAGAGAGCCCTACTGAGAAATGCATTCCTGTTGGAAGGTCATTCTATTCGAGTTCAATGGGAAGAAGCAAAGACATTGGTGGAGGAGCTGTTGGATTGAGAGGCTTCTTTCAGAGTCTCAGACCAACACAACAAGGACTGGCTCTCAATGTGGATTTCTCAGTAACTGCTTTCCATGAGAGCATAGGAGTCATTTCGTACCTGCAGAAACGTCTTGAGTTCCTTCGAGACCTTTCTCAAAGGAAGACAGCTCAATTAACTGCTGAAGAGAGGAAGGAAGTTGAGAAGGCATTGAAGAACATCAGGGTCTTTGTTTGCCATAGAGAAACTGTTCAGAGATACCGTGTCTGTGGCTTAACCGAGGAGGCTACCGAAAACCTTTGGTTTTCTGACAGAGATGGCAAGAATCTGAGGCTGCTCCATTACTTTAAAGATCACTATAACTATGACATACAATTCAGAAAATTGCCATGCTTGCAAATTAGTAGGAGTAAACCTTGTTATCTTCCTATGGAGCTTTGTGTGATCTGTGAAGGCCAGAAGTTCCTTGGAAAACTCACTGATGATCAAACGGCAAGAATACTCAAGATGGGCTGCCAAAGACCAGGAGAACGAAAAACCATTATTGAAGGAGTCATGAGAGGAAATGTTGGGCCGACCAGGTAGTTTAATTACATGTTAATATAGTACATCATGTTTTCTTGTTCAATAGATATTATTTATGGTTCTTATGAACTTTCTATGGATCCTTTGGTTGTTTACTTTGAAATATTAATAATGCTTTTTGTATTGGTTTATAATGTCTAAACATGTAATCTTTTTGGCAGTGGTGATCAGGAAAAAGAATTCAAGCTCCAAGTGTCAAGAGAAATGACAGAGTTGACTGGCAGAATTCTTTTCCCTCCCAAACTAAAGCTTGGAGATGGAGGTCATGTGAGAAACTTGACTCCCTCGCGTCATGACCGGCAATGGAACCTTCTTGATGGCCATGTCTCAGAAGGAACTACTATTGAGAGGTGGGCACTGATTAGTTTTGGGGGCACACCTGAGCAGAAGTCCAATGTACCCAGATTCATAAACCAGTTATCTCAAAGGTGTGAGCAATTGGGCATTTTTCTCAACAAGAACACAGTTATTAGTCCCCAGTTTGAATCAAGCCAGATTCTTAACAATGTCACCCTTTTGGAATCTAAGCTCAAGAGGATCCAGAGGATTGCCTCAAACAATCTCCAGCTTCTTATTTGCATAATGGAGAGAAAACACAAAGGGTATGCAGACTTGAAACGAATTGCCGAGACCAGTGTTGGTGTTGTGAGCCAATGCTGCCTGTACCCCAATCTCAGCAAGTTGAGTTCACAATTTTTGGCTAATTTGGCCCTCAAAATCAACGCAAAAGTTGGTGGTTGCACGGTTGCTTTGTACAACTCATTGCCTTCACAGTTACCACGTCTCTTTCATATTGATGAGCCAGTGATATTCATGGGTGCAGATGTGACACATCCTCACCCTCTTGATGATTTCAGTCCATCTGTTGCTGCTGTTGTCGGTAGCATGAATTGGCCGACAGCAAACAAATACATTTCAAGAATAAGGTCTCAAACACACAGACAAGAAATCATTCAGGATCTTGGTGCAATGGTGGGGGAACTGCTCGATGATTTTTATCAGGAGGTAGAGAAACTCCCCAGCAGAATTATTTTCTTCAGAGATGGGGTCAGTGAAACTCAGTTTTACAAAGTGTTGGAAGACGAACTTCAGTCAATTAGGTGTGCATGCACGAGGTTTCCAGGTTACACACCTTCCATTACTTTTGCAGTTGTGCAAAAGAGGCATCACACAAGGTTGTTTCCCCTTGAAACTTACCAGTCTTCAACTCAGAATCATTTTCTATATGAAAACATTCCTCCAGGGACTGTGGTTGATTCAGTGATCACTCATCCAAATGAATTTGATTTCTACCTTTGTAGCCATTGGGGTGTGAAAGGAACAAGTAGGCCAACTCACTACCATGTCTTGTGGGATGAAAACCAGTTTACTTCTGATGAACTGCAGAAACTGGTTTACAACTTGTGCTACACTTTTGTCAGGTGCACCAAGCCAATTTCTTTGGTGCCTCCAGCATACTACGCCCATTTAGCTGCATACAGAGGCAGACTCTACCTCCAGAGATCAGAAGCCTTAGGTTTGTTCAGAAGTACATCTACACTATCCAGAGCTGCTCCTCCAAAGACAGCACCTCTACCTAAACTTAGTGAAAACATAAAAAAACTCATGTTCTACTGCTAGTGATAACTCTTCGCCAATGTCATTCCATTTCTAGATAGTTTATTTAAATGACATGTAATCAGTTGATATAGCATGTGCAGGATCAATATCAGTGCTGCAGAAAAAAAAATCGAAGACCTGTAAGATTTACATTTTATCGCTCAAAGGCAAAAAGTGTAGGCTGATTAGAAGGCTTTTTCTAACTTTAATTTTCTTGTTTAGCTGAGACATTCAAGAGAATATTAGTATGATTTCATAATTCTTGTACAAAATGAGTTGCTTCTGAAGGTTTTAAGGATGCTTGCTATTAAACAGGTAACAAGTAAAAACCATTATATTCACCTGTGAGCAAATTATTGTGACACCAGCATGCGTATATTAATGTATTGGTTTCATTCCATGTAATATTATTTTTGCAGACAAATGTTAGTTGTTAAGATGGTATTTGTAACTAGAGACCCAAATCAATGACACATTTCTCCCTCCTTTCCACTTTTATTCCCTGTTTCCGTGTATCTCATTTCAATGTTAAAATTTGATGTATTCTTTAGATGGATGCTAACAAATTGGTATGAGAATAAACATCTGATTTGCCAGAGACAGAAAATAGCTTCAACCAAAGGACAAAATAGTTGTCAGTTCTTTGTGCAATCATAATCTTCAATTTTCAGGTTTAGGTAGTTGTGCATCCAATATGTGCAACTAGCTTGTTACCCTAGCAAACGTGAACTACATCAACTATTTATATAACTATAAACATGACTTCATTTAAGCACAATAGTAAAGAAATGAAGCCAAGTCAAAGGAAACCAGAAGATAATCCTTTCTCATTGCATCTCTACTTCTTCTGACACATTATATACATTTGAAAAGTTGTTAAACATTCTATTACAGACAGGTAAATACATTTGATTAAGCAAGGTAGTAAATATAGATAAAATAAGTGGCATTAATAAAACAACTGGACCATTGTTTTGGCATGCAATGTATGCAACCATATCTCTTTTGTGTTTGATATCTTGTTTTTCTATTACACCTCTCACTTCTTCAGCAATATATACTGAAAATGTTGCTAAACACTAATTTGTACATGTAGTTAATGAAAGAACTGGAGCATATTTTTTTGCATGCAATGCAACCATGAGGGTGTATGTGGCAGGGTAAAGAATCCAAATCTGAAAGCAAAAGACAAGTTTATGGGTATACTAAAAATCAAAGGTGTAAAAGACTGTTGTTGGACCCACAGGGAATGGTACAGAAGCTCAGTTACAGAATCACATTGCACGGCAAATGCCAGCCAATTTTATTATCAGAGATGCGCAGAGAGAGAGAGAGAGAGATATGAAGAAACAAAACAAAAGCCAAGAAAAGCAGGGCTTTCAAAAGGAAGTAAAGTGATTGCTTTAAAGTTTCCCTTTTGTCCCTTTAAACTGTATAATTTATGGTTATTATATTCCTCGTTTACTTTCTCTTTCACTGTACATTCATAAAAAAGTTTTACATATGTAGTCATCAAACCATCCTGGATAGATAATTTCAGTCCGACATTTCCTTGACACAAATCCAATAATTGTAAGGATTATTTAATAATTTTTACCCATCACAAATTATCACATAGACATTATAAAAAAATTATTAAAAAAACATTTTTCTATTTTCAATTTACCAAAAACTCATTAGATGCCTTATCAAAATATCATTCACTGTAATTTAATATGTCATCCATCGTTTAGGTCCGTGATTTTATTGGGATTTTTTTATAAGTATAAGAATAAACAGAAAGAAGAAATAAATAATCTTTTGCATCTTCCTATGAAAGCACGCAAAACAAACTTATAAAGGGGACATAATGTGGTAATGAATGTAATTTGGTTCTTCTTTATTGAATTACAGTTTAGTGTTAATGCTGCCATGTCACAAGTTTACTTTGATGCCTAATTTCTTTTCTTGCTTTCGTTTTTCTAAAATTTCATTTACACAACTTTATCGTACTATACTTATGCTTTACTATCACAAGTATACGTTTCTGGAGAATTTCTACTGCCTTTAAATTTCTCTTACTTAGTTTCTTGCATTTCACTTTTAGTTTTCATAATGAACTTTAGTTTCTATTGTTCATTTACTTTTATTGTTTTAATCCCCAAATTCTTGTTTTATTGTTCATATCAAACCCCTTCTTAGTATGAAGGAAGTTATGTCTAACATAAATATGATTTATCCTACCATCCTTGACCAAAGAACTCACACTCAAACTATCGTGAAAGATGATTGTCTTCTCTCGAGTAAATCTTATATTATCAATCACAACTTATAGTTAGTTATTAAAACCAAAACATATAAAAAGAAAGAGTTGCATAAGTATTTTCTTATTGATTTAACTTAGTGAGAGACTAGTTTAATTTTTAACTAACAAATTAAGTTAAACTAACAACAAACTATAAGTATTTTTTTTATTACTCTTAACTTATACTGCCAATATTATTTATTTATTTTTTTCAAAATAAAATCACAAATATATTCTTTTAGAATATCTCTCAAACTTCTATTCTTGAGTATTCTTTAATAAACAAGTTATTCTTAAATTATAGATAGAAGAATCTCTTTACAAATATCTACACCAATTTTCTCACACTAGGTTTAGTTTTATGTTGTGCTTAGATGAGATAATTTTTAAAGTAATTTATTTGTTTGTAAGATCGAATATATCTCATAAAGACAACCTTGAACTCTTCACATGTATCCCCAAACAATCACTCCTCTTTCTTAGATTGAGATATCTAGTTACTTATCATTTCCAACCCAAATGGAAAGTGTGCTTATAGAAGACACTTCAATGCTTAAGTTAACCAAGTGTGTCATACAATATTAAATGCAGTATTGAATGAACGTAATTAATTTACCTCGTATATTGTGCTAGTTATACCATGATTATGGGCTTTTACCTGGATGGGCCTAATCTATATGGTCTAATTATCCTTCTTCTTAACTTAAGGGAGTTACTCCCTCCACCACCATACACTGCTCCCTCCACCTCCCCATTACTTTTTTACCCTTCGATAATATTTAAACGGATATGAATATGCGTTGTATTTTTAAACAGATGTTAACATCTATGCACGAACATCGACATTCGTTGAAGGACAAACAGATGTCGACATCCTTTTAATGCTTTTACAACTTTTTGGGGGTTTATAGGTAATCCGAAGCCATCGATCAACTCTTGAGATCTGTGAGAAGAAGCTTTTGGAATCAGGGGAGCTATCGCAAGAAGAAATTGATAAGATGCACAGGAAGGTCACATCCATTCTAAATGAAGAATATTTTGGTAGCAAAGAATACATTCCAAAAATAAGAGATTGGCTTTCAGCATATTGACTTGGTTTCAAGTCCCTTGAACAACTTTCACGTATCTGAAACACTGGGTACAACAAATTTATATTCTTTACGCTCTAATACTTTTTAATTTTTAACTAAAAAGTTGAAGGTTGGTCTATCCCATGCAGTGTGAAACCATAGATCTTGAAAAATGTTAGGAAAGTAATCACGACCATCCCTTAAAATTTCACACCCATAAAGTTGTGAAGAGGATTTATGAACAACGAGCACAAATGATTGAAACTGGGAAAGATATTGACTAGGGGGTTAAAAGTAAAAAAAAGTAAAAAAGATAATTTTGTAATTAAAAAAAATTGCAGAAAGTTGGGGAGGTGGAGGGAGCAACACCCTTAACTTAATCATATTTTATCAGTGTTAATGGCCTGACCGATGTAGTCTCGTCCTAGCAAATATTCTAAGGTCGAGTACATCTAGCTCAGGTGGTCGAGATGTACTTAGACATGTACAATACACTAGCTCCCCAGGCTTAAGATGCCATATATTCAAGTCTTTGTGCTACCTCTGTGATGTCAATCTTGGTTTGGCCGGCATATGCAAAGAAAATTTATGTTTCGTTGGTCATCTAACCCTATGAGTATAGTAGCCCTCGATCTCAATAAGCGTAATGATGAAGATGATTAATTGATAGGTGTCAGGCTTGTAGGGATCGATTTAAGTTTGGGCAATCCAACAGTCGTGACCCTTGACTGTTAGGTTTGAAGAGATCTATAGTATGAGATTAAAAAAAGTAGGAGATGAAAAGTCGCGAAGATGTGACTATAAATAAGAGGCACATTTGTCTCATTTGAGTACTTTATTCTAGCACTCATCTTTTTTTTTTAATTAAGCAAACTCTTGTTGCATTTTCATATTTTCCTCTTACATCGCGAATATGCCAACTAAAGAAGGCCTTACTTCCTTTGCTTCGACCATCTTGCTTCTCGTAGATACCATACCATACTTTCTTCACAAAGTATGTCTTGGCATCGTGGTGGACGCTAAAATGTACTTGCGAGACCGGATATACCTCAAAAAGATAACCTTGAACTTTTCACACGTACCCCAAGCAATCACTCCTCTTCCTTAGACCTTGATAAGCACTCGTCCTTTCTAAGCCAAATGGAGGGTGTTCCTGTAGAAGACATCATGACGTTCAAGATAGTTAAGCATGTTAAACAATATTAAATGCAACAATAAATGAACCTGATTATGAGTTTTTACCTGGATGAGCCTGATCCACGTGACATAATTACCTTGATTAATTTTTGTTGATACGTTTTACCCTTATACTTAACTTAAGCATATTTTATCAGTGTTAACGGTCTGTCTAAGATGGTCTTATTTTGGCTGAATATTCTTAGGTTGAGTAGATCTTAACCCAGGTGGCAGAAATGTACTCGGACAAGTACAATACAATTTGTTTGAAGAATTTAAAATTTTTATACTAAAATGACTTGTTTAGATAAAGTAATTAGAAAAAAAATTTAAATTTAAGAAATTTTGAAAGGTATTACAAATAAATAAAATAGAAACTTTTTAAATACCTTAAAAATATAAGAAATTTGAAATTCCATTCCTTTTCAGTCTTCCTACGAAGGTCGAGCCAAGTCAGGTCAAACTTAAGGCTCAATCGAGTCAACTTAACCAAAAGGCTTAGTTAGGTCGATGAAGACTGAAGGTTGAGCTGATTTGGCTCGAGTCAAAGGATGAGTCGGGTCAGCTCAAGCCAAAGATTAAGATAAGTCGCACCGACCAAAGTTTGAGTTGGATCGGCCAAGACCGAATGTCTTGCAAGGTCGGCCTCGGCCGTAGGTCTTGTTGAGTAAGCCGGATCAAAGGTTGAGACAATTCAATCCTGGATGAACGACATGAATCAACCTGAGCTGAAAGTTGAGATGAGTTGGTTTATACTAAAGGACAAGACAATTCGACCTCCATTGGTTCAACCCGAATCGATGGTCGAGTTGATTTGGTCCAAGGTGATGGTCGAGTCGATTCTGCTCAGGCCGAAGATCGAGCTGATTCTACCCAGGTTGACAGTCGAACGAAATTTTCCTAGGTTGGAGGTCGAGTCAATTCGGTCTGATTATGATAAGATCGAAAGTTGAGTTGATTTGGTCTAGGACAAATGCTGAGATAAGTCAACTTAAACTATGGTGAAGATGTGTTCAGTGGGTCAAAGGTCATTACGAGTAAGTCTGGATAAGTGTCATGACGAATTGGCTTGGATTGAAGATCCTAATGAGTCGATCCAAATGAAAGGTCAAGACGAATTAACTCAGATCGTAGATCAAGACTACTAAACCCGAATTGAAAATCGAGACAAATTGGTCCAGACTATAAGTAAGTTTGAATCATTTCTTGTTGAAGATCGAAACAAGTTGTCTCAAACGTAGAATTGAGACAAGAGACAACTCGACGTAAGTTGAAAATCAAGATAATATGTCTCAATCCAACGATTAAGATGTCTCGAAATAAATCAACTTAAAAAAAAATCAAGTTAAATTGACTTAAATTAAAAGATAAAATTAAGTTATAAAAATATTTTAATATAAGATTTTGTCTTAAAAAGAAACTTAAACTGGTTTATTTAAATAAAAGAAATTAAAATTTAAAATATTTAAGTTATTTAATACGAATAAATTATTTAAGAAATAAATAGAATTATATATTTTAGTTTCTTGAAATAATTTTTTATCCTTATTATCTTAAAGATTAATAAAAAGATAGACCTACTAAGTAAATATAGAACAATAGTTATAAAAGAAAGAAAAAGCCATGAAGATTTGAAGGCACAATGGAGCTTACAAAGGTGGCCTTAGTTGTTTGATGTTCTCTTTCTTTGTCTTTTTTTTTTTAACTCTCAACAACATCAATATTGGAGGCATTTGATTGCAAGCATTAAATGCTTACTTGACTATTCGTTAAAAACATTTAATGTTGTACATTTAATGGTCCTCTTTTATATGAGAAGTGTTTTTATCCATCTTTTTCAAGTGTTTCTACTTCTTCACAAATATAAAATAGATAACAACCAATAAGCACACTATGTTTTTTATTTTTTTATTTTTGTTTTCAGCTTATTGATATACTTTGACTTTGATAAAAAAAAAATTAAACTATAAGAATGAAGCCAGAAAATTGTTGTTGACTCTAAGGTAGACTTTCCAAAGAATGAGTAAGCAAATAAATTACATTACCTATTGTGTAAATGAGTGCAAAATTTACCGAAAGTGTTTGAATACTTTTGAAAGAGATGAAAAATATTAGATAGTCTCTCTCACTTTTTGATGTGTGTGAGATGCTTTTTCAGAACTTCACATCCATGGCAAGGGAAGGGACAGAAAGAGTGATAAATGAATATGGTTTCTGCCACTGATAGGGACATGTCCTTACTAACATCCTACAATGCAACTTCACTCTCTCTTCAGGGTCCCCACCTATACTACCTCTTACATTTATTCATCATGCATAATTTTTCTTAATATTTGGATTAGAGAGTGAATACAGAATAATAGAAATAGATGAATTTATGAGAAAAGAAAGGTGAAAATGAGTTTGTTTACATTAAAACAAGGTGGTGAAAAATTAGGAAAATGAGAGGAAAGAATGAGATATTACATGTGTGATAAGATTAAAAGAAAAATATTTTAATTGATTATAATTTTACTTTTACATTTAAAATTAGTTTAATAAAGTGTGATTTTTTAGTTGAAATAAACTAAAATTTTAATTTTAATTTATGAAATTATTTAAATTTAATGGAGTTACTGCTGTGCATGCTAAAGGAGTGCAATTCATTAAATAGATATGTGTAAAAATTATAAATAAAAGTAGCATCATAAGGATTTTCAAATACTTGTAAATCACATGCATCTAAGATTTGTGCTCACTTTCTTTCCTACTATAGCTGTGATGATTGCTGCACAGTGCCACTGTTTATAATTAATGAATCGATACTTTATATCAACTTTTTCTATGAGAAAAGCTTCTACTTATTTTCTTTTTCTCTACAAATTTATTAATACAATCCAAATCGATACATCCATATTTATGATTGAAAAAAAAAATTAACAATTTTTTTACAATATTTTAACAAATATATAAATATTTTTTATTACTGGATTGTTTTAAATATTTTTTTAAAAATAAATCCAATCAAATTAATAAAATAATAACATATAAATGTGACATCCCAAAATATATAATAAAAATATATAATATAGGCGTAATCAAATATTATATAATAAAGCAATTAAAGACAAAAAATTAAAGTAAAAAATTATACTCATCCTCCAATGCTAGGAATTTAAAACCTAGTAAAACTTCAAGTACCAAGGTATTTCAAAGTGACATAAGTTAAATGAAATAAAACTTAGTAAATCTAAATTGCAGCATCGCCAACTCCTTCCAAAGTAATCTTCAAAGGAACCTCTTCGTCATCTGCTCTCATCCAAGTGGATGATCATCGCAAAAGAAAACATACGCAAACATGACACAAACACAAGCAAGCAAGGGTGAGCTAGCTATAAAAATCATGTTCTACAATCACACGCCACATGCATAATTCACTCAAAACATATTAAAAGACACCACAACACTTGTTGTATCATAAACCGACTCGTCCGGACTAGAATGATTGCCGAGCTATGGCGGGTTGTGCACTCGTGGTGACCTCTACTACTTTGCAAAGCCATTGCCAATGGGTTCCACCCTACCACATTCACGAGGTTAGCCTGTTCCGTGCCCTGGAGCATACTGGAAGCCTCCAAGACTAAGACCTCCTGCTACTACTCACCACATGATTCAATCCTCTCTACTTAAGAATGATTGATAATTGTAGTTTCAGGAAAACCCCACGACTGAACTTTCGTGCAATCATTCTAACACTACAAGGGCACCACCATGTATCCTCTCCTTGAGGATCATGGAATTTCGTCCATGAACCATACTTGTTACACTTACACCAATCACCACTTTGTTAAATTCAATCATCAAATATGCCTCATACTTTCAATGAAATAACTTTACCATCATCGTACCATGTAATTCAATCAATACATGCAGTTATATCAGCCAAAACATAACAAAGATAAAAGGCCTAGACTTAAGGGGTTCGCATATCGCACCTCATAGCTTGCAAGGCAAAATTGTGTTGTTTCGCAAAGCACACACAATCAATTCGCAAGGCGAATTATCAAACCTAAAAACCCAAATTTTGCCCAGTCGCATAGCGACACTGATGCGCTATGCGAATCGCAAGGCAGAGAGCACCTTCTACAGGATCTCGCTATGCGAATTGTCTCACATAGCGAGACTGCATAATCTGCAGAATGTGAATTCTGCAGATTTATGCACTCACACACCCAGGTTACCACTTTTAGTCATTTTCCTAAATTTTCACCCCTTCTAATTTGTGATTTACACCTAATTACACTCGCCTAGTTGATTTTAAACCTTCCTAACATGATTCTAAAGTGATCAATACCCTATTCTTAACTTAAAACTTTAATTTCATTAACCCAAGGATCCAATTTCAATTCTACCATTTTGAACATGACTTTACTCAGTTTTATGATCCTAACAAGTTCTAATTGACTCATTCAAGCTAGTCAAACTGCCCAAATGTACTTAAGACCCTTAATGCTAAAAATCACTACTTTAGTTCCTCTCAAAAGGGCCTAAAACCTTACCGATTCATTTGACTTCTTCATAACAGCTTATTATAACATGACTTATGCACCCTCAACCAACTTATTCACAGCAACACAGTTTCCCCAATTTGATTCACAGTAAGCAGTTTACACATTCACAGTCAGCTATCATCAAGACATGGAAATCTAGAATAAGCATACAACCATACCCATTTCAGAATATATCCACATAACTAAGAGTCAAATTTTACCACCCTAATTGGTCATCGGAGAAGAATCAAATGCTTGACGCATCAAGCTCACCATAAACGCCAGCACATATGACTAGTCACAACGTACTGGATCAGACCAGGGCTGCTCTATGATCAGGGATGTGTCAACTCCGGTTTTTAAGATTCCTCTATCCTACCAACGAGATGTTTTTTTTAATACAATCATTTCAATCACAGGAATATATTCACAAAAGGAGACATAAACAGAATAATTACTCATGCACATCCTAATTTACTAAATCGGAGAATAAAAAAAAAACTCAGCTCCCCTTACCTGGAGATTTGAAAAAAAAAACAGAATAATTACTCATGCTCGGCTTAAGGGAACGATTCAACTGCGCCTATTTAAGCCATGACCTAGACAACACCCTACAAGCACCACATTGGTGATGAAAACAACTCTTAGAGCTAAGCTTTAAACAGTAATATGAAGAAGGATGCTCCTAATTGCTCGAAACTAGTAGAATGACAATGCCCTAAGTTACAAAATAGCGGAGAAGAGGAGAAAATTACTTACCGGTCCAAACGAAAAAAGTAATCGGATCAAAAGGAAGCCCTTGACGTTTCAGTCGCTTAGACGACACCTAAACGGACATGCACTAAGTGTAGAGTAATGAAAGAGAGAAGACAGAAAAAATTTAGGAAAGAAAAGCTCTAAAGAGAGAGAAATCAAACTAATGAATCAGATTTCAAAGATGTCATTTCTAAAATCAGATGTTTTAACCTTTAGGACTTGGACACCTCACACAAGACCCAAGAACCCTTAGCCCAATTTTCAGATTCTTACAATAATTGTTCTCAACAAATTGTAATCATATTAATATTTTTATGACGACTTGAAATTTTAAAAACTTTTTAGTTGATGTAATGAATGTCATTCTTGTTATTTCGGTCCCTTTCTCAAATTATTATTATTATTAACAGTTTTAATATCAATATGTAATTGTTCTACCATTTTGTTTTTCATCATCTCTCAAGTTGTTTTTATATCTCTAATTTTGTTAAGATCACTATGTTTATATTAATTTTATTGTTTTCACACTTTAATTGCAACAATTATAAATCTACAACTATATGATGTCAATTATTAATTTTTAATTATTAGACAATTCAGTTTAAGTCTTTGAAAAACTAAGAAAATAAAAGTATTAAAAGTTTAAAATACACAAAATACTTGCGCGACACACACACACACACACACATATATATATATATATATATATATATATATATAATATTTAAAAACTTTAAAATAATTGAATTTTAATTAATTTAACAGATAATCTATATTTTATATATAAATAATTATTTTCAAATAATAATTGTTTTAAAACATAATTAAGTTTGAAATCCTTAATACATTTGAGTATTTTTAATTTAATTTTTATTATATTTTTTTTAAATTTTTTATATTTTTTAATTGAATATGTAATGTTTAGCTATTTGTTTAAACTAGGTAATAGGATTGTCATTTTCTTTACTTTTGTAAGTTTTAAAAATTTGTGAACTTGTTTGATTAATATAAAAATGATAGTGAAATAATTTTAAAATGATAAGTGACTTTTGTTAGTATCATAAAGACATGTTGAATAACTATGTTAATTATATTTCTATTCGATTTTCACATGTTTACTTAAAGAATTATCAATGTCACTACAATTGATAAGTGTTCATGTAAATATTTTTAATAAAAACAAATAAAAATTATTATTCTTAATATTTCCTCATAAAAGCTATTGGTTGATTATCTGTTTTTCTTATTTAAATTTATTTGATAAAATTAAAATTTTGGAAACCCTAGACAGTCTTTTTACTTATAAGTTAATGTTAATTTATAAAAAATTATAATTACTTTTACTTATTAAATATATCTTATGCTCAAAATTTTACTTATTTTTTTTGAAAGATTGCTATCCTCTCACTAATTTTTTTTTTTGGAGAGGTCTGGCCTAAAATCTTCTTAACTATTCATTGTCTTAGGTAATTCAAAAGTTTTGATTGAGTGTTTAAATACAATAAATTTTAAAACAAAATATTAAGAAGTGATGTTGGATAAACATTGATAAGATCATGAATGTGCCTCCTTCATCTATTAGACAATAATTATTATGTTAAGTTCTACTTTGTCTAATAAGTGTTGATGAATAAAAAAAATAAGTACAATTCAAGACTTTAATCTAACATGTATTCAAATATCTTTTTAAAACTTAAGTTTGAGACATAGAAGATGTCTTTACCATTTGTCTTCAGTGTCCTCTTCTTGTATATTTTACATTTTATTGTACACATTTTTTAGCTTTTATGGAGCAGGAGTTACTATAAATATTTATCTCTACCATTATATTATCACTTTTGAGCATAATGAGAATTTGATTTTCTGACAACTAGAAATAATTCTTTCTTGAAAGTCAGGCTAAAGAATACTAGGGATCCTCCTCTAGCCACCTTCCAAGCACACACCTCCATTTTCATTTCTCCATTTTCCATTTGTGCTTCCATAGCTTTTCTCTTTCCTCCACGTTGCACCACGAGCCATTCTTCATTAGCCACATCTTCCTCCTATGTGCATGCGTCAACGCCTTTTCCATATCTTCACTTTTCCTCTCGCGCATCACGACAACATTTTCATTGTTGCATTCGACTTCCTCGAGAGCATTCGTTTTCTCTCGAGAGCTCCTCTCCGCCATCCACATCTTCTTCACAAATCCACATGTTTGTTCCTCACAAAATCACTTCATCCTCTCGAAAGTGTAAAAGTTTTTCATATCAAATAATTATATTAGTATTAACCTATGTTTCAAATATAATTAGAGTTGTGGGTAGAACTAGGACACAACAAATTCAAATGTTGTATCCAAAGGTTGGAACTCATTGATCTTTTAGTTATTAATTTTTGTATGTGAATTTATGACTTAGATATGTGATTATTTTCTTTATCATATTTAGTGTAACAAGCAGCTAGAATATTATGTCATGTATTGGATCAAAACCATCAATCGAGGAAGAATTATAGATGATTAGACTGAGGTAATAATATGCACCTTTAACATATGACAAAACACATTAACCATTAAACATTAGTATGAAAACATAATGAAGTAATGTTATTTTTTCAGCGGTTCAAGAATCCATCACCAATAACGGAGGACACAATGAAAAAGATACAATAGAAGTAGGAAACATATCTTCTAGAACAATGGAGTTAGGATTTATGACCCACTATAGCAACAATTGTATTTTACTCCAAGACATTCATTAGTTTAATTTTAATTCATAGTTTTGATAGCTTTAGTTTTTAGTCTTGGTTTTGATTAGTTCAGGGTTTTAATCTTGAAAATGTGTGCTGAAAACATTTATACAAAAAATAGTGTTGGTTTTTTGTATTTCAAATTTGATAAAATTGTAAAACCAAATATTTTTTTTAAAATAATTGCCACATTTGACGTCAGCCTTAACCATAACAGTCAACCATTACCATAGTTGACGTCAATTGCCCTCATTTTCAGTGTAAATTCTCGCACTCAATGGTTCCCTTCAGTTAAGCTTCAAATCGTTCGCAAAAATATACGTTCAACAGTGCCCTATCATTGAACGCCGAAGTTTTTCCAAAAAATCACGCTCAAAAGTGCGGATCCCTTCGTTGGATGACTCTAGAGGTTAGTTTAATTGAGTGGTGTTCATCGTCAATGGACGTTGGTTTGGCTGCTAACCGACATCATTCAACATCGTTTTCTCCTTCAACATTAAATTGATGTATTCGAATAAGACGTTGGAGTTTGGACTAACGTTAAAGGTAAAAAATAACGGATGCAGAAACTTATTTTTGTAGTAATATTTATCTCTTCATCATGAGATGATAGCACTTGTTGATTGGAAGAAGTGGTTAGCAAAGATGGGCTTGGGTCCAAGTCCTAGTATAGGCATAACCTTTAATTTTGGTGGCTTTTTTATAGCTTGGTCACGAGCCTCTATTGCTTGTTCTAGCATGGAAAGGGCTATGTCCATGGTTGTTCTAAGTTGCATCTCATAATACTCATAAAAAGCTTAACTAGCTAGTTGAGAATTGAAAATAACCAAGAAAGTTGGCAAGATAAGATAACTACGAAGACATAGAGTTAGAGAGATAAATATACAACCTCTCCGTTCTACACAATTGAGCGATATCACTCTTTATTTGATTAGAGTGTTTGTAATTTTGTGTTTATCCTACAATATTTGTTTATTATATACCAAGTTATATCCTATGAAATTCATTTTTATTAAAAGACACTGATATTTAAATTAAGGTATAATACAACCAAAACTAAATTTAAATTTATTATAGATATTTTTGAAGTTTAAGGAACTAGTTTGATTAAAGGACACTTTAATACATGATATTTGACATTTTACGCTTAAAATAAATTATAACTAATTCTTTAAAATCTAACTGGTCAGTGAATCAAAGAAAGTATTGGATTCCAGTCCACTGATTCATTTGTAGTTTAGGGTTTAAATATCAGACATAAATTAATATACAATTGTAAGAAATTAAGTTAAGTTAGGAAAAACTTAAATTAACATTAATGGATCATGTTAGACAATGAATAATTCAAAATAAATTGTTATATGATGATATTTACCATTTTTTGTTATCAGCCAGATGATAATATAACAGGTAATCTCATGAGTTTTTATTTATTTAAAATTTGAAAAGAAAAATAAATTCAAATAAACTTTTAGAATCAGTTATAATTTTTATTTGACTAGTGACTTTATCTAATCTATATCTTGTTCCATTTGGTGAAACTGGACATTCTAATATGATTCTTAAAAAATGAAGAGATAAAACTTAACAAATAAATTAGTTAAGCTGATAAAATTGAAGTTAAAAGAGGTGTAAAGACTCATATATCTTATTTATTTTTGCATATTCATAAATATTAAAAAAAATTCATCCTTGTTTTTTTAAGTAATAAAATATTTATCTTTATAGTTATCCAAATATTTATTACATCACTTTTTATATAAAAAAATTAATATTGTTAGGGATTCAGTAAAAAATTGTTTTTTTTTTCAATTTAATGCTTAATAATAATGAAAATTTTATAATAATTAATTAAATATAGAGTACAAACTAAATTAAAGACTTCTAATAATTTAAAACGACAAAATATATATATATATATATATATACATATATATATATATATATACACATACATATATATATATATACATATACATATATATATATATATATACATACATATACATATATATATATACATACATATACATACATACATATATATATACATACATATATACATATATATATATACATACATACATATAAGATTTAAGGGTATTAAGTTAATATAATCAGGTTTTATAGTTAAAACCTAGCAGCAACATAAATAGGTAATTTTAAAAATATATTGATTCATTAATTTAAACACTCCTTTTCTTTAGAATCTGTTCTTCAAGTTTCTTACTTTCTCTCTAAAATTTCTCTAGATTGAGCCGTTCAATTGTTGATCAAGAAGTTCCTCAACGATCCTGGAGCTGAGAGCTACAGTTTAGACCATCAAATTCTCAAATCGGAGTAGGTAAGTCGTTTCTCCTTTTTTCCGTGTTTTATCTGATTCGGATCATGCAAATTTCTCCTTTGCATGTTATTGGTGGTCTTCTTCTTCTACTCTAAGCTCAAGATTCTAGTTTTGAAAGTTAATACCTATCACCAATTTGTGGTTTGTAGGATTCTGTGAAATTCCTTGTGGGGCAAGCTAGGCGTTAGGGTTTCTGTGAGTTGGGTTGCGTCATTCAGAGGTAAGGCAAGCTTAGGTTTCTTTTCTGTTTGTGGAAAATATCGTGTGTGTGAGTTGCGGTTTATGCTTTAATCTTATAATGATGCATGTGTATGTTGTGTGGTAGAATACATTCCTGATTGAACTGACATTGGGTGACTTTGCATGATGATTCTAGTACTCTATGTGTAGTAAAATATGAACTTGTAACCGTGCGCTTATGAATATGGTTTGGTAAGATGCATTGTTGAATTTGGATTGGTAAGATGATGTGAAATCAGTCATATAAGTCTTAAATAGGAACCTGAATAAATTAGACTGTTTTAGACTAAATTAGAGGGAGTAGGGAGGTGACTTTGAGACTTAAGGGTTAAGGGGCAAGTTAGGTTGCTGGGACAATTTAGGTGAGTCAATTGGGACCTAATTGGATCCCTTAAATGGTCAAAATCAGTTTCAAAGTGGTAGTTTAGAGTTTGGGTCTCTAGGATGAATTAAATAGAAGTTAGAGTATAAATCAATACATAAACACTTTAAAATGGTGTTAGCAAGGGTTAGAATCAATTAGACAAGTTTAATTTAGCTTATAGATCGATTTAAGAATGTTAGAAGTTCATCAAAATGATTAGAATTGGTATGGGAGGGTAGAGTTGATTAATTATGCGGGTTTTAGAGTGTTGTAGATTATGCAGAGTCACATAGCGCACCCTGTGCGCTATGCGACTGTTTGTTGTCATGCTGTCAGGAAAATTCGCTTAGCGCACCACAGGGTGTGCGCTGTGCGAATTTTTGCTGTCAAGCCATCAGGAAAATTCGCTCAGCACACCAAGGGTGGTGCGCTGTGCGAATTTTTGCTAACTTGCCTTTTTATCTATGCGTTATGCGACTTGTTTCTTCCTGTTTTGATTCCTTTCTTCTTCTGTTTTGTTTGGTTGATGATATATGGATTTGGTATGATCTAATACAACATGAATACACTTAGATAACTATAAAATGGTATGTTGATGATTCAAAGAGGATTATGATTTGATTAAGGTGGTTTGAATGGTATCAACATAAGATCTCTAGGTGAGATCACTTAGTGTTTAGAATGAATATAAGAGGCTTCCATATGGGGGGTTATCCCAACACTCTAATGGTCTTTCATTCTCACTTAGAGAAGATTGACACATGTGGTGAAAGTAGTGAGAGGTCCTAGTGTAGGCGCTTCTTGGAAGGCCTATTGCGCGATAACGGACTAACCTTGTGTGTGGTAGGGTGAAACCCATTGACAATGGCCTTGCAAGGTAGTAGAGGCCACCACAAGTGTACAACCCACCCCAGATCGATATTCATTCTAAAGTCCGGACGAGTCTAGTGAGTCATAATATGATAGGAATGTTTTATCTAATTACTTGTATGTATGTGACTCATATTCTTCAACTGCTTATGGATAACTTTCTTGTTTTTCAACCTAGCTTACCCTTGCTTGTTTGCTTTGCCTTGTATGTATGTTGTTTTCTTTTCTTTTTTAATGATCATCCAATCTTGGATGTGAGCAGAGGGAGATAAGGCTTCCCTGGAGCAGACATTGGAGGAGACAGATACAACTGCCCTTAGTTCTTAGGTTTCTTCTTAGTGATATCTTGTATTTTGAGATACTCTTAAACTTGTAATTAAAGTTTTAAATTCTGCCTATAAATTTGGAGGACTGTATACTTAATGCTATCCTTGATTAACTCCTGACTGTTTTCCCATAACATATCCGCTGAATCCTATTATGTTATATGTTTAGTGTAATATTTGGGATGTCACAAAATATAATATATATATATATATATATATACCCATAAAAAAGTTAAATATTATTTATACTTATAATTTATGAATTTGAGTATTTCATGTCGACATTAGAACAAGTTTGAGAATACCCACAAGCACATATTTATTCTCATTCAAAACTCACAAATTCTAATTACAATTAATAACTATACTTATGAAGTTTCTCACTCAAAATTTACTTTTAAACAAGAAATTATTTATTTTAAGTTTAATATTTCAATACTGGTTATTTTACATTTCCTTATACACATTAGTTATATAAATTATTTTAAGAAAATAAACTCTAATAATATAAATAACTCAAGTTAAACATAATAAATAAACCAAATTTTAGGTGGACCACTATCACCAATGCATGTTTGACTCGACCCATAAGAGTTTAACAAATAGACCTACCAAACCCGAATTATAAGGCCCTTGTTCTTCGGAGTTAGATGTTGTAATATATATATATATATATATATATATATATATATATATATATATATATATAATATTTATTAGTGATGATGAGTAAATTCAAAAGGATTAGTGATGGTGACAGAAGGTTGCCGAAAGGTAAACTAAATCTACTTTGAAAGATAGTTGAAAAAGTAGAAAAACGATATTTTTATATTCTTTTTATAATTGTTGGAGATATATGGATAGAAAAGGAAAACAATGAGAAAGAGAATGATAAATATGAGACAATAGAAAAGTATAAATATAAATAATTGAATGTAAAATTATATGTAAGAAAAAGTCTAACATAACATAGTTGTTGAAAAAAATTGTATCATTATAAATCGAACCCAATCATAGGCCAAAACAATGTTATAAGAAAAAAAATTTAAGATGTCTGTTTTGTGGTTGTAGAAAGTTAGGAGATCGAAAACCTTCTCTCCTATGTGCCAAAATATGAAGAGAAAGGAAAAAAAAATGCTATGAAAAATATAAAAAATTTGGTTCCTTGAAAACATTAATAGTACTTTCTCTTATCCTCAAATATTATTAGACACACTTATACAAAAATATTTATTTTTTTAAAATGTATTTTTCAAATTATCCTTCATTTTTTGTAACTTAATTTTCTCATCTCACACCAACCATAAATTCTCATAATATTTAATAAATAAAAAAATAAAAAAAATATTGAAATTACGAAATATTATATGAGAACCTATTTAGAAACATACTTTGTTTAGTTAATTGTAGATAATTTTGATCAATGAACTCAATAGAAATGAACAAAAAAAAACCAAATTGAAATGATACTTCTATGTCTCTATGGAGACAATAATGAATGAAAATATAATTGTGGTTGAATTTTTTCTGCCAGAATATACTCATGAGATTCAACACTAATAAAATATAAGTTAATATGTTGTGAATAATATATTAACAAAAATATGTATTCAAATTCTAATTATTTTATTGCATGTATATTATGCATATTGATGGAAGCTCTCTTGAATAACAATAAAAGATTTTAAAAAACTAATTATATTTAAGCCTTTTAAGAGTCTTAAGGATGAGTTTCTCTCTTAAGAAAAGTTCATTGGAGAAAATTCCAAGATGAAAAGAATACTCTCAATTAAAAATTTTAAAGAATAAGAAGACTAACACAAGTAGGTATGCGGATTCTCATTCAAGAAAAAAATGCATTACAAGTGGGGCAAAAGTCTCACTTATAGTTGATATCTTTACACTAAAAAAAAATTGCATTTTAAATATGAATTATTACATATAAATCTTGATCTGTATGTAATGAACATGTTACATACGGATATTACATATGGATTCATTACATACGAATTTTTTCTTATGTAATGGAAAAAAAATTTACATACAGATTATTCGTATGTAGTTTAGCACATTTGCACAAAAACATTTCCAAGAATATATCCATATGTAAATAAAAAAATAGTTACATACAAATATTATATACGGATTTTTAATTAATTAACTAAAAAAATTCAATTATTTACAAGGACTTTGAAAAAAACCTCGAGCTTCTTCTAACTTTGAAAAAGAAGAAACCCTAACTACAACTTTCCAAAATCAATTCCTCACTCACTTACCATTCCTTCTTCCTTCATTTCGAATAAACCCCATAAACCCTTTCTTTTTCCTTCTCCTAGGATAAAAGAAACCCTCACATGGTTCTGTCTCGCCATCTCACACCCTTGTTTCTTTCTTCTTCCTTCCTTGTAGCAAAGAAACCATCGTCGATTTGTTTGAAACCCTCACCGAACTCTAGATGAGGTGAAAACCCCAACCGATGTCCACTTGTAACAACTGACTTACTTCTTTCTTCATTTTTCATATGGCCCTTAAAAGTTCCTCTTATGTTTCCTTTTCTCTTATTAAATCCACTAGTGCGCTCATTTTTTTGAGTGCTACTTTAATTCAAGCTTTTTCTTTAAGGCATTGACTGGGGCAACTGGATGCTAGAGAAGGTGACAAAGACGAAGGCACAAACACGATTCGCTACGAAGGTGTAGAAGGGGGCGGTGTTGGCTTGGATGTAGAGTCGCCATGAGTTGAAGAGAAGCGTCATGGAAGAGATGAACAAGGCGAGCATCTGGCAAGACTCGAACTTGTCACGGGGTAAATCATGGGACTCAATTGGTTCAACTATTCTCAATTTTTTTTTTAGGTTTTGATTATTCTTCTTTGTTCTTTTTTTTAGCTTAGTTGCTTGATATCAGAGCTCCAATGGAGATTAGGCAACTGGGATCCTAGATGTTAGGGTCCTGAGGAAGAAGGCAGTGTCGATTGCTTATAAGGGTGATGATAAGCCCAGGTTCCTTAAAAAGCCTGCATTGAAGTTTAAGGAACTAGAGAATACCACTTTGTTCTTGATTTTAAAATAAATATATTTTTGTTCATGATCTTGTTAAAGTATTTCTCTGTGTTTTTAAATTGAGTAATTAATAATCCACCTTGAAAATATATTTCCTAATTATTATAATATTTTGGGGTCTTACATGATAAGATTTAGTAGGGTTATAAACATGAAAAAAATATGGTCAATAATTATTTGTTGTTGTGCTATACATATCTTTTCATTAATAGGAATGAATCTCGACTGTAAAGAAGAAGATAGAGCCTTCCTCGTTAGCACAAAAGTTTGATAGCGTGCTACTACTAAGAACCTAACAAAAATTAAAAAAAAAAAGATGATACACTTGTACAACTTTTCTTAAACCATTTAAAAATGAAATTATAATATCCATCCTAAAGTTTAAAATGAATCATACATGGGTTGTATATGCTTTAACATGCTCATATAATTGGTGGCACAATGTATTCTTGTATGGTTTGAGGTTTCCAAATTAGAGGTAAAGGTACACAAATGATGTCTTCTATGAAGAGATGGTGACATCTTCATCTTATTGGTCATAATGGAGGTTTCATCAATGTGAACAAGAAAAAGTGTATTGCCTTATATGCTAAGAGGGTGCATGAGCTTGGCAACTAATTGTTGACCAAGTCTTTTTGTCTCTAGTGACAAAGTGAACTATCTTTAGCTTAGTATAACTTTTGGTTTCAAAAAGAAGACCATGGGTTTATGCGTTTCTTACACTTAGGTTAGGGATTGATTTGGTCTCATTAGGTATGAGCCTTATATCTTAAGGGCTTGATTATGATTGAGTTACAAATGTTGCACACCTCTTCATGGTTGTTTTTCAATTAATGATTTGATCTGAACTTGTAATGTTTCATGATTTACAACATGTTTATCTTTGTATCCTCTTAAGATATTCGTGTTTTTTAATTTGTAATGTCTTGTAATGGAGTTGTAAAGTCTCATTACATTATTGTGATTCACACACGTACATGGTTACCATGTTTTTTCTACATATTTTCATTTTTGAGGTCATTGATGATTGATAATTGGTTCATCTTGATGGTTGATAAGTTATAAATATTTTGAGTTCTTGCCAAAACATAAAATGAAGATCTTGTTTGAACTATATTGGATACATGTGAAATCTTCGATATTTATGAGTCGAGTTATGGATATCAATGAGAAATGAGCTCAATACTGATGAAAACTTAACACACAAATTGATGCCAACATACAAATGGTGCTCTAATGTTGAAGTTAATACATGAAAAAAAAAAGAATAATGACAAAATGAGTAATTATATGCGTTTGAAAAAGTAAATGTAGAAGGCATTCCATATTGTGCTGCGTTCTTGTACAAAATTTGATAATTTTTTGTCTTTTAGTTAATGATATAATCATATTAAATAAGAAATTGTTGTAACTAAATAAAATTAAGTTTTTAAACTTTTACTTTTAAGTATTTATTAATAATAACTAATTAATAAGACATGATATTTGTGTTTTAATTAAATGGACAAACATATAAGTAAAATGAAAGATTTTTTTTTTTATTTCAACAAGGGTGTATATAATAATAATATTTTTCACTCAAATTTAGAATATTTAATTTTAACTTTAGTGGATTGTAATTGAGTTTATAATTATAATTTTCCCAATTGGTGTTATCTAAGCCTTAATTAAATTATTGATTAAAATTAGTTTTTAAACTCGCTAGATGGATTGACAGACTTTCAAGGGTCTGATCAGACTTTAGACAATTTAATCTATTGAGTTCCATTAAACAGTCCGATGGACCATTTATGTGCTAGGTTTTGATAAGTTTATGAATTCATACATATTGTTTAAATGTTCATAAGTTGTATAAATTTGAAGAATAAACAAGCTCGTATATTGTCTATAGTTGATATACAACAATAGAGATTCTAATGGATCTAAAGATAAGCTAGTAGTTTACATGTTCTGATAATTTGAATTGAATCTAAATAAGATGTAAATGATCAAATGCTTTTGAGATTAAAGAATATTGTGATACGATGATACAATGACTAGAATATATGTGAATTGAATTATATTAATGATTGATGGTCTTCTTCATGTTAAAAAAGAAAACACATGTAATTCAAATATAGAAAAAAATGTTTATATTCAAATGTTCTTAAATATGATTTATAATTGTATTTGTGATACTATTTAAATTGTTTCTTGAAGAAAAAGTATAAGTGAAATGCTTTGAAGATTATGTTAGAACTTTCTATATAAAATGTCTCTTACCAAAGTAATTAAGATATGCATTTGATAATGCAGATTGTGTAGAATCAAATGTTATTCAATAGAGTTGCAACAATTATATTCAAAGGGATACATAAAGATTTGAATAGGAGTAAAGAAAGGCACACACTCTAAAGATAATACCTTCCATCACTCTTGAACTCGTAAAAAGTGTGCCATTTTTCTATTTTTTATCTCTTGTTTGTAATTCTTCTTTTTGTCTTCCACATTGATATAGCTAAACATTTATATTGTGAGTTCTTGAATTCTAAGATTTTAGGTAACTTAAATTTGTTCTTCGTTTTTTTATTCTAGATCGTCTATTCTCTTTTAATTATAATTTTTGCTATTGGGATTTTTTTTAACTGTTGTCGATAATTCAATTTTGTCCACTAATGGGAATGTTTGTTAGTTTGCTTAATTCAAATAATTTATGGTTTTCTTAATTCAAGAGATAAAAGAATAAAAATCTTACTAATAGACACTTGGCGACTAACGAGATACTTAACCGGTTGATTAATGCTTATTTAACTAATTTGATTCAATTTGAAAAGTGAAAAAAATGATAATTACACAAGGAAGAATTCAATTGTGAAAAATAAGAGAATTAATTTGCCTCTTCAAGTGCTTAATTCTCATTATGTTTAGTTTTCTTAAAATAAAAAGAAAAAAGAAAAAAAATTCCCTTTGAATTTTCTACACCTTCAAATTTATGCTTTCGGTACGTTTTAGAATTATGATTACTGTTATGATATTATTTATTGAAGATGATTTTGGGTTAATTAACTATATTTATTAACTTTCTATGAAGCAGCTGGAATACTCTTTTAATTTGATTAAATTCAGCAACAATAAATATATAACATCCTAGAATATATAGTATAAACTATATAAAAGAGCCGTCACATTCATGATAAGATAGTACAGTTATCCGACTATAATATAAAGTATTATACTTTACAGTTATTTAAAATAATTATAGAATTTAAACTTTATATACAAACGGTCTATTTCAAAACTATTTACAATGCTAAACTAAAATTAACTAAACAGCTGGATCCTCTCCATCAAGTGTCTGCTTCACAGAGATCTCATCTCCCTCTGTTCACCACAGGATGATCATTGCAAAGGAAAAACACCACACATACAAAACACAAACACAAACAGAAGGATAAGCTAGATATGAAAGAATCCATACAATTTCATAGCATGTAACATACTCAAGATTAATCAAGCGAGATAAATTAGTTCAAACATCCTAACATGTTATGACCTAGACTTGATCGTCCGAACTTAGAATGATTACCGAGCTATGACGGGTTGTGCACTTGTGGTGGCCTCTACTGCTTTGCAAAGCCATTGCCATGGGTTTCACCCTACCACACACACAAGGTAAGTCTGTTACCGCACAATAGACCTCCAAGTAGCGTCTACACTAGGACCTCCTACTACTCTCACCATATGAATCAATCATCTCTATATGAGAATAAAAGATCATTAGAGTGTTAGGATAACTCCCAATACTGAGCTCCCTGTATTCATTCCAAACATACTTATATTTCACCGAGAGATTCCACTTTGAAATTATACTTTATTCTCATTTGAATTCACAACTTCATTCTTTGATACTCATATGATTCAATATACATTCATACATAATCCAAAATAGTCCACCACATCATTTAAATCAAACAAGAATAATTAAGAAAAGAGTAAACTAAACTAGGACCATTCGCTCAACGCACACTCTCGCATAGTGAATCCAAAGGTTTTTCGTACAGCGTCCCAATTCGCTATGCGAAAGTCTAGACAGTGGTCTAGACAATGGTTTAGAAACTTCTATTTATATTATAAGATTATTTAAAAATAAAATATTTGTCTTATTATTTTAATACACTTATCTATTCTAATATTCTATTTTTTAAGTTCTTACAAAATACATTACAAGGATTTTCAAAAATAATTTTTCCTCCGCATTTTCTAAACCTAATTTGTATTTTTAATTAATTCAGAATTTCCAAAGTAGATATATATTCTTCCTAGTAGTGGTGAATAAGCAATTAACAAACTCATTCTTGAAATGTAATAACAAAAAAGTCTCCCTGCTTGACCTCTATAGTTCTTAATACACACTATATATATTTTCTTCAAGTTTATATTTTGAGTATGTAATTTTGAACTAGACATGTAAAGTACAACCATTTGAGTTTTAAGGATTATTTAGTTATTTCATAAATAGAAAAAAAAAAGTGCGATTTTGGTATTGTATTTTTTTAAAACTTAATTTTATGTTTTATAATTTGAAAATCAATAAAAGTAATTCTTTAACTTTTGAAAACATATCTCTTGCCACTATTGACAAAATAATAGATAGTTTTGGAAAAACAAAAAAACACAATTTTAAATGTTTAAAAACGGATTTCAATCGATTGGAAAGTACAAAAGTTAAAATCAAGTTCAATCCGATTTAAAGATTAAATATAATTTTGTTTTCCTGTATATGAATCATTGCATAATGAAAGTTTGCCAGCATTAGATCTTGAATTGTTGAAGAAAAAAAAAGTTGAATTAAAGAAACAACAGAAAGGTAGATGTACCTAATTTGAAGGGCCCTCAAAAAGATCACAGTCTCAACTGCAATGTTTGAACCCAATTCTCCTACACCTCAAAGCAAGACTCAGCCTTTTGAACGAGGGAATGGTCAAAGAGGTGAACATTTGGAAAACAACAATGAGAGGAACATTGAATTAATGGCACTAGCTAAGTGAAGAGGAAGCTGCTGATACTATTTTAAATTTTATAAGATTGATTTGTAAAGTGATATTTGTATAAAATTTGTTTTATTTTTAGTTGATATGAAATCTTTCACATTTTATAATTAAAAAATCATTACGTTAGAAATTTCAAATTTTAAGTGGTGGGAGTCATATTCATACAAATAGATTTCTATATCTTGGAGGATAGTCTTTGATGCTTGATCATATATATGAGAATTTTGTACTAAGAAAATTATTTCAATAAATAGAAGAACTTCCCACTCTAAAGATGGTATAAATGAGCTAGTTAAGATGTTAGTTATTACTATAGTATCTCTCATATCATATGGAGTTATCTTTTTGAAGATAAAAAGTCTTATCAAAAACTGATTAGAATAATTCTCTAATGTACTTTAAAGTAATAGATTGTTAATTACACTAATTAGTATAGAATTGTTTAATATTATCTGAAGATGAGATTTATAGCACTCCACCCTTACTGATTCAATGAATTTAGCCAAAAGGGTGTTAAAGAGGATTTGTGATTGAAGCATGAGTATGGCTAGAAAAGAGAGTTTGAAGACATTGACTTCCTCCATATGCTTGAATTTGTTTGGTTAGCCTTCTTCATTTGATGTATACAAAAGGGGATGAATTGGTGGGGTCAAAGGAGGAAGAGTAACATGATGATGAGGATGAACCATCATCAATTGAAAAACCCTAATTATTGTAAAGCTTGACTTTAGAGGCTAAAGGTTGGATCAGAAAATGCATCTCACCATAACCTAGCAAAGAACATCAATCAATGAACTTTTCAAATGGTAGGGCACAAATAATTTGAGCTTTCTCATACCCTAACATCACATGAAGACTCTTCTTAATTTATACTACTACAACTTTCTTCTTCATTTTCCTTTACTATTAGTTATTAAATTTAAGATGGTGTATTTCATTCCAAAAAAAGTTTAAAAGGATGGTATCTTGTCATTTTTTCTATAATATCAATGTTACTTAGTTCCAATAATTAAGTTCCTCCTTATATTGTAAATTAGAATTCATTTTTTTTCACTTCTTTTTAATTATGCTTTTTTAATGTTTGAATGTATAATTCACATATTTCTCTCACAAAATTAATCAGAACACTACTGTTACAATGTGCTTTTCTTTCTTTACCTATACTAAATTTATTTAATATTTGTATCTATAGGAATATGATTAGACATATAATTTACAGTGATTCACTTACCCTAGATCTTCATAACTATATCACATATCATATTTCAACTTTCGTGTATTAAATTTTTCCAATGATCTATGTGAATAATTTTCTCTTTCTTCAATTTTTAAATAAGTATCATTTGACTCAAAAAAAGTTTTAGATAGTATCATTCAACAAATTTAATAAAAACGTATTTCACATTTTCACATTTTACGGAGACAAACAATCACAAAACCTTAATCAAATTTTCAAAATACACACACATCAATTATAAACCAATTATGTCATTACATTACATATCACAAGTCAAATTAAGAAGTCATTCATTTCTTCCGTTTTCACATAACATACATATTTGAACTTGAACAAAATAAAAATAATAGGTTTCACTTGTCTCTAAAAGTTCACTGGTTGTCTCAAAATTTCTCTTTAGAGCTCTATTTTCCACAGGATGATCTAACTATACAAATAAAACTATAATTAGAAATTTAATTATATCATTATAATCATAGACAAAAAAATAATCACTTTGAACTATTTTAAGTCACATACATTAGACCACAAGCCTCACGCAACTTAAAACACTCATTAACATTAAGAATGGAGCAAAAAATAGAATTATTTTGTTCTTAACTTGAACACTCTATTAGGATCGATCCTATGATCTTTCATCTTCAAAAGGATGAGGAGAGAGATTAGAATTATAGAGAAAGGATAGAAGAAGGTTTTAGAAAGAAATTATAAAAAAAATATGGTTTTTATAAAATAAAATATTTTATTTATATTCTTGACCTTTTATTAATAAAAATAATTGAGAGTCATCTTCTAAAAAATCACTATTACTTCTAAATTATTATTTTTGTCATTACATTATTTATCTTAATTTTAAGTTAATTATTCTATGGTAAATACCTTTTTATATTTTAGTAACTGACCTTTTTATATTTTAGTAACTGAACTAATATACTATTATTGATATAAGATATTTTCATATTTCTAACAAAGTAATCTTAAATAATATTTTAACTACTAAAAAATATTAAACCAATAGTCAATTTTTATTTAGGTCACTAATATAGCCTTATAAAATGTTGTATATATAACTTTTATATTACATTAAAAGGATTGTTAGACATATAATTGATTACAAAAAGTATAATTATACTCCAAAAGTTTAGTTAGAAGTAAAAAAAAATGTACATCATTAACAATATCTTATTTCCATCACTAAAGTATCAAAATAAAAAGTAAAAATAAACTTTGATAAAAAAAGAAATATTTAATATGGAATGATAAGTTGTAATAAAAATAAAAATAGTATAAAAAAGTGAAGGGTGTGGGGTAGATATTGATGAAAGCCAACATCATAACATAAGAAGGGACCAACAACCGATGGGGTAGACCTTCTTGAAGACACACTACGTAGTACCATACACTCTTCTTTCTCCTAAGATCTTCAAAATGACAAGGACAATAATCAATGTCCAAACAACACAACACTACACTTAAGTGCACTACTGATTATGCTACACGACAACAAATGAAATTAAAGTAGGGTCAAATGGAATATTGAAGGGAAATACCAAGGACAAGTTCTTACTCCACCTATCACCTCCTCCGTATGAACAACTAGTGTCTAGCGAGCTTAATTTTAATTAAGTTTTACATTGATTAGAGATAAGATCGATTTATAGTATATAAATAGATGCAAATCTCACCTTACAAGTTGATTTTATGAAGTTGAATTAGGTTTAAAGTTCACTTTTAACATATCCATCTTTTACAAAATTATAACTATTTTTTTCTTTGTATATTGTAATTCACATCTATTTTGAATGATAATCTTTACTTATGTATAAATTTAGGGTTTATCAGCTACTCTATACATTTACAAAATGAGAGTTTGATAAATTACTAAACAAAGATATACAAAAACTGCTTTCCTTTTATTACCTTACTCACGCCCAAAACACATAATATATGCTTCTTCGTCTTACTCATGAGTGCACCGTGGTTTTGATATAACATCACCAAGAAGCTAATAGCCAACTATAATTTAAAATGTGTTTATTGCATTGATCATTTCAATTTTATTTTATTCCAACCAACGGCTTCTATTCTATAAAATTGATTAACACTTAAACAAATACTAAGGCACCGATACCAATGTAAAGGGTTCTTTTAAAATATTAAATTCTACTATCAGTTTTATTTTACTCATACACATACATTCATTGGAATAATTATTTCTTTATATTTTCTTTGTCCAAACGATAATTAATGTCTGCCTCTTAGACTTATAAAATATAGTACCAAATTGTTTGGTGTAGTCTTAGTGCAGGTCTTTAGGGTCAACACTATGATATATATATATATTATCTACTTCATATAAATATATGCCTCCCAAGATTCTTATAATCTTTATGACCTATATAGTACGAAAAAGTTACCACATTAACTTTATCATTAAATTTGATATTTCCCGTTGCAATGGTGATAGTCATTTCATTATAAAATTTAAATGAAAAGGTCAAGTGGAAAAAATAATACATTTTTCTGTTAAACATATAAGCGACATGTTTGAAGTTTCTCAAAGAGCATATTAAAAGAATAAAATGTATTAATTGTTTCTTTCAAAGTACACAAAGTGTATATTTTGAAGAAAGGTAAGTAAATTTTATTCAATTGTAATACATCAAGTATATTACATTATTTGTATTGAGCTTAGTATTGAAACGGATATAAAAAGTGTATTTTAACTATCAGAAAAAATAATTGTTGCATTAATAATAGATATTATTGTGTGATATGTAAATATGTGATAAATGAATTAGATAAGAAAGAGTAATAATAGAATGACACAGTTTTACATTTATTTGACACATAGTATAAAGATAAAATGATTATAAAAGAATAAATTTTTGTATTTTTTTCAAGAAAGAAAAGAATAAAAAGTAAAAAGGATAGTATTAAATGAATGTAAAAATTTTATGTGTGTCAAAGTATTTTTTTTTTCGGTAGGAAAAACATAAACAAATGAAAAGAGAAAGAAAAATGATATTGTTACACATAAATTTTTTACATTCATTTGATACTATCTATTTTTACTTTTTATTTTTTGTTGTTTAAATACAAAAGCTTACTATAATTATTTTATCTTTATATTGTGTGATAAATGAATGTAAAAATGTATTTACTAAGTAAAATTAATAAAATAGTTGTTTTGAAGAGGATTGAAGAAATGAGGTATAGTGAAGTCATAGTTGTTCGTATGAATTATTGACATTGATGTTTGTACAATTGTCCCTCTTTGGAGTCCATTTACCGACAAAAAACACAATGGAAGTTTATGATTCCCTACACTCCTTTTCAAAGCAAAATTATGCGCAATGAATTCAAACATGTCATAAGCAATGAAGAAGAGGTGACAAGTAAAAACAAAAATGACCTCTCAATCACTTTGATGCCAATCTGGAAATATTTGTTCTTATCTCTCTGCACACACCATTGCTCTAAAATCTCATCAAATGTCCTATGAAAAAAATACACTCTTCAAATTTCCCTTTTTCATATATAAATTAATCACTTCTTCTATCAACTATTTCATTTCAAAACATCAAAATCCAAACTAAAAGGATAAAGACACTTTAGTAATATTTTTATACAACATTTTAACATTATTTACATATCATTATATAATTATGTGATTGATCCAAAATTATTCCAAAATCAATAAAAATAATCATATCTACCTTAAAATCAATATTCTTCCTTTATATTTTTATCAAATTTCTTTTCCACTTTCTTTTCCTTGATGGAGACACTCTTTTCTATGTTTTGTTACTTGTATTTTAAGGAAAAGAAAACAAAACAGTAAGATGAAATCATTTTCTTTTGTTTTCTTGGAAGAAAAATTTAATTGCACCCAGGGTTTTTCTCATATAATATAACTCACATGACATCCACTAACATCATATATATAAATTTAAATATCTCTTATCTCTCTCCCTTAACATCAATTACTTGCTTCATTAATTTAATTCCAGTTTTTGAGAGCTTTTATTTAAAGACAAACATGAAAGGAGACATACAAAAACAGTGAATACAATATACTGTGTGAGAAAAAAAAATATATATATATAAAAGTTTTGTATAGATCAAATGGTAATGTGATTTTTTTTTTAATTTTAAAATCTTTCATATATTATCAAGTTAAATGATTTAGTATATAAGAATGGTAATGATAATTTTTTCAACAATAATTTTCACATCAATTTGAGAATGTTATTAGATTTATACATCTTCTGTAGAAATGTTTTCTGTTAAATTTAATCAAAAACCATTATCAAAGAAATATAACCATTTTCATTGTTTTTCCAACTTGAAGTTTAGACAACCATAATCAATACCTAGGTTTCTACCAAGAAGTTTATATAGTCCACACATGAAACTTTCAAACTATAAATCAAGAATGTTGCTGCTTAAGAAATTTATGTCAGATTTCACTGGTTAGCTAGTCTTAGTGGTATTAAATAATTATATAGAAATAAACACCTTTGTAATCAGCAATGTTATTAAATTGCATCCCTATTACTGAAAATTTTTCATAGTTCCAAACTACGAAAGGAATCTTGTATGTGGTGTGGTGATTCTGGGAATTGGCAATAATAAGCACAGAAATATGGCAGACACAAAACCATGAAAAGGGTGTGATTCCTCATGCTGTATCTTTCATGGCAGGCATATCTCAAGTACATCAATAATAAATTAAAGTTTTGAAATTTGTTAGGTAAAGCAAGTGTAGTCTGATTCCACTTTTTACAACCATATCTTATATCCATATTCCATATACAATGTACAGAAGGTAGTAATAACTGTCACAGTTGAATCTGTAAATAAAGTCACCATACACAATCACTTTTGAATTAATAAACATGCTTATAAAAATTTAGAGTAAAATAAATTAACATTGTACATACAGAAGAGTTGACACAAAGTGAAGGTATAGGAATCATCATAAATTTAGGGTTGGCTAGAGATTAAAGTCTCTGATAACTTACGCACTCAATTTAGTAAGTATCATTCTGCAACTTCTCAGTTCCCAGCATTAAGTTATATTTTTTTACCCCTTTAGTTATTAATGAATAAAAAAATCAAATGGACCCAGTTAACAAAATGGCTGTGGAATGTAGGTTTTAGTCACATTGGTCCCCCCACACAGTTAATGCTATATTATATAAATATTTTCACTTGATAACAACTTATTAAGGTCCATTTAATATGAAATCATTTCACATGTCAAGGTTTCATATAATGTAAAGTTGATTTTGCCCTATGCAAACTGAGGGTAAGGGAAAAAGTCTAAGCATAAATGTCTGTGGTCAATTATTGTTAGCATGATTTTTAGAGATAAATTAAACATAGTTATATGGATAATTACCTTTTTATGCCATAAGCAAGAACCATATATAGTTTATATGGATATTAAACATAGTTATATGCTTTGGACCATTTACAAAATAAGACTGAATTGAACTCAAATATTGCCTAAGAACCTATAAAAGAATGAAGGAATCATTTCATTATGAAAGAATGAAAATAGGGTATAATTAAATTGAGAGTTACATCAGTAAGTATGAACAAAATTATGGCAAAAAGATACTGTAAACAGCATTAAAGCCAATAGAGACTAGTGGAGTTATGTGGTATGCATTCAAACTAAACTTAATGCTCCACATACATAACATTGTCCCATCATCACATTCAACTTATGTTTGTCTCAACAGACCCACCTTATGAAGTGCATGAATGACCCTTTTACGTCCCACCATCACTGATCATGTACACTAAAGATGAGGCAAATGAAAGGATTTTAAATTAGATTAAAATGAACTAAGAGAAAATTAGGAAGAGATAACATGACATAATAATAGTTTATGATCTTTGTTGACAGTTTTTTTATGTTCTAATGAAACAGCCTCTTAAATCTTCTTTCCATTGCTATACAATGAATCTAAACACATCAAAGGGAGTTGAATGAAAAGGAACAGAAAATGATATATAGGGTATGTCTAGGCCTGATGTTCTAAACAGAACATTGCTTGCTTCTGTGATCCGATGTTCAAACCTGTCTCAAAACTCCAAAACCAGACAAAACCCATCTTCTTATAAACTCTCTCTGATAGATTTATTACTTCATTTCCTTTCTTTTATTCTCTTGACCAAATCATGGAAGAGGTAGAGGAGTGCACCAATGCTAACCAAAAACTCACCACCAGAAGAATGAACTTCAGGAATGGAATCAACTCTCATGAGCACCACCGGTACCACCACCACCATCGTCACTTTCAACACCATTATCATCTGCAACAAATTCCTTTGACTCCACCCTTCCCTCAAAATCAGATCGTTAAATCAAAAACCCATTTTCACAAACCTCCATGCAAACTTAGTTGCTCCCCCTCCTCGTGTTACAAGCTCGCTCCACCACCACTCGATCCTGGTAAGCACTAGCATTGTTCCCTCCCTTTCAAACTAACCCTTTTGTTTGCATTCTTGTTTTGTTAATTCACTACTCAAAACATTGTTCTCTTGGCCAGCTTGCTTGGTTTTCTTGAAAACAAAAAATCCAATTTTCCTTCAATTTCTGACAAAGGAAAAAAACCACCATGGCAATACCATGAAGAAAACATTTCGGCCTAGTTCTTTTCTATTTTATGCGTATATTTTCGAAACTTCTCATTTGGGGTTGAAATTCATATATTGGTATATTTCTAGAGTTCAATCACGAAGGGTTTGATCAATATTTTTCATTAGTTTGGTGGTTTTCATGTGAAAGTATAAGGCCATGCTGGGGAAAACAAACTTCATATCAGTGTGCGACTTGCTGCCATCAATGAGTTATGTTTCAATGTTGATTTGGTCAAAAGTAGTACTCCAGTGTATTCTGTTTTATCAAACAGTTAAACAGTTGTCGGAAATAATGTTCACCTCTTTTCTCTCTATATGTTGAAAGCCTTCCTTCTTTTACCCTTTTTTGGTGCCAGTAAGTTGTTGGAAGGCAGTATTAGCATATTCTGAGGTATGGTGGATTTTCCTATTCACTATGTTGTCCCAGCTCATGTGTGATCCTTTTACTTTTTTTTTTTTTTTTCTGTTGAGTATGTAATTTATAAACATAATATATCGTCCTCTCCATGCATGACTTTAGGAGTTTTGCCAACTTAATTAACATGATTAAAATCGTTCTTATCCACAACTTCTTTGCATCATATTTTCCAAACCAAAATAGTTTTCTCTGTGTACAATTTTCCTATATGTTGACTGTTCAATTTGAAGTCATGTGCATGGAATACAGTTTAAGTGTTCGTGCCAAGTACAACTTATTTAAAACCGGTAGAATTTTCAAAATCTCGCAATTATGATATATTTAGTGTAAAATTACACAATTTTGATAAGAAAAAAAAGACACACTTCTCTCCTATATATATACGTACATATGGGGTATATAGTTCTATAGGTGTTTATTAGTTTGTAATTAGTTACTTCAAAAAGGACTAGTGCATGATAATTTTTATCTTTATTTTTTTGTATTATCCAAAATAAGGATTTTCTATAAAAATATTTTTATTATACAAGAAACAAATAATATAATATTTTGAAAGAGTGAACATTTCTTAGAAAAATAAATCTATGTGTTTATGTAGAAAAATTGAATTTTAAAGTGGAAACAAAGAAATATCCAATAAGCCTAAAGACTTAGTAACTTGAGCTTACCATACTGTGCGGTTGGAAAGGAACTGGACACGAGGAAGGAATTCTGATAAAAATTATTTTTTGGTTCAAAAGTTTAAAAGGGCCAGACTTTTGTCTGTGTCTAAAAATGGAAGGATTTATTTCTCCTTTACCTCTTCTTCTCCTGTGAACCAATCCATTGGCTGCAAAATAAATTGGAAAAATGATGAACCATGTTGTTTGTTACACTGACTCAGCTCCAAAGGAAGTTGAGCAGCAAACAAAGACATCCCTGAAAGGAGATGATGGGAAGAAAGTAATTCCAGAAAGGAAGGCACAGTCAGTGATCGTTGCAAGGAGGCCTGACTCTGGTGGCCAAGAAGGCACTGTCATCTCTCTTCTTGCCAACCACTTCTTGGTACAATTTGATCCATCACAGAAGATATATCATTACAATGTTGAAATCACTCCCCATCCCTCCAAGGATATTGCCAGAGAAATCAAGCACAAGTTGGTAAATAACAATTCTCCTGTCCTCTCAGGTGCTATTCCAGCATATGATGGCAGAAAGAATCTTTACAGTCCAGTTCAGTTCCAAAATGATAAGCTAGAGTTCTACATAAGTCTTCCAATCCCCACTACCAAGCTTCCATCACCTTATGGAGAAATCTCTCACTTTAATGACAAGCATCAAAAGCTTAAACTTTTCAGGATAAATATCAAGTTGGTCTCCAAAATCAATGGAAAGGAGTTGAATAACTACTTGAGCAAAGAGGGTGATGACTGGATTCCACTTCCACAGGATTATCTGCATGCTTTGGATGTAGTTCTTAGGGAGAGCCCTACTGAAAAATGCATTCCTGTTGGAAGGTCATTCTATTCTAGTTCAATGGGAAGAAGCAAAGACATTGGTGGAGGAGCTGTTGGACTGAGAGGCTTCTTTCAGAGTCTCAGACCAACACAACAAGGACTGGCTCTCAATGTGGATTTCTCAGTAACTGCTTTCCATGAGAGCATAGGAGTCATTTCGTACCTGCAGAAACGTCTTGAGTTCCTTCGAGACCTTTCTCAAAGGAAGACAGCTCAATTAACTGCTGAAGAGAGGAAGGAAGTTGAGAAGGCATTGAAGAACATCAGGGTCTTTGTTTGCCATAGAGAAACTGTTCAGAGATACCGTGTCTGTGGCTTAACCGAGGAGGCTACCGAAAACCTTTGGTTTTCTGACAGAGATGGCAAGAATCTGAGGCTGCTCCATTACTTTAAAGATCACTATAACTATGACATACAATTCAGAAAATTGCCATGCTTGCAAATTAGTAGGAGTAAACCTTGTTATCTTCCTATGGAGCTTTGTGTGATCTGTGAAGGCCAGAAGTTCCTTGGAAAACTCACTGATGATCAAACGGCAAGAATACTCAAGATGGGCTGCCAAAGACCAGGAGAACGAAAAACCATTATTGAAGGAGTCATGAGAGGAAATGTTGGGCCTACCAGGCAGTTTAATTACATGTTAATATAGTACATCATGTTTTCTTGTTCAATAGATATTATTTATGGTTCTTATGTACTTTCTATGGATCCTTTGGTTGTTTACTTTGAAATATTAATAATGCTTTTTGTATTGGTTTATAATGTCTAAACATGTAATCTTTTTGGCAGTGGTGATCAGGAAAAAGAATTCAAGCTCCAAGTGTCAAGAGAAATGACAGAGTTGACTGGCAGAATTCTTTTCCCTCCCAAACTAAAGCTTGGAGATGGAGGTCATGTGAGAAACTTGACTCCCTCGCGTCATGACCGGCAATGGAACCTTCTTGATGGCCATGTCTCAGAAGGAACTACTATTGAGAGGTGGGCACTGATTAGTTTTGGGGGCACACCTGAGCAGAAGTCCAATGTACCCAGATTCATAAACCAGTTATCTCAAAGGTGTGAGCAATTGGGCATTTTTCTCAACAAGAACACAGTTATTAGTCCCCAGTTTGAATCAAGCCAGATTCTTAACAATGTCACCCTTTTGGAATCTAAGCTCAAGAGGATCCAGAGGATTGCCTCAAACAATCTCCAGCTTCTTATTTGCATAATGGAGAGAAAACACAAAGGGTATGCAGACTTGAAACGAATTGCCGAGACCAGTGTTGGTGTTGTGAGCCAATGCTGCCTGTACCCCAATCTCAGCAAGTTGAGTTCACAATTTTTGGCTAATTTGGCCCTCAAAATCAACGCAAAAGTTGGTGGTTGCACGGTTGCTTTGTACAACTCATTGCCTTCACAGTTACCACGTCTCTTTCATATTGATGAGCCAGTGATATTCATGGGTGCAGATGTGACACATCCTCACCCTCTTGATGATTTCAGTCCATCTGTTGCTGCTGTTGTCGGTAGCATGAATTGGCCGACAGCAAACAAATACATTTCAAGAATAAGGTCTCAAACACACAGACAAGAAATCATTCAGGATCTTGGTGCAATGGTGGGGGAACTGCTCGATGATTTTTATCAGGAGGTAGAGAAACTCCCCAGCAGAATTATTTTCTTCAGAGATGGGGTCAGTGAAACTCAGTTTTACAAAGTGTTGGAAGACGAACTTCAGTCAATTAGGTGTGCATGCACGAGGTTTCCAGGTTACACACCTTCCATTACTTTTGCAGTTGTGCAAAAGAGGCATCACACAAGGTTGTTTCCCCTTGAAACTTACCAGTCTTCAACTCAGAATCATTTTCTATATGAAAACATTCCTCCAGGGACTGTGGTTGATTCAGTGATCACTCATCCAAATGAATTTGATTTCTACCTTTGTAGCCATTGGGGTGTGAAAGGAACAAGTAGGCCAACTCACTACCATGTCTTGTGGGATGAAAACCAGTTTACTTCTGATGAACTGCAGAAACTGGTTTACAACTTGTGCTACACTTTTGTCAGGTGCACCAAGCCAATTTCTTTGGTGCCTCCAGCATACTACGCCCATTTAGCTGCATACAGAGGCAGACTCTACCTCCAGAGATCAGAAGCCTTAGGTTTGTTCAGAAGTGCATCTACACTATCCAGAGCTGCTCCTCCAAAGACAGCACCTCTACCTAAACTTAGTGAAAACATCAAAAAACTCATGTTCTACTGCTAGTGATAAATCTTCGTCATTGCCATTCCATTTCTAGATAGTTTATTTAAATGACATGTAATCAGTTGATATAGCATGTTCAGGATCAATATCAGTGCTGCATAAAATTATTGAAGACCTGTAAGATTTGCATTTTGTCTAATTAAAAAGTTCTCCGCGAAAGGCCAAAGTGCAGGCTGATTAGAAGGCTTTTTTCTGACTGTATTTTTCAGTTCTAATTAAACTAAGACATTCATAAATATATTAGTATGATTTTATGATTCTTGTAAAAGTTTCGTTACTTTTGAAGGTTTTAAGTTCAGTTCAGTTAGAATTACCCTTGGATTCTACATACTACTTAAATGGTTTTTACATTTGCTTTTAAACATATTCACAAAAGTAAAAGCCATTTTATTGACTTGTGAGCAAATGATTGCCACACCAGAAAATGCTTATCTTAATCTACAGGATCCATGTAATGTTTTTCTTACAGAAAAATGTCAGAGGTTGATATGTTAGTATTTGTTCACAGCTTATTTCTCTTCCTTCAATCCACTTTTACCAGAATTCCATTTTATATTCCCTGGTTCTGTGTAATATCTCTTTACAATGTTAAATTTAATGCATATTTTAGATGAATGCTAACAAATTCATGTGTGAATAAACAACTGAATAGGCAGAGAAAAAAATAGCTTCAACCTAAAGACAAAATCCTTCAGTTCCTCACAATCTATATTCTTCAATTTTCATGTATAGGTAGTTGTGCATCCAATCTGTGCATGCAGCTTTAACATGTTACCCTGACAAACGTGAACTACTGGTGGTACAAAAACTAGACTAATAGCACCTATTGATATAACTGTAAACATGACTTCATCTAGGCACAATAGTACAGAAATGAAGTCAAGTCAAAGAAAACTAGAACATAAATGTTTTCATCTCTCATTTCTTCCACACAGTATATACATCTATCACAAAGTTTCTAAACACTCTATTACATACAGATAATACATGTGATTAAGAAAGGTTGTATGGCATTAATGTAACAACTGGACCATTGTTTTGGTATGCAGTTTTTGCAACCATAGCTTTGTACATCTCTTTTCTATTTTAATATCTTCTTTCCATATGACCTCTTTCATTTCTTCAACAATACACACTGAAAAAGTTGCTTAACCATTTGTACATGTAGTTAATCAAGGGGGTTAAAAAACACAGAAAATGGTGTAAATGAAAGAACTGGAGCATATTTTTTTTTGGCATGCAATGTAACCATGAGAGTGTATGTGGCAGAGTAAAGAATCCAAATTTGAAAGGAAAAGACAATGAAGTTTATGGGTATACTAAAAATCAGAGGTGTAAAAGACTGTTATTGGACCCACAGGGAATGGTACAGAAACTCAGTTACAGAATCACACTGCACAGCAAATGCCAGCCAAATTGCATTATTAGAGATGCAGAGACAGAGAAAGAGAGAGATGAAGAAACAAAACAAAAGCCAAGAAAAGAAGGGGTTTGAAAAGGAAGTAAAGTGAGTGTTTTGAAGTTCCCCTTTTGTCCCTTTAAGCTCTGTAACATATGGTTATTATATTCAACATTCACTTTCTCTTTCATTTTACTTTCATAAATTATTTCACAGTTTTCAACCATCATAGCTTCATAGTTTCTCTCAATATCTACCTTATAAAAGTCAATATTTTTAATTTGCCATACTATCTGTACTAATTTTCTTAGATAATTCACAGACATATCTATTATGAAAATGAATTTCCAACTATGATTAGAAACAAAATAAGCATCACCCTTGTCTAAACTTTGTCCTAGATTCCTTTATTTTCATGAAATCATTTATTACCTTTGTCTTGTTTCATCTTATTTTTGCACTCATCAATCCCAACATAATAATTTTGGAGATTATACTATATTAGTTGTTTGTATATGGAAGATGTGAATTAAAAGTTTAAGGTTAAAAGCAAAGATGTTTTGTTTTTATGAGAGGAAGCATAGAGACATGCAGTGTGTCTTACTGTTGCATGTGGATGAGATGCTTTTCAGGACTGCACGTCCATGGCAAGGGAAGGGACAGAAAGACTGATAAATGAATATGGCTTCTGCAACTGATAGTGGCCTGCCCTTACTAAGATCCTACAACATACAACTTCACTCTCCCTTCAGGGTCCCACTATAGTACGCCTTAGATTCTTTAATTATGTTAACCTGTTCCCTTTTCTTTTCTTTTTCTTGTTTTTTTTTTATCATATATCAAATTCATGAATATTGTTTTCACTCAATAGTAAGTTAGGTTTTTAAAATAGACAATGATATTCTCACTCCAAATTTTGACAACCTTTTAACTTTGACACACATTGGCATGTGATTGGTCCATCTGGACAACTTTAAAAAAAATAAAATGATGTTAAAATGGATGAAATTCGGGTTACAGGGGTTTTCTTCTCTGCGGGTTATACTTTTCTTTTATTCAAAAATTTCATTTCGAGAGAACTTTTGGGATGTCATTCATCGTAGCTATGATCAGAGCTTATCCTAACGAGATCTATATGGGTATTATGTTTCACCTGTTGTCGGGCCATTATCGAACCACCCGTTATTTCTACTTTCACGCTCGAGCTGTTTATACCTCAGCGTGAAGGGGATGTGTTGGAAGTCTCATATCGACTAGAGATAAGGTCAGTTTATAATATATAAGTGGGTGCAAACCTCACCTTACAAGCCAGTTTTGTGGGATTGAGTTAGGCTTAAACTTCACTTCTTAATATCTTATCACACTCAAACACTGATATCCTCTACAATATAGGAATCAGTGCTTCTTTTTTCATTGAATATTTATGATGGCTTCTTCTGATAAAAATCAATCGGAGAAACATGATTCTGGAACTTTCGCGGCTTCCAAGAGTTATATTTCTACTGTTGTCGAATTTGTGACCAAGTTAGGTATTTCTAACTTTGCCCTTAATCTTTCTGTTCTTTCTAAGGGTAGTGATTGAATAATTGATTCAGGTGCTACTGATCATATGACTTGTGATCCTCATATATTTACTAATTTTTCCTCTAATTGTTATAAAATTGTTATTATTAATGTCAATGGTATCTCATCTCCTATTGAAGGTATAGGTACTATATCACTTTCACCCTCCTTATCGATTCCTGATGTTTTATTTATTCCTACATTAAAATGTAATCTTATCTCCGTCAGCAAGTTAACCAAATCATATACTTTTATTGCCTTGTTTTACCCAACCCATTCCAAGGAGAAGATTGCTAGTGGTAGAGAGAGAGTGAAGAACTGTATTATCTTAAATATGTCTCACAATAAACTCATAAAATAGGATTGACTTGTCTTGCAAATGATCACATACAAGATAAAAACAGAAAAGAAATTTGGTTATGGCATAGATGGTTGGGACATCCCTCTTTTGGTTATTTAAAAAAATTATTTCCATCACTATTTCATAAATGCAATATTTCTGATTTTTTTTGTGAAACTTGTGTTATGGCAAAAAATCATCGTGTTATGTTTCCTTTAAGCAATAACAAAATTGATTTTCCTTTTTCATTAATTCACACAAATGTTTAGGACCCAGCCCCACAATCTACACATAATGGAAAAAAATGATTTATCAGTTTTGTTGATGATTCTACTCGGGTAACCTAGCCATATTTGCTTAAACATAAAAGTGATATGTGTGATGTGGTTCGTTCCTTCTATCATCTGATCCTTACACAATTTAACACATTTATTAAGGTCATTCGATTAAACAATGGAGGGGAATATTTTAAGATTGAATTAATAGAGTTCATGAACTCTAAAGGCATCTTGCATCAAACTACATGTCCTTATTCACCACAACAAAATGGAGTGGCCGAGAGGAAAAATAGACATATATTAGAGGTGACAAGATCACTTTTGATAGATGGTAATGTCTCATCTCATTTATGGGGTGAGGCTGTGAGCTCTTCCGCTTATTTAATTAATCGAACTCCTTCTAGTGTGCTTAACTTTCGAAGGTCTTTCGATGTGTTGTCTGATCATTGTATCCTTTCTCCCATAGTTTATTTACCACCTCATATTTTTGGATGTGTTATATATGTTCACTTACACCCACATCAACGTACAAAGCTTGAAAAATGAGCGATCAAACGTGTTTTTGTTCGGTATGAATCAACTAAAAAAGGTTATCATGCTTATTATCCACCATCAAAGAAATTTTATATTTCTATGGATGTGACATTTAATGAGCATGAATTTTTTTATGTTGATTCTCCACTTCAGGGAGACAATGAAAGTGAAGTGCATAATCATGATGTTAGTATGTTTGATATCTCAGATATAAAATTATATTTTGAAGATAAATTATCGTGTGCGGATAAGAGATGGCAACGGGTTGAGTCAGACACAGATAGTGCCTACCTGCAACCCGACCCGCCAGATAAAATTGTACCTGCTACCCGACCCGTTGTTAGTGAATGTTGTTAGTCAATTTATGCATGACCCACGAAAGCTTCATATGGATGTTGTTGAAAGGATTTTGAGATATTTGAAGTCCGCTCTTGGAAAAGGAATTTTGTTCTCAAATCATGGAAACTTAAATATAGAAGGGTATAGTGATGCAAATTGGGCAGGTTCAAAAGATGATAGAAGATCTACCTCTGGATACTTTACTTTTGTAAGAGGAAATCTTGTAACCTGTAGTAGCAAGATCTAGTGTTGAGGCAGAATTTAGAGACATGGCACTAGGTGTATGTGAACTTTTGTGGATTAAAAATGTGTTATCAGATTTTGGCTTTAAACCAAATAAAGTTATGAGTTTGTACTGTGACAATACCTCGGCTATAACAATTGCTCACAATCTTGTGCAACATGATAGAACAAAGCATGTGGAGATTGATAGACATTTCATCAAAGAGAAGCTTGAAGATGAAATAATTTCATTTCCTTTTGTAAGATCATAATTGCAGTTGGTTGATGTTCTCACTAAAGGAGTGTCAAGAATATTGTTTAATGAGTCTCTATGCAAGTTGGGAATGTGTGATATTCGTGCACCAACATAAGTGGGGATGTTAAGATATGCCAAATATTCTATTAACGGATATTAGGCAATCAAATATTGTGTTAGTTATAATTTAGATATTATTATAATTTGTGCACCTGTCATTCCTTTAATAGATGAAGAATTATAGGATCCTTGTATGTATATATATGGTACTCTACTCTTTGAAATAATACATCAGAATTATTCTTTAAACCTTTTAATACATCAAACCTGCATCTGTCGTCATTGACCGTACCTGTATTCGTCGTCGTTTGGGCCAAACCTACCGCCCTTTCAGAGCATCGTTGAAGGCTGAAACCACCATTGACATAGGTTTTTGTAGCTTCCCGTCGTTCGTTTGGGTTATCCTTTATTTTTGTTCAGTTGGTTTGACTGCTTTTTCAAAAAAAAATTATCATTTTGGGGTTGCTATGATTTTTGGGTGTTATTATGATTTTGGAGACCTTATTTGGTGTACTGTAGGTATTGTCGCAATGGAGGAAGTTGGTGAACATCGTGAAGTTTGTCATGGCAAGAAGAAGGTATGTGGGATTATATTATATGTCAGTGAATAACCTCATGTTACCCTAGACTGGATGAGTATTCGCCCCACTCCTGGTACTAAGCAACCTTGCCTATATTTCCTTAACTCAACCAAGTTCAACAAGTGTTTTATTTCTCTTCAGAATTGAAATCAATGATTGCTTACAAATTATTCAGACTATTACTCTCGCAAAGAGGATCTGATTACAATGCAATGTAGTCTAAACACTCGCAAGTGTTTCTTTCTTTTCTCTTTCTCTCTTTCTTACAATTAGTAAGCAAATATTACACTGAAGCTTGAGAGTATTGTTTTTCTTCTTTTCTCTTCTTCTCTTTTTCTGCTCATATATTCTTTTTTTCTTGAGCTCTTTCTGTGCTTTTCTTTTGAACGCTTCTCAAAGGATGAATATTTTCGTTGTATGTTATCCTTTTGATTCTTTATTTGAATGATCTTTTATTTAATGGCTTTTGGATAAATGTTCGTTAGATTAAGCTCTTGGTCTTGATTCTTGTGTCTTTTCTTTCTTCGTGTACAACAGTCATTGGTTAAAGTCAATTTGTCAGAGCAAAGTTGCTTTTTCAGTACTTTGCTTGAAGTAGGTTGTACTTTCTTTTGGACACCACTTCAAGTTATGAACACTCTGTCTCTAACGTGCTTGTGGATGCGTGTAGAGTAGATTATCTACAAAGAATAGAATAGATTGTGCATGCAGCAGATATGTCTTATCTCTTATCACTTTTGTTGTTTTTGAACGTTGAACATTTAATGTCATTTAATGTTTACTCAATACAACAAAGTGTTTTTCATTTCCTACCGTTGAGGTAGCGTTTAACAATTAAGTTTTTCTTCTAAGGATACCAAGCGTTGAATCAGAACTTCATCCTTAGACGAAGTAATAGTTTAACTCATGTTATCGTTTAGGATTATGCAAATGCTTTTTTGTGATTTTACATTTTTAGTGCTATAGTGTTTACCATGTTATGTTTTCCTTAGTGTTTTAGGTTTAAGCTTTTTAAAATGCTTTTGTCAAAGACTTTGTCTTGACACTTTTTCGTTTTTCCAAGAGTTCAATTAAATACCCTTTTGGGTATAATAAGCTTACGTGTTTAAATTAAAATCTCTTAGATGTTTTTGACTTAACAATCGTTTAACATTCCGTCTAGGTGTTTTGATCTAAGTGCTTTTATGTTTTCTACAATCCTAAAGATTTTTATAAGGTTTTTCTATGTTGGGGATCCTTGAACCTAAGTCTTGTGTTTCTTCCTAACATATTTTCATATTCTTATTTCATTTAATATTATTTCTTTAAACTTCAAAACATAACAACGGTTAGACATATAGACGATTTTATCTTAACAATCTCTTCTTTTTTATGTTTAACAATTACACATCTAAATGATATATAATCTTTCTTAGTTCAAAGTAGAGTTTTAAGTTCATATGTTTGTGGTTCTTTATGTATTTTACATATTTATCTTCTTTTTATTATTTCTATCTTTTACATCGGATTAGTGGACAGAGTCAAAATATGTTGAACAATAGTTAATTTAAATAATAAAAATAATATATAAATAATAAAAATTATGTTAAAATAGAATTAAAACTATTATTTAAAATTAAAAAATATATAAGTTATTATATATATATATATATATAAACATTTATAATATAATAAACTATGTTTTAGTTTTAAGTAATTTCGTTGGGTTTCTTCGCAAATATCTTCCCGTATGTGAAGAAAGTGAAAAGCGAAAGTGTGCATTGTTTTTTTACTCTTTTACTATCTTCCTTTTTGTTTTTAGTACAATTGTAATTAGAAAAACTTCATCATAAATGAAAGGGAGCAGTGTATATATATCTTCTAAATCGTTATATATCAATGAAATTCCATAAATTTTAATTATAATTAAACTTCTAAGATCTTAAATAAATTTCATGACCTTATTAATATAACTAGGAAAAATAAATTAAATAATAAGATTATTTGCGCATTGTATTTCAACAATGATGTGAGTAGACAAATTATTATTTTTAATTTAGAAATTCTTATGAAAAACTTGAATGTTCTTACTTTCCTAGGTATTTAACTTTTATATTCCTATATTATAATTTTGATTTTTAATTTTTTATTTCTAATTGTGATTTAGATTTGTGTATTTTAGCATTCAGATTTTCAAAAAAAGTAATAATATTAGTCTAACTATTAATTTTTCGTATATTTGTTCATGTTTTAATTGATGAAATTATATTTTAGTAATATATTAAATGAAAGCTTAAATTTATTTGTTATTCCTGTTAAATTTAGAAATTTTGTATTTAATCTCTAATAAATATTTTTCTTTAATTTTATTTAATCTTCTAAGTATATTATATTTATTAACAAGATATTTCATTATACTATAAAAATATGTATTGATTTGTTAAAATAAAAGAATTAAAAAGTTAGAAAGATATTTCAAAAACTTACTAAGAAAATTTAAAATAATAATAATAATAATAAATATAAATACATATTTTTTAAAAAACCAAATACAAAATTTGTAAATATTTGAAAGACTAAAATGTAAGGGAAAAGTTATTACAAAATAAATAAAAATTCCACAATTTTTCAGAGAATAAAAAATATTTAAATCCCTTACACGTGAAAACGCATTGCTAAAACCCTTCTTCTTGCACTGTATTCATATTCCACACTGCAACACCCAACACCGAGAAGTTAAACGATGTCGTTTATGCGCGGAGATTTGCTTTGTCGAACGAGGAAGCTGGTGAAGGGTTTAGCGAAGGCAGAACCCGTATGGCTGAAAGCGATGGATCAGTTAATCTCCTAATTATGATTCATTTTTTTCCCTTTTCCTCTTAATTTCCTCTTTCAGATTCAATTAATTTTTATTTTTCTCAAAGATTTCAAATTTCTCTAATGTTTTATATTTCACTGTGTTACCAGGGCGCCACCTGCAACATTTCCCTCAGTTGCTGGAAAAATTCCGACCATCACTCTTCCTGAGGATGTCTATGTGAAGAAGTTCTATAAAAAGTATCCGGAATCCAAACACCATGACCCCATTAAGTATTCTCCTTTTTCCTTCTCTCTATTTCCTATCTTCTTTCTCTCTGTTGCTGTTTCAGATACATGATTCATCTTTCCACAGGTTTCATGCTTTTGATCCTCCTCCATCTCGTATCTTTGCCTTGAGGGTTCTTCAATTGAAAGAGCATGGTGTTAGTCAGGAGCGAGCAATGGCTATAGCTGATGTATGTAACCTACTTTTGTTCATTAACAACTTATCTCTACAATTTCTTTCTCTAACAATGAGTTGATTGTTTTTTCTTAGATGGAATATCTGACAGAGAAGAAGGCAAAGAAGAAAGCATATACCCGTTTGAAGGAAATTTCACGTCTTCAAGGAAAGAGACCTCCTCCAAACCCATATCCTAGTGCTATCAAGGAGATCCAAGCCCAGGAGAGGAAATATGTTCGTGATCGTTTCTTCAATCCAAACATACTCGAAATTGTTAAGCAACAGAAAGCCGAGGCAATGGAGAGACTCAGTGCCCGTGCTGCTGGTGATTGGTGACTTTTCTGGGGGAAACTTACACACTACATTCAATCTTTTCCTCTCACAATAATCTTTATCATTCAGCCACTCAAAACTGCATACTTCTTCCCTCATATGAGGTGAAATATTTATTTTTTGCAAAGTTTCATGTCAAGGTCATTTCTTTCAGGCCACTCAAGTTTTTGTTAGAAATACCTGCCTTGTGTTCAGCTCTCTCTTTTGTTGAATTTGAATCGTAACCAGTTTTTCATGGAATGTCTTTGTGTATGCCATCACTAAAATGTGTTTCCTTTGATAAACATACTTTGATTACTTGCTACACAGGGTTTGAAAGTTTCTGTAGCGCCAATTATTGATACAAAATTTTGCTAGTATTATTTGAGTTTGACTAACCTTAAATCATCACCTATGAATTTATCATTGTAATCTGGTATAGTTTGTTTCCTCTCCCTATTCACCGGTTTCATCCAGATCGAGGTTCCAGTTCTAACAGTTGCATTGTTGGTCGAAGATTTGTATTGTTATCTCGCGTACAGCTAAGTGAGTACACTTTGTCGGTTTTGCTCTAAAATATTGATAAACACAGGGTTTGAAAGTTGGAGGACGAGGTTAGGTATTCATGGGACGATTACATGTGCATAATTCTTATTGGATGACGTGTTTATGTTCCAAATTATAGTTGTGTAGAAAACAATCAAACTATTAATGAGCATGAGTGATAAAATGTTTATCTATATGGATGTATAGTTTCGTAGAAATGGATCAAGTTATGTTTTATAAAAAATAATGTAGATGTATGTTTACCAAAAGTGTAAAAATTAAATTAAATGCAAAAGTTAAAATGAAAAAAAGAAAAAAACAACATTAATCAAAAAGGTTAAAACATACACATCTTAAATTTGGAGTCCAAACATTACTTTTCAAATTGTTATGACAATTTTAGTTATTTAATAAAAAAAAAAAGCACTATTGCAATTCTATCCAAACGCGATAAGCTCTCTTGTATACAGGTACAAATAGGTATTATCTAAATAATACAACACCTAAAAGAAGTTTTTCACATTAAAAAGCTTTTAGAGAAGTTCTTCTATTGTAAACTTTTGTACATAGGTTTACCCAAACAGACCCTATGAAAAGAACTCAACCAACTCAATTTAGACAACATTAATGATCGAGTTATTCAAATTTCTAAGCACGCTGTCTGTAAAAAAATAATAAAATTGGAAAAATCATGTGGGAATTCGGAATATACTATGCAGTAAACACTTAACCAATTTCCATGCATTAAAATTGTTCCAGTCTCATATTCAAATTAGTTTTTCAGAAAAAGTTTAGTGATATGGTCTATAAAAACACAAGTAAATAAGTTGATTTGAACTTGTAAGTTAAAAAAGTATGAAAACAACTTAATTTATGAGAGTACTTGGTTAAGAAAAATTTTATGAAAACAGGGATCACAAAACAATATATTGGGAAGCTCAAGCTCATGAGTTACTGTGACCTAAAACTTTGTACATGGGTTTTCCACTTAGTTCCCACTTAGCCTACCACCAAAACTATGAGGGGCATCAATTCAACCTCAAGAAGGTGAGGGTTAAGGGATGTTGAAGTTGAAGTACCTTTGGGCTCACAAATCAAAGAATCAACAATTCCCATCAATGTAATCTTAAAATAGTTTTGTCTAATTAATCAACACCCAAATTGGTCACAACTTTCTACTATGAACCAGGCTAGATGATGGTTTTGGATCAGAAGCTCTCTCCTCTTGATCACCACTGAACAGCAGATTAGTCCAATTTGTGGACCTCTGAACAACCCTGCTGGGAACCCTGTCACTATCTTCCCCACCAGAGGCCTCATACCCATCACTGGTTGACCTTGACAGAGGGATTCCCTTCAGGTTTGCACCACCAATGCCAGAAAGACTGGCAAGCCTTCTTGCCTCTTCGGCTTCAGTCGAAGACACCCGAAACGGGTGAATGTCCGGCGAGTCTAAACTGCTTTCGGGCGATGAAGCAACAATCCCACCTGAGCTTGACACTGCCTGACTTGCTTGAAACACACCACGTGCTTCCAGCTGCAGAGGTGCCAAACTAGATGTTCCACTGAATCCTTTGGCAATGATGTTGCTGGAAGAAAACTTTGGTATGGCCTCCATAGGCAAATCGGCTGGTAGGCGAATCCGTTTGCCTGCCCGTCGTCTGTTGGTCTCAACCCTAGGGCTCATTCGGCGGCCGCTGCTGCCAGAGTTGTGGTCTGGTTCCAGCCTGAAAGGCTCATTGTTGTGTCTTGTCACAGGCTGAAGAATTTTCGATTTTTTCCTTGCTTCTGCTGCAGCCTTGGAAACCTCTTCAGCATTCAACCGTGCCAGCGTCCATGGACTGATTTTGACTGCTCCAGGATTCTTTTTCTTAACTGGCTCGTCTCTCGCTGTCTTCTTTCCCAAAGAGCTTACAGATGCCGTTTCTGGGGGCACTACATCAAACTGCATAACGCAAACCATCACATCTACGGAATTCTCCTATAACTAACTACACATCTTGAACATGGCCAATTTGATAGGTTTAAGAAAATATTTCATTCACCTTCATTAATATCACTGAACTTTTATGTTTTATTCAGTAACAATTTTCAATAATTAAGTCATTCATTCAAATGATATGTCAGACTTTGATGCACCTATCCTTCAATTTGTAACAAATCCAATATGTATATATTCTTCATTGATACTTCAAATCTATGAAACACTTACACTTTTATGATTAAAATAACTTATACTTTGTTATTTTGACAATGTCCAAGAAATGTGATAATTCGGATCCACAATTGTAATTATATATTCACTATGTTTTAAGAATTTCTATACGTTTTTAAGTATATATATATATCTCAGTATCTTGTTATTTTCAAAATAACCATATAGTCATATCAAATAAACATCATATCCGATACACATAGCATTCATGCATCATAGGTGCCAGGTATACACAAAATTGAAGCATTATGCACCAGTGCTGTAAATGGAAAACCTCATAAGAAATTCCATGCAGAGGTCCTAAGGTAAAATACAGAAATATAAACATTAACTAATAGCAGTAGTTATATGAAAATGTTACCTGATCTTCAAGGAACAGTCGTGGCGGTGTACACCATGCACCACGATGGAAAGTAGTAAAGGAGCTTGCACTGCTCAATCCAGTAAGTGAGCTAACAGGTGACATTTGGGGACTCTGCTGACCTCCAATTTGCTGCTCCTGCTCCTGCTCCCTCAAAGCTATGATGTAATCATATGTGCTGATTCCCTGCGTAGTCGAATGATAATAATCATAATATTTAGTACTAAAAATCTTTGTTGTTTCAAAATGAGATGAATTCGTAATTTGCATCAAGGAAAACATATTAAGGCCTCTGGGAAGAAAATTTATACAATTGCCTAGCTTACCTTTTTAATGAGAAGAATGTGAAAGAAAAACAGCTGCACAAGGGGTAAGGTAGCAATCATAGCCAAAATGGTGCAGACTGCCTGTGAAAAGAAGAGGTTTGTCATGAATAAGAATAAAAGAACACAGGAGAGAAAGAAGCTAAAGAACAAATCAACTACAGAACAAAAGAATCAATATTTAGCGTGCATAGTAACCACATAATATGCACCACGAGTGTAAGCAAAATGCTCACCACAACAATGACAAAGGGAACAAGAGAGAAACTGCTCCCTAACTTGGAGGAGATATCCACAGAAAATTTCTTCTTCTCAACAAAACAGCAGATAAGCACAAGTATCCCAGTCAACCACTGAAGTATAAGCTGCAATCCCAAGCCCAAGGTGCACAAACCATGCACATACCTGTCAATAGTTAATCAAAATGAAAATGACTAGGAAATTAAAAATGCTTACTCTAGGGTTTTCTTCAGGTTTTGGCAAGTTGCTTCCAACAAGTTGGGCTTTAGGACAGTAGGACAGTTCAACTTTTGACACTTGATAGTATGAATATCAGGTATTTGACACGGAAACTAGGGAAACAAAATATATAAGCATGTTTCTTGGTTTCAAGATCATGCAAAAGTTATCAAGTCTTGCTGACTAAGATCTCATCTCCTTGTCCAGTTCCAGTACAATGGGGCACTAAGGCAGTCACAAAGTCGTCAAGGAATAGTATTTTGCAAATAAAGGATTCTGGAATGCTGGTGATCTGGTGCAGAATTATTCTTGAATAGTATGGCCAAGGTAGGGTATGGTTTATACTTTATTCATAGTTACAGAGTTTATGTAATGCAACATTTAAACATGTGAATGGCAAGAAAGGTATCGGCAGACAATTATTCTTACCAAGAGGAGAGCAGCAACCATAAGGGTGAAAAACTTTCTGTAGTTCCTTTTCCCAATACAGTTGTTGAGCCACTACAAAATCCAAGAAGCAACAGTCCTTTCAGAGATAGACATCAACTGATAAGCAAAGAAAATAGATCTTAGATTATCATACTCTGCAATGATGATCAAAGCGATCAACACACTTGTCACAGACTCTACAGTGCTTGCTGTACTTGAAGACCTGTAACAACAGCATTCCTCAATGGTTTAACTTCTTCATTACCAAAATTGACAGAATGAAACCTCCAAGCATTCATGTAATGCTATAAATATATGCATTTCAAGATGAGAACAAATTTGTAAGACAAATTTTTAAGTTTAGATCAAGGAATAAACATGTGGTATATCTGAGTTCAGCTTGCCGGACTGTTAACATGAAATTATATGTTCTCCCCTAGTGGCAACATATTTCAGATGGAACTGATAAAATAAACATGGAGGACCTAAGGTTTTCAGTCAAAATGCTTCTGCTCACCTCAACTTCACACAAACTGCAATAGAACATGCCATCTTCACTTGCTTGTTGATCACAAGATTCCTTACTTGAACTTGAGCAGCCACAGATATAAGCACAAGGAGAGCAAACCAATAGAAGCCACGACGAAGAAGGTGAAGATGATGCACTTTTCTTCTCTGCAGAAATAGCAGCATCTTTAAAACTAGCTTCAGTTCCCAATTCTTCCTTTTCCATCGATTTTGGACCAACAGTTGAAGCATTCCCATCATGCATTGATGAAGTTGATTCCCCTCCTAGTTTAGAATTCTTGAGCCCATCAAGCTGTTTGCTATCAGGAATTTTAAGATATTTTTTGGACTTGAAAACACCAGGATCTGCAGGATCAGATGCTGCACACCAAATGTACAGTGCAAAGACACATGTAATCTGGCAAGAAGAGAGGTGTTATTAAACATGATAATGTCCTTTGTGCAGTTTAAGATAGATACATAGATAGTTTCCATTTTTATAAGTAGATACAATTAATATCAAAATAACAATTTGTCACTCAACATTGGTTAAGCATATTCCAAACACATTCAAAGCCAGAAATATTGACCCACAGATAGAATAATGCAAGCTCTGTAGAAGTTAGCAGTCCCAAAGAGGCCATAGGTGAGGTAGGCTACATTGATCAAATCAAATGATATCATATAATATTATGTCAAAAATAATCATTCAAATAGGGGACAGAAACCAGAAGTTTGCCGATCAATTTTGCCAACTAAGTGTTTGATGCAAATTACCTAACTAAATGCAAATATTTTATTGCAGCTTGTGTTCATGGATTTTTACAACAATTCATTTTACCGAAAAGTTCTATATAATGATCTTGAAACAGCTTTCATCAAAGTTCTAAACAAGCTCAGCTATTACTTAAATGCAAATCCCAAACTCTCAAGAGAGCACCTAAACCATTATCGGCAATAATCTCCAAACAAAACCACCTGCAAGTTGCAACTGGCAGTGTCATGCTATGTTCCAACAGCCTTTGGAAGACTATTAATTTGAATAGCTCTCAAAATTCAAAAAACTAGTATTAACATTATAATGTTTGCGCAATGTTCCCATGTTTTTCTCTTCAAATCTTAAACTGAAAAGCTCAAGACAATGCTAATAATTTAACAGTTTCCATAAGGACTAGCAAACAGAGCTATCTCAGTCATTGATCAGTGTGTCATCAGAAATCATGCATAATAATTCCAATTTCCACATTGCAGAGACAGGAAGACAACTCTGTAGCAAATTGTCACCCATATTCAGATACTGACCGGTTGTACATTTAACCAGAATGTGGACGTTATTGCAAAATTCAGTGCCACCCTCTTTATGTAGCAAGTTCATGGTAGCTTCCATGAATAGTCCCAGTTTTGACCAAGGGCGTGCTCAGTAACTTTACTTGTATCAACATCCCTCCAAAGAGGAGGGTGATTGCCAGAATTAACAAGGCCAAAAAGGAATGTGATAAAAAAAAATATTCAGTGCTATCTTGGATTTAAAAATCTCAAACATATTCGAATTTGGAGAATAGTTTCCGAACACACATACATGTGCCTTGTTTGACATCAAAACAATAATGAAAGCCAGCACAGTTTAAAGCCTTAATTATTAAAAATCAATTCAATAATTGGGAAGATAATTTAAATACGGGTATATAACAAGGGTTCAAATAGCCTCTCATAAGATATGCACAGACAGCTCCATACAACATTAAATTGAACACCAAATGCTAAGAAAATATTGCTTACATAAAGTAAGGAACAAAAAGGAAACCAGATTAGGGATTAACATTAGAGACACATGAAACCAAAACCTTGAATCAGAAAGCAACAATCACAGATCTCATCATACCTTCCACTAACCCACTCATATAAAGTAAAATGAGCTAAAAGCAGATGAAGGTTCAAGATTGGGTTACCAGGGGTGTGTAGAGGCCCATGACAACATACTGATACATCTTCTTCCCAACAAAAGGAGCAAAAAATACATAGAAGGCAAATCCCAGAGCCAAAAACACAGCAATAGCCACCACCTTCACAAAAACAAAATATTCTCAAAATGACAAACCGCCCCACTGAACAAAAGTAACAAATCCTGTAAAAAATAATAAAAATTAAAACTTTACCTGGAGAGGATGATAAGGTAGCTGCCATCCATTCTTCCTCATCTTTCAGTATGAATGCAAACACAAACTCTGAAGCGGAAGTACACAAAGTACAAAAAGCCACACAAATGTAGGTAGCACCAACCAGAAAGAGAACTATAGAGCACTGCTATTCACCCTCTTTCACCACTTTCCCTCAAGTTCATTTCTAGGGAAGGGATGAAAAACCAAAGATTTCACTCCGGGACCAGCAAAAACACTTAACTTGCAATGACATGCTGGTACAAAGAGCTGGCAGAAAGAGATGTATCAGAGAGAGAGAGGGAGAGAGACAGAGAATGGGTCAGATTTTGTATGTGAAGCGAGAAGTGCTAAAGGGTATGCAGAGTGAGGAAATGTTTGTCTGGTTCACCCAGAGACAAACCTTACCCAGGTCATGGAAGATGTAAAGAAATGGCCTTTTTCTGGATTTAGGAGTTGGGGTGGTTTTGTTGCTTGCAAAGCTTTTTACTTTTGCTGCAGAGAATAGATCTCTATGCGGTGGGAATGAGTTTGATTTCCTTTCTTTGCTGTGAAATTTACCTCATCTCATGACCCACCCTTTAACTTTTTGGGGGTACTACTATTACCCTCTGTGTTGTGCTGTGCTGTGCATTACCTTTTTCCATAGGCAAAATCATGTGTTACTCGCAAGCCACTGCCATGGACAGTTGTTTTGGTTCTGCTTTTGTTAATTGCCAACAATCCCTTAAAAGCTAGCTCAGGAAACTCACACACATTCTCTCTCTCTTCTTTTTTTATTCATAAATTGTAGCAGTAATAAATTGTATAATAAGTGTATTCCAATATAATTAAATCCAATGAGTAATAACCATCTCACTGTTTTGTGTTTGACCATTATTACTTGTTTGTTTTTCCTTGTACTGTGCAATGATACTAGGAAATTACTATGTTGGAGTTTTGCTCTTGTATGGTGGGGTACCACTGTCTATTGTCACCCTCAGAGAGAAAAAAAGAAAAACTCTTGTAATTGAAAACATGTTTAGTCCAAAAATTATGCATGGATATGAAACTTATCTCAAGTTTGTGCTCAGATCAGTTTGGTCAAAGTGCTTATTCTATTCTGTTTAATTCCTAAAACTATAGCAGTTTAGTTTTAGAACCCAACAATTAAACTGATGATGAAATTCAACTTTTAATGTTTCAATTCAAGCTAAACGTGAAAAAAAAAATAGTATTTAATTTTTTTATAGAAAATGATAAATGTTTATTTAGATCATTAATTTCCATATGATATGATTTTTTTAGTATATAAATTTATTTTGAATAACTTACATTATGAATGGAGATTGTTTTAATTAGTAATGTTTTTTTAAAAACTGTTAAATTTTAATTCAAAGATAAATATAAAGTGAGAATGATTTGAAGTAACTGAACATAAAATTGCCAAATTGTTTGACTGAAGTGAAAAATATATTTCTTTCGATTTTGATCTAAACTTTTTCGGAATATGTATTTTATAATTTGGTTTATTGGTTAATCCACTCAAGTTTAAATTTGTTATTTATTTTTTATTTCTCGATATTTATATAATTTTAATAATTTGTTGAGGCTCCATCGTTAATTTTAATTTTGTAGTAATTATTTTTTACTTATTATTTTTATAGATATGAAAGACTGTTAAAGACGATGCCAAAACTTTTATCAATGCGCCATATCGGCATACGAAGATTTTATTATTATTTTTAGACTATAACTGAAAGAATTAAAAGAAAACAACATTGTTTTAAATTAAAAAAAAAACGTATAAAATAATATGATATCTTAATAATTTACATGATACATTTGTAAACATTCACATCTTGTATTTTAAGTTTTAGAGAAACTTTGTTAGATTATTTCACTTAAAATAAAATCAATTAATTTTAAGCTGAAATCTAAGCCTGTGTTAAAACTTATACTTCATCTTGGTAATAGTACAGTATTATTTGTTCAAATTGTTTTTACAAAATGTTTCAAAATGAGGGGTCTCTTTTAAAACTTTATTAACAACTTTTTAGTTTTTTCTATCATTAACAAAATTTAAAAAAAAAATTATGAATATGAAAATCTAAAATAAATATAATTCAATAAAAGACATATAACTTGGGTTAGGAAACTAATTAGTGAAAACCATTCAGATATCAAACATACTTCATGTCGTTAAAAACTAATAGGTTAGAGAGTTAATTTAATTTATTATTTGAGTATCTATATTAGTTTAGAAATGTGAATGTAAGAGATCATCATTCAAAAATTACACAGTAACCCAAACAATATAACTTAATATATTAAGTTATAACCTTTCAAAAATTACATTAAGTTATTAAATCTTCACCAAACAATAATGTTGATATAAATATGGGAAGTGGTCAATCAAATCTATTACATGGATACAGTGATCTTTTCCACACCCACCTTTCTTCTTAAAAATCACTTTTCATCTTATTTGACTTATTAAAACTTAGATGAGTCAATTTAATTCGGCTTATTTATTAGTAAGTCAGAAAAAATGGAATTTGACTCAACTCACGGATTGACTCAGTGACTTATTTAATTATAAATTTTTTAAAATAAAAAAATTATAAACTTTTTGTAATTCAAATCTAAATACATTTCATTTTTCCAAATGATGTTAAACTCAAGACAATTCAAAATAATAAGAAAGAAATACAATACAATCCAAGCATAATGAGTCCGGTGATATTATTTAGAATTTTATAAGATAATAAATTAATAAAAATAAAATTAGATGGGTTGGTGGATCAACCCAGTTCACCACAAGTTCAATCCAAATGAGCTGAATTTAAATATGTCAGGTTGAAAATTAACCTGCATAAAAAAATATATTTTTTTTCAATCTAATCCGACCCGAATCCATAGTAAATCAGATTAATCCACAGGTCGTATCCCATTTTAACAACTCTATTAAAACTTGGTTTTTATTTTTTCCGCCTAATTAAAGTACAGATTACTTAAAATAATACATAATCAATTGAAAACTAAGATAGAATTAAAAATATATATAATTTATAGAGATGGAGTTTTGTAACGAATGAATAATAAAATATTTTAAATCTATTTCCAGCTTTTAAAAATCCATAGTATTTACTCTAAACATATATTTTATAAACCTTAAAAAGAAAATCCTACAACTCATATATTACTATAACTGTTCAACAATTTTTTTTAAATGCAGTTCCTAATGGTGGAGCAGTTGATGCTATTGGTAGGTAGGTTTGAAATATAGAGTTTAGTTGCTTAATTAACTCGTATTTCAAGATTATATAACCCACCTAGATTAAACATTACATAGCCTATGCCACTTTTTAAATAATATATTTGAAATTTGATTCACTTATTTTATATAGATATATATTTTATGACTTAATTGGACATCTTTAAAAAATTTAACTAAATCCACAGAATAACTAAATCTGAAATTGTATTTTTATTTTATAGTATGCCTTGTTAATAAAATAACAAGAAGTCATAGATTTTACATTGAATTTTAATGTTTAAATCTTTTTTTTCCTTTTTTTATTTATTGATGATTTCTTAATACTCACCCACAGGCCTTTCAGTTAGTTAAATAAATACAAGTTAAGGTGTAATTTTTTGTTGGTTGTAGAATATTTTGAAATAAACAATGAGAAAAATGATTGAGTTGATTAGATACCAAGTAATGAGAATGAAAGGTTTTAAAATGTGATTAAATTGAGTTCAGAAAATAAATTCCTCTCAAATTACAATGAAATAGAAAAAATATTTATTTATTTTGGTTTATCTTTTTAAAAAGTTATAATGTGTTTTTTAGAAAAATAAAAAGTAATTTATGTTGGAAATGACAAAAGGGACCATTCAGTCAAAACGTTGAAATTTAGAATCCTTTATAAACTTAATCCAATAGAAACTTATGATGAGCTGAATTAATTTATAGATTTTAACTCATTTTGATAATTTTAAGTTATGTTAACAAAAAATTACATTAATTTTTTTATTCTAAAAAGAGTAAATATTCTTAAATAATATTATAAAAAACACGATATCCATTTTCTCATCTTGAACGTGGTTATAATAAGTTTAAGTAGTTTATAAAAAATTGCATGTCATGCTAATATGAAGAAAAAAATAACTATGATTAAAGTGACAAAGATAATAACATGAAAGCATTTATTCCATTCCCTTGAAAGATGTTGACCACTATAAACAAACTTTAAACTTTAGCATTCAAATTTCAACATCACTTGCCAAACACAACCTTCACCCAATCAATATCTTTTATCCAAACCAAAACAAATGCACCATTCTTGTTGTTACATATGTTTTTATTATAGACCAAAAAACTATTGTGTTTATGTTTAATCATTGAAACTATATATCAAAATAAATCATTTGATTGTATACAAAATAAAAATTCAAAGAAGTGATTTAAACTATAACATTTTAATTTTTTTAAGTTTACTATGTCATTATTTAAAAAAAAAAACTTTATTATGAGTGTTATACTTTAATTAATATTTTATTTAATTTTTAAAATAGAAAAATATTTTACTATACCAAGACATAGGTTACTGCGCGGTGACAGTGAGTTATCATAAAGAGTGAGGTTGGTCTTACGAAACGTCGAAAGCAATTTGTCGTTTTCTTGTCAGATACCACAACTTCAATTTTTAATTTTTTTCTTTCTATTTTTTAATTTTGCAGATCGAGTGCATTGAATTACGTGGATGTCGTTTTGGGAAAAGCAAAGTCATTAATGTGCGTTTTGTGAATGTCCTCTCCGGTTTCGTCTCTTTCACCACTTCCAAACACCATCAAGCCCTTTCAAATCACGTTGACCCACACCACGCGTTTGACCCTTCAGTTATCATCAATCAATGGACGGTCATGATTCACCCTAATGTATCTGGACTTCACCGCCACTTTACGCTAACTTTTTTCAACTATACACAAAATTTGAAATAATATTATAACACTAATAATTTGGTCACATCAAATTACTGAAAATTATCACCTTTTAAAATTACCATTTAATAATAAAATAATCCTACCAAATTTTTAGAGACTAAATCCGATTTTTTTTCTATTAAAAATTAAACTAACATTTATTTATAATTTTAGGAACTAAAATGGTTGTTTATATATCACAGTTATGAATTAGACTATTAATCTTTAGTGGTATATTTTTCCAAATTATTTTTATGATTTTCACGATTATAAAGACAGACCTCACTTTCAACTAATAGAGATTAGTTCTAATGGTGAATAAGTGGACTCCAATTAATTAAAAACTCATTGAAATTTATAAATATAAGTTTGAAGTGATAAGATAAGTAATTTGAATAGTTAAATATTGAACTGACTTTAGTATTGAAACGTCTTTTAGAGGTATCATTTAAATATTATAGAACAAATTAATATAAGAGACTTAGAACAAACGATAACGTGTGAACCCTTTGAACGATTACTTAAACATTGAACATTGATCTCTATCTTACACTCGAAATAATGCATGTATTAATTTTATATAACACAAGTTAATTTTCAGATAATCGTCAAATATGATTTAAAAAGAGTGAAATAAATTGATAATATATAAATTTTTGCTTACCTCTTTCTTCTAATTATACATTGCATTGTCTAATGATTAATTTGTTTATACATCAACCAAATAAACGTCACAATTTTCATATATATATATATATATATATATATATATATATATATATATATGCTCTTTTTTCAGTTAGTATATTTTAGTAAAGTGTACCGAATTTTAGTAGACAAAAATACATTCTAAGTTTTAAGGTCAATAATATTTGAATAATTTTCATTCTTAAAACTAAAAAAAAAAAAAATAAGAAATCTCAAACACTTACTCACCTCTCTCTCATCCCTCCTTACTCTCAACCCTTTCTTTTTCATCTCTCTCTCTCCAAAATTCTCTATGTCATCCATACAGTAGCCCCAATTGAAAAAATCATAAAAACTCACCTAACCCTAATCCACCTTCCTCACTTATCCAATTTGTTTTTTCTCTCATCTTCATCCTTTCTCACATCCACACACGGTAACTCGCGACACCGTAATTTATTGCTCTTGCTATGTTCGTACATTTGTTTTTCACTTTAATAACAAAATAATTGATGATGTTTATGTTGATTTTTGATTGGAGGGTTGTGTTATATCTTTTCCCTTTTGATTGTTATTAAATTTGTAAAAAACTAAAGTCTACAATAATTTCAATAATTTCAAAACTAAAAAAAAAAACAAGAAACCCCCCACGAAAAGACATTAGCATCAACCCATAATAGTTGCAAAGCATTTAGTTTCTAAATATCAATTTTGATAAAATCATAGAAATGAAAGGAGTAGAAGTTAAACTATGAGCGTGATGATAACAAATTTATTAAGTTTAAATTCCAATTTGAAATTTAGTGTTTTTTTTTCTTAATTTCAATTCTGCGACAAATGATAAATTTAAACTTACATGTTTGGGGAAGTAATTTTCTGGTCCAACTAAGAGCTAACAAGTTCATTATGACTAGTTAATTAATTTATAGTTGATTTTTAATTAGTTGGTATATCAACGCAGTTCTCCTTGGAAACTACTTAATATTTTGCAATTTGCTCAAATTTGGAAGATGTGTAATTTGTTAGAATATTTTATTGTTTTTACAAAAATAAAATGAAAATATGCTTATCAATATGAAACATTTGAAAGGGAACGAGCAATGGTCTCTTTCTTGAATAAGGGGACAGAGTCAACAACAATAATTTTCTTTGTTCATAACTCTCTTCAATGATTTGTTCCTGTTAAATCATTTAGTACGATGTGTAGGAGCTTCATTTTTTGTTGGGTTTTGACGTTGGTTATATGTACGAAGGTGAAAAATATATTTTGAAATATTGTTTTCAGCGGAAAATATGTTTTTAGAATTATTTTTAAGAGTTGACTTCAGAAATTCATTTTCTGGACAATGACCTTACCCCTTCCCGAATCCCTTTTCCACATAACGATTTTTCTCTTTTGAAAAATATTTCTGGACAACTTAATAGTCAAAATATCAAACTCCCTAAAAATAAACTACTAATTCTAAAATTTAAAAACAAAATTTAGTAACCATCATAAGGGAAAAAATATAACACAACCCTCTAATAAAAAAACAACATCAACATTATCAATTACTTGGTTATTAAAGTGGAAAACAAATGAACGAACAAAGACAGAACAACAAATTGTGGTATAAGATTACAGTGTGGGTGAGAGAAATGATGAAGATGAGAGAAAAACATATTAGATAAGTGAAAAAGGTAGATTAAGGTTAAGTGAGTGTTTTTGATTTTTTTTCCAGTTGAGGCTAATGTAGGGATGACAAATAAAAAGGTTAGAGTGAGAGAGATAAAAGAAAAAGAGTTGAGAGGAATAAAAGATAAGAAAGGGATGACTAAGGGTTTTTTTTTTTTTTTTAATTTTAAAAATGAAATTATTCAAATACCCTTGACCTTAAATTTAAAATCCATAATATATGAAAGTATTTTTGTTTACTTAAACCCGATACTCTTTATTAAAATATATCAACTGTATATTAACAAACTCCATATATATATATATATATATATATATATATATATATATATTATATATATATATATTCTCAAGAACTAGAGAACAATTGAAAGAGGCATATAACATTACGTGAGGAATTGATTGCAAACGGCCTTTTGTTGGCATGGAAACAAACACGTAGTGTTGAAGTGTTGCATAAAATTTTGAAGGAATATTATCACATTCGATACAGAACAAATAGAAAAGACATAGAAAGTTAAAATCTGAGCTTGTAATTGAGGCAAATGGCATAAGTTGACTATAACACACACTGAACAACGTTGTTTTATTAATCCTTGATTAACGCAAGATCTCGACCAGTTATGGATTGTCTTAGGCATTTTAATTATTCTATTATAAGCTATGAGTTCTTCAAACCTTGAGACAGAATATAATAATGATGCTACAAAATAATATTAATATATGAGACAAAAAAAGCATATTTGACCCGTGATTTATTCTTCTTCTTATTTCCCACTATTCTTGTGTTTTCTCTTGGCCATGTGAATGATAGATATGATGTAGGAGAACCTACGTAGATATCGTGTTCCATTAATGACCCCACTGGAGTTTTCACTTTAATAAGTAGGGCAAACCTACTAAGGGGTAAAAAGGAAATTTTATTCACCGTTTGGTAGATATCATAATTTATCTTCAGTGTTTTCGTGCCTTCCAATTATGCTGGAAATTTTGTGGCTATTTTAATATATACAAGGGAGGATCAGATAATCCATAAATAAAAATCACATATGAGAGATGTTATATTACTTTTAATTTAAAATTTTAAGATAATAAATTTGTATATCCTTTATTTTATATTCGAAACTCGTACTTAAATTTCGTACAAATTTTATTATGCTTTCAGCAAAATGAGAAAATGTTCTTCTAAGTTCACTTATTATACCTTGATAGTGTATAATAACACAAACATGTGAGAATCACTGCTTTGATTATATAACAAGAATCACTGCTTTCTTTGAATATAAGAATCACCAATATGCATAATTCTTTACAAGAAAATATATATAATCCATAAACAGTAATTTAAGCATGGTAAAACACATTATGTTAAGATGGTTAAAGTTCGTGTATAATTTAACTTTCTAAATTTTACAATTAACTTTATATTATTTTTCATCTTATTTTTTTCTCATTTATAACATTTTTAAGTAATATTAAGTAATTTTGTATCTAAATTTATGAAAAGAAGAATACAGACATGTTTAGTTAAAATATAAGCAACTTGAAAATGTATTGGAAAATGAATGAGGTAAGTGAATTTTTCTCAAGTTGAAAGTGTTTGGACTTTGAATATATAATAAAATTTTCAGCAAGAAGAACATCACCAAGATTGTCATAGTAAATTTTTGGTATGTCAAAGATGATGCTTATACTAGTGTAAAAATAGTGTTTATCGTCTAACGAAAGAAAATCCAACATAACCAATAATCGATGACAGTTTTGTAAATAAAACGTTGTTATAGACGTCAATTCCTCAAGGTTAGACGTCAAATAAGGTATAAACGTCGGTTCCTCCAAGATCAGACGTCAAATGGTCTACATATAAAATTGAAAAGTCATTGTTTTATTGCATTTAGACGTTGGCTATAGGCCCTTTGATAACGGTAATTCTTATCATTATCTGTGGTCTAATTTTCTTACCAAATCAACTCTCTTGAAGCTTGAAACATGTTTAATCCTCTCTTTTATCTAACTTTGTGAATAGGTTTAGCTAGGTTACACATAAAAGTTTTCATCACTAATTCCTCAAGTTTTGTAGGAAATTTGTGTACTTTGGAAGAGTTACATTATGATAAATCCCTAAATAATGCATTATATTTTATTATTATTATTATTATCCAACAATAATATCTAATTATATATAATAATATCTCAAGATATCTTTTAAAATATCTAACAATATCTAATAATGATTTTTCTAATAGTAACATCTCTTTTCATCTCTAAACCCACCAAGATTATATCTCCTATCTTTTCTCAACAAACTTTTAAAATGACAACTATCCAATCCTTTAAAAGATTCACCTAATCTATTATTTTGCATACTTCTCCTTTCTACACCCTTTATTTTAATTTATGAACCTAATTAATAAAAGGTAAAAGACTTTTTTGCCCCTAAACAAAAATATAATAAAATCAAAGAAATAACATAATAATTATGTTCAAACAAAGATATACATAAAACACCAAAGTCTCAAGACTAATTTATTTCTAATACCCTTATTTTTCTCAAGTTTTACAATTTTCTGGTAATATTCAAACATCATAATTGTTCTCTGTGGGTGTTTTTTCTTGGTTGACCTACATGCTTCTTTACCTAGTGAACCTTAAGTTACGGATGTGTTGAAAGTATCATCCTAAGTTAGTTTATTTTGGAATTTCATGTTTTTTTTTTAGAATTAGAGAGAGTAGTCGAATGAAATTTTATTAAAAGAAAAATAACCTTTTGCCATGGCAGACTTTAGTGTACTGTTATTGTTGCTTGTTTTTGTTATTAAATTTCAATTATTTATTAACTTAAGAGTCTATTAACTCCACTCGATTGTGTGCATTTTTTTTTCATCAAATAAAAAGCCATTGGCAGCGCGAGTAGAGGTTAGAGATTGTTCTACTAGGAAGATTGAGGCAACGTAAAGGTCGTTTTGTTGTCCTCTTGGGATAGGAAACTTAGGCTTAAAGGGCTGTTGGACTAGGTAAAGGGAGCTAACACATAACTGAATTGAATATAATGTTATGCTAGGTTTTTTGTTGGTTATGAGGTGTGTTTTCTATCGATGCCGCTGCTAGTCCTATTCCCGGCTTGCAAATTTTGACTTGCCTTGTGTGTTTTTGTTGAGGTGCATGCCGTGTTTTGTTTGAGTATCATGTTATATGGTTGACTTTTCTCATAAAGCCATATTGTGTCTATTCCACATTGTTAAGAGAAAATCCTCTATACGTCTAAACGCTCTCATATTTTGAAGTTTAACCAAATAATATTATACGAAACAAGAATATGAAAATACCATAAGTAGAAACATAAGAATTAGGCTCAAAATCCCCAACAATAGAAAAGCCTTAGGAAAACACTTAGAATGTAGAAAACATAAAAACACCTATGTCAAAACACTCAGACGCAATGCTAAATGACTAGTAAGTCAAAAGCGTCTAAGAGGGTTATGTTAAATGCGTAAGTTATATTGTACCCAAAGAGTATTCAGTTGAACTCTCGAAAAAAAGAAAATGTGTCAAGACTATGTCTTTTGACAAAACACTCTAAAAGCTTAAACCAAAAATATAAAAGAAAACGTAACCCACTCAGATCTCAACAACAGTTGCTTTCACGCATCCATTTCATTCCAACAACACTCTCTTTAAACCCACTCACCTTCAAAAACTAGTCCTTGCTCTCAATAAATTTTCTCTTCTCCAATGCCTTTTGAGTAGTAGATACTCATTACCCGTAAGTAGTAGATACCCGCAAGTATAAATTATCTGTCGCAAAATTTATTTACGGATACCAACGAGTAGAAGTAGTTTTGTTATCCCTAGTTATGTCGTAGTAGCACTTTGTTATTACAAGGTTGTTGTCATATTTGTATTGCCCATGCTAGATTGGGCATTTTCTCCAAGATAGGAGGAGTAAGTAGTATACCATTTAACAAACCCAACAAAATTAACTTTGTTAGCCTAAAATAATTATATATATTCGTTTTGAGGCCAAATTGTACAAAAATTTATAACAAAAAAAATTCAATTTTTAGAGATTAAAAATATATCTAACACAATATTTTAGTTATCTATTTGTTTACCAATGAGGTATCACATTCATGAATATTGGTTATTTATTGTTATTTTTATTTTAGTACTTGTAATCAAACTAACATTATTAATAAAAAACTTAATAAAATAGTTTATAATTTGATTTTATATATTTAAATTATAAAATTATATTTCTTTTTTATAAAATTACTTTTTTTAAACTTAAACTTTGTAGGATAACTTATTTAAAATATTTTTTATAAAAAAAACTAATTTATTTGCACTAATATTTTTTTATACATTTCTATTTGAATTATACAATAATTTCAAAATTTTATTTCAATTTGTACTTGTAAATATTTCTTTTTTATAAATATCCAGATGCCAAACTATTTTAATTAGGGGTGGAAAAACGGGTCAACCCAACTCGTTTAAGCCCGTCTCGACTTTGACTCACCAAAAATGGATTGAGTTGTCAAGCTGGCCTGCCGAACTATTGAGCTAGCCTGTCAGGCTATCGAGCTAGCCTATCAGGCTGGATGAGGGTGGGTTCCTTACATTTAAGTTTTTTTAAATAATATCGAGCTGTTGGGCTGGCTTGTCAAACTGGATAAGAATGAGTTCCTTACATTTAGCTTTTAATGATGTTAGATTATTGGGCTAGCTTGTCGAATTTTCGAACTGGATGGGACATATTGTACTAGGCTAGGCAAGACGAGTTGTCCTGGACTACCAGATTGAAAAGGTCATCTCAATCCACTTGTTCTTTGTCGTGTTGACCCATCATACTCAACCTTTTTTGTCACCTCTAATTTTAAGTACTGCTCAATCAAAATCATTACCATGCAATGAACTCTAATATCTACCTTTTATGCATATTAAATACTTCTCTCCTTTACTATTATTCGTATATTGTAATTTATTGTTCTTTCTTTATTACATATCTACCAATATTTCTATTTGTTGCATTTTCTCCACTCTTTTCAATCCATAAAATATTGTCTCACACTCAACCTTTTTTTTTTCGTGATCTACGTCAACACTTTTTTTGGTGAATTATGTATGTGAATCGAGGAATTGTGATTTAATTTAATTTAATTTGTCATGCTTGTAATACCATAACACCATTTTTCATGTAATAAAACAAAAATAAAAATTAATAATCCAATAACAAGTTAACATGTTCTCACACCTTTATTCCAAGTGCAAATCTAGGAACTAAAACGGCTCTAATTATTTTCCTTGACTAGTTTGAATAACTATCTTTATTGGAAAAAAAAATCTGCATTTAATGTTATCTCAATTATATAGTTAATGATCATTCAATTGTACAGCACCAACTATAACACTAATTTTTGTCCTTATTTACCAACTGGACCAACCTTGTTACTGTATATCACCATAAATTATCATTTTTCCTCTTTAGAAGAGTGATGAGAAGAGTATATAAAATTAAAAAATGTTGCTTAAAATAGTGATAAACATGAACATAAAAGTTTGTTTAGAACTTGATTGATGGCTGTGTTTATGTGAGAAAATAAGGAGGGAAGTTTTAACCCAAAATGGTGAAAAGAGAATGAAATGGTGAGATTGTGAAAGGAAAATTGTTTGCTTCATTTGAGGGCAAAGTGATGAAAGTAGAGAAAACAAAATTTTCTGGCTACCATTTTTGGCTATGATCACTTATTAGGTGTTAAAAGTGAAAAGGAAAATAGAGAGATTCATTGTGATTGTTATCCTTCAAAAACACAAGCTTGATTTTGTGAAGAGAGAGAAAGAGGGTCCACTATGGTATCAATGATTGACAATGGAGTCATTAAAAATTCCCAATTCAATTGCATTTGAAACAAGATACCCTCATTCATTTTAGAATTTTACTACATTTCATTCTCATTAATTACATGACAAAAAAAAAATCTTTTTATTTAATACTTTCTTATTTAAACATTGGGAAACTTGATAAAAAAAAATAGCAAGTTTTTAGAGTTTAATAAGAACATGTAGTCTCGATTCATCAATCTTGTCATTAGATCTACGGGTTTTAAAATGTTTTCTTTTAAAGCATGATCAATTGTTGGTAATTAAAGAAAGTATAAGTGTTGTATTCATTTGTTTATGTGAAAAAAAAGAATGGTATAATATATATAGGAGGAAAACAATTTATCGACATTTGCTATGGATATGATATGTAGAGAATGAATTTTAATAACTTTGAATACAATTTTCATTAATATTACATCTAATTTAAATATATTATTTTGGTTTTTCAAAATTATCAGTAAGGATCCACTTATATATTTAGAGAAGGGAGTATATTTTAATAAAAGAAATATAATATTGAGAAAATAATAATTAACTCGTGGTAGGAATAATAAAAGAAATATAATATTGAGAAAATATAATATATAAAACTATTAAGCCGTGGTAGGAATAATAATTAATATACATTATAGTATATCTTTTTAAAATATACCTTTATGGCTCTTATTAATTACTCATTTGTTTATTTAAATTAAAACATATTAGTGCGTGAAAAAATGATTAAGGTTACTATAAAAATATTTAATGCATAATAATGAGCTTTATGAAATGATCATTTTCCCCTCTAAAACCCTTTATTTTTTAAGCTTGTAGAATGGAGAAAATAATATTTCACTTTTACCTAACAAGCACGGAAAAAGAAGCATTAATAGGTTATGCTAGCTTCATAAAGTTCTTCCTAAAATTCTGGGCAAAAGGTTCGGTTTTTTTCTTTTAAAAAAACTTAAATTTTAATATAATTTGATTCTTAAATTTTAAAATTGAATAGATATAATTTTTTTAAATTCAATAAAATTTTTTGACGTGTTATTATTAATAACATTTGAGATGTTATATCATTTTATACATTTTAACTCAAATATCAATTGCTTTATAACATTAAGTTAAAAAAATCATATCCATTTATTTCTAAAATTTAGTATTAAAGTTTAATAAAATTTCAATTTTCCATATAAATTTAAGAATTTAAAATATGTTTAACCCACAAAATTTCTATTACATATTTTTTAATATTAAATATGTTTTTCATCTATAAATTATCTTATTTTGTTTATAAATTAAATTATAAAATATTTAATCCATAGATTTTATGAAAATGATGTAAAAACATCTTTATAATAAATAGTGTGTAGAGTGTTTTTCACATTATAAACCAAATTTTATCGTGGACTATATTATAATTTCTATATGTAATCTTTTGGAGAGAATATTTTATCTGATTTTATTAGTTTTGTTTTGACTAATTACACCACTCCATTGTTGACTACTTTTTTTTTTCATTAAAATTTGAATACAAGATAATTAGTGAACTATCATAATGAAACACTTAAATTTAGACATGGCAAAGTTGTTAGTAGCCATTATAAGATGTTTGATAAAGAGTGTAGGTATTAAGAATGTGATTCCTTTTGTAAAAGTTAGAAAAGAGAAAGAATGTAATGTGATTTAATGGATAGGTAGAATGATAAGAAAAAGTGGGTCCATGATGATGAGAAAGATGAAAAGGAATGATAATTTTAGGTTGATGGGGAACAAAAGAGAGAAAGGTAAAAGAGGAAAAGGAATTGGTGAAGATGGTAAAGAGGGTGGTGGGTGTGGTAGTTGTGTCTCATTATGGAACTTTAGACAAACATGTGATGCATTTAATTATATGCCCATTCTTGTGGTCCCTCTTCTCTATTTTTCCTTACATTAATTTATGTTTTAACTTTTTTGTTAGCCATTTCACTTGTTTACTTTTAAATTGTTTACATTTTTCATTGATAAAAAAAGTTTTTAGCATTGTAATTATGAATTACTCAATTAAAAGTTAAAAAGCTTTTTCAATTATCAAATTATCACCATTAAATTTCGCAATTAAAAGTTTAAAAAGTTTTCGAATTGTGAAGGTACAGAAAGAAATTTCAAAAGAAGAGACTGACCATTATGGCCCAATAGAGAAATTTGGCAAAAAGTTGGAATATGCTATTCAAACCCCGTCCTTTAGTTTTTCTAGTTCTGCAAATTCTTTTCCTATTATTTTGAATCTTGAGATTTTGTTTTTCACTTTTCCTGACTTTACTAATGTAATAACTTTTTAGCTTATGTGATGGCATTGACATGACATTGTACTAATGTACTAATGCGACACATGTGTACGTTAGTGTGAGATTATCTTTTAACATTTTTAATGAAAAATAAAAGTAAAAACGCTAAAGTTACCAAAATTACTCAATTAAAACCTTTTCAATTAGCATGTAAATATTATTTTAATTTTTTTTAATATTTATTTCTCAATAAAATTATTCTATTTCTCCTAAATTAGAGCATCGATTGACTATCCGAACGGTGAGAATAAAGAACCATATGTCTGGAACTTACTCTCCAAATATCAGCCTAATCTAACAGTGAATGATTTCACAACGACGAAAACATCAGTGTAGGTTTAGGGGTTATGCGAGAAAAACTTTATCTTTTTCTTTTTCTCTCACTTGACTTTTTTTTTCTCTTCAAATGACTCTAATGTCCCTTACTAATATGACTCATTTCCATTAAACCTAATGAGACATAATGGTCCATATTATTTGGATTTATTCTCTACATAAGAAAGGAGTCCAATAACCCAACAGATAGTTGATCAATATATCATTGATAAGCAAAACTACAAACTCATCTAAGAATGACTTAAAAATCTTAATCATATAACTCATGAATGTAACTAAGGCAATAGACACGACTACATACTCATAATAACTATATCTCAATCCTAAAAATTATCCTAAAATAAAATAGTACAACTCAATGCAATTGATCTAACAAGTCATTTACCATGTGTAAGTGATATTTGTTCTTTATAGTCAGCTTATTCAATTGCTTATAGTTTATGTATAGCTTATATGATTCATCCTTTCTCTTTTGACCACTGTTATTAACCAATAATATCTAACACTAGACACAATCCCATGTTTTTTTTCGTAAATTATTGAGATGAAATTGTTCATTTTCTCTCAAAATTAGGAAATATCAATATTTTTTACCCTAAGTTATTAAAATGTGATTAAAAAATAATTGATTCACTAATAGATAAATAATATGACCCCAAGAAAAAATTTACAAGAAGATGAAATTACTATAAGAAATCAAGAGAAGAGAAAAAAAAAACAAGTGAAAAGACAAAATCGAGATTATGGAAGGAAAATAACAAGAGAAATGCATAGAAGAGAAAACTCAATATGTTCTCTAATTTCCTTGTAAATAAAAACGTAGAAAATACATTTTCTTTCTTTAAAATAGAATTTTAAAACACCTAGTTTGGTTACGATTTGTTCTTACAAGAAAAGGCCTTGGTTGAAAAATTGTGTGCACCAAATCTTAAACGATTCATATAACATGAAAAATGTTTTATTTTAAAAGGTATATGCATTAATCAAATAAGTCATAGACTCTTTACATTGCATGGAAGGACTTTGTATAAAAAGGTATAAACACCAACCAAACAAGTCTTAAACTCTTCATTTTCCCTATCTAGTTTATAAAAGCATACACCCTCTCTTTTATGAGATAACTTATGAATTGAAATAGGAGCTTGAATAAAATTCTTCCAATTATGTGAGCTCTATGAGAGGAACACAGACATAAACGAGCATAGAAAGTAAATATTTTTTATTCTTTATCTATTTAAATTTATCTCTTCTAACATTTTAAATCTTACTCCAACAATTTTTAACAAAAATTTAAATTTGTACTAATTGTAAATACTAATTAACAACATTAAGTCAATTAGGATGTAGAAACAAATTGCATCGATTTAAACAACTTAGAAAAATAATCGAATTAATTTTAAAATAAAGGAATCCAATGAAACCATTTGTTAATAGTGAAAACATTAAAAAATAAACAGTAAAACTAAAAATATTAAGCCTTATATAATATAAATAATTAAGTTAATCCAAGAGGTTGTTTAGTACACCGAAATTTTTTTTAATTGCTAATCACGATTCTTAGAAATCACAATCCTTGAGAATTATAATTCGTAGAACTCTAATCTTTTTTTTTCCTTTGGTAAGTAAATAATATTGTTTGAAATGTTTATATTTTTTCTCTAAATAAATTAATATAGTACGCTACTTTTACCAAAATATCAATTTGTTATAGTACGCTAATTGATTTAATAAGAGTATAACGAAATTTTTAAATAAAACTTTTATGTTAACTATGAAATGTTAGTTTTCATCTCCTTATAGATTTTTTTAAACTAACAAAGTTTTATACTCTGTTCCTTTTTAGTGATTTACTGTGTGTCGCATAATAACACTGTGTTTGCATGGTATTTGGAGGCCATGGCAAGAGATGAATAGTGTTATTATTTCATAATCTCATCTTGTTATATACATGGAGATTTGAGGGTGAACAATATAGTTTTACAAAAATATCCTCGTTTTTAATATCACTTTCATGCATGTGTAGATATAGTGGAAAGTCATTCTAAAAGAGAATAATCCCCCGTCTTATTCAATTGGAATTAGTAGTTTATATACATATTATACAGAGTATAATTATGTTAGAATTAGGGAATTAATTAGCTATAATAAAAAACTAAATATATACTTGAGAGATTTTATATTATCATATATTCTAACACATTCATACATGATTCATGGTTTAGAATTCATAATAGGAATTATGACTCATGTTGTGCAGTTCCATGGTGACCAAGATACTGTAAAAACCTAGAAAATAGAGTATTAGAATAGATAAGTGTATTAAAATAATGAGACGAGCAAGTTGCTTTAAAATAATCTTATAATATAAATAGAACTTTCTAAAGCTCGGTTCGTTATCTAAAAACACTTCTATCTCTCTAGAACACTATTTACCTAGACTCCTCTACCTTCTCTCTAAATCTTCTCTCATTTGGGGTGTCAGTTTGACGATCAGGAGGTACTTAGACGATATTGTCGTCAAGAGTTGTCTCTTTCACCGATCCATTTCTGGATTTGGTCAAGTAAGTGAAAAACCCTCTTTCTTGGCCTTTAGGGTTCTTAACTTTTGTAGATGATTCTGTTCTTGCATGAACCAGGTGTTCATCTTCTTGAATTCCTAAATTTCTAGTGATTCTAAGGTTGGGTTCCAACTGTTAATCGATGAATTGTTGGTTTTCTGAGAGTTCCTTGTATCGCGAGTAATCCGCGGAGCGTTTAGTGGGCGTGAGCTGTTGAGTCAAGGTAAGAGAAGCTAGATTACTATAAATTTATATACATATTTATTGTATATGTAGTGGTTATGTGATTCCTGATTTAATTGTATTAAATAATGTTTAAAATTTGGTATAAATGTATATTTTGGTTGTTCTTGAGTGTGAAATGATGAACCTGAAATTGATGAGTAATTCTGGAATGATCAAATCCGTGTTGGTATGTTTAGATTGTGATAAATTTTTGTGGAGATGTATTTTCTGTTAGAAATCTGAGATGTGAAGGTTTAGTGATGAGTAGGCAGGGTTTATAGTTGATTTTGAGTGATTTTAGAGGAAGTGAAGTATTGAAAATGAGAATTTGAGGTCAAGGGCTCAATTGGTCTGTTAGGATATTTTGGGTAAGTCAACTGTGACTTGTTTGAGTTATTCAAATGGTTAAAAACATGTCCTAAGTGGTAGATTGTGATTTGGGTCCCTAAGTTGATAAGTTTGATGTTTTAGAGTAGGAATTGGTTCACAAACACTTTAGATTGATGGACGGAAGGTTTAGAATTACTTAGACAAGTCTAATTAGGTATATACCACAAATTAGGATGGTTAGAAGTTGGGAAAAATAGTTAGAATTGGTAATTGGTGTTGGAGTTTGTATAATTCTGTAGAATTTGGTGCTGCAGATTATGCAGACTCGCTGAGCGAATCCATTCGCTCAGCGAGTCACCTTGGCGAGATGCTCTCTACCAAGGCATTCACACAACGAATAGATGTGTTGTGCGAATAGTTTGAGAGGTTGCTCTCTGTTTGCTGATCCACACAACAAATCAAGATGTTAAGCGCCTGGTTGGGGTTTGGAATCACTGCCATTTTATTCGAATAACGAATATGTGCGCTCTGCGAGTGTTTGGGGAGTTTGAGCCACTGCTTGGGGCTCTCGCATAGCGATTTGGGGCACTATGCGAGGGGTTAGGGTCTGATACTGTGCTGCAAAATTTTCCAGTTTCGCTGAGTGAATAGAGTTGGTGTGCTAAGCGAATGAGCTTTAGTTGAGTGCACAGACTTGGTGCACTAAGCGAGAGGTGAGTGAGTAGAACCCACTGTTTCTATTTTCGCACAGCGAGTTTGGTGCGCTGAGCGACTAGTCCAGATCATGTTTTTATTCTTTTTATCCCTGTTTTCTGATAACCTTGATCTATGTTTTGATTATTAGAATGGTGTAGAAGTATCTATGATATTGTATAATCATGTATTATGGTATTTGGTTGTTCATGTCTTAAGTTAAGTTTTAAAGTGAAAGTATGGTTGATGGACGTAATTCCATGATCCTCACAGAGAGGTTACATGGTGATGTCCTGTGTAAGTTTAGAATGATTGCAGGAAGCTCAATCTTGGGGGTTATCCTGAAACTCCAATGATCTTTCATTCTCATGTAGAAAGGATTGAACCATATTGTGAGGAGTAGCAGGAGGCCTTAGTTTTTGGGGCTTCCAGTATGCCTCAAGGCCCGAAACAGACTAACCTCATGAATGTTGTAGGGTGAAACCCATTGGCAATGACTTTGCAAAGCAGTAGAGGTCACCACGAATGCATGACCCGCCATAGCTCGACAATCATTCTATGTCCAGACGGTCAAAGTTAGTGTAGTGTCTCGCATCAATTATTTCATGTTAGAAATGACTATGTATAACTATTTATAATATAGTTGATAAATATAATCGTTTTCTTTTATTTAAACTAGCTTACCCTTGTTTTTTTGTTGTTTGTCCTTGTATGTTTTCTCTTTTGCGATAATCACCTGATTGGTATGAGGTTAGGGAGACAATTGTTTCAGTTAGTTAATCAATAGGTGATCGATGGGATTCAGTAGAGAAGTCAGACGAATCTACAGGTGTAAATATTGTCTTTCGTAGGTTTGTTTCTTATAGTAGTTAATTTATCATATATATATATATATATATATAATATTCATTTTAGTAGTATTTTACTATTAAAAATGGGATGTTACAACCATATTTAAGCATTGGAATCAGTTATGGGTTGTGTTGGAATCGATTTTCGCATTTTGTAAAAAGAAGCATAATTGATTCTAGAGGATGTTGGAATCGATTCCATGGAAATTCTATATGTTGAGAATCGATTCCCTTGAGCATGGAAGTTGTCGAGAACGTGTGGTGGAATCCATTTCAGTTGTTGAACAAAGAACGTGTGGTGGTGACCCCAACCGAAAAGACCATAATCTATGCATTTTACTTGTAGATCTAATTGTTTTTAGTTGTACATTGCTTTGAGTTTGTAGAAAAATGCATTATGAACTCATACATGGGTAAACATAGTTCTTCTTTCATACTCTATTTTTGTTTACTTCACAATTTTGTTTTCCTTTTACTTCGGGTCAAACTATTATATTTTTTTTATATTTACAATATTGAAATTAAATATACTCCAATTGTCGAATGCATGGATGTGTCCTTTTTTAGGAGTTCAAAGATATTTTCTACATTCATTTTAACTTTGTTTTCTTCACACAACATAAAACTTTGTTATTAATGAGTTGAGTTTTATTTTCATACACGTTGTGCTTATTATCTTCATAATTTTATGTAAATTAAGCACGAAAATAATCATTAATAATCTTCTATAACTAGGATAATAACCAAAAAATATGACTTCCATAAAATTACTATTATAATGAAAATTAATATCCCATGTAAATAAATTATTTGTTATAAAAATATGAATGTCTAAATATTTAATTTTTTTATACCAAATATATTATATTCTTTATTTATTTTAATTAATAATTTTTTTAAATTTTTTATTGATTAAAAAAATTCTAAAATAATTGTATCTCATCTAAATATAATTTTATATTACTTTTAACATAAAAAAACAATTTGATAGTCTTATCTTTTTATATATTAAAACTTTTTGTTTATTTGTTTGTGACATTAGTTAAATCATTCACAATGAGAAACTTTATTTCCAAGTCTATTTACTTTCATCTCCAAATCTCTTAAAAAAACAATTTAAATTTTACATTTAAATCCATCCAAATGTATTTATTCACTCTCTCTCAGATCAATATTTACAAACACTCTTAATTAAAAAAAAAAACATAATTCCTTTGATAATGCTATTTTATAAAAAACTAAACATACTTTTCCAACCTCATATTCTAGAAAACTAAAAATTCCCCTAAATGACTTTAAAAATTTACCCTTTATCCTAACCCTTCATTTATTTTAATACAATGATTGAAGACATGTCATTAGATCTATTGAATTAAATCTTAATATAAAAAAAATACATAGTTTTAAAGAGTTATTCTTAGATTTGTTCTTTCTTTTTAGTCTATTATAACTATTATATTAAAAAAAAATTATATCAATAATGTATCAAAAGAAAACTTAGCCTCTCAAAAGAACCCTCATTCTCTTTCGTCTATATTATTGAGCAATAAAACTGATTTTGAAGTTTAGTAAATACTTTTAAAAGTTCTTTTTTCTTCTTCTTCTTGTTCTATAGTTAATTGAGGTTGTTGAAGTGGAAATGGTGGAAGATAATGAAAGAGCTTCTTCCATGGGGAGACAAAGTCTTTTAGAGGAATCTTGTTATTGCTGAGAGTGGCTGAGTGCCTAAATCAATGATTGGTTTGGTGAAATGTGTTTTTATTAGAAAACATATATATATATATATATATATATATATATAAATATGTATATATGAATTGAATATTGTAGGGGTTTTTATTCTTAAAAATTAATAATTCATAAATAATGGTACATGATATACTTTTATATTCATTTGACACATAGTTATAAGGATAAAATAGTTATAAAAATATAAATTTTTGTATTTTTTAAGAAAGAAAAATAAAAAATAAAAAATAAAAATGTTAAATAAATGTAAAAAATGTATGTATGTGAAATAATATTTTTCATCATTTATGTTGTTTTGTATCACTTGAAAAGGACTTTTGAATTGTTGGGTAAAGTAGGGTTTTCTTTGATTTGGTCTAAAAAGGAAAATCTTTTAAAATAGATTAAGAAAGATTATTACATGGTTAATATTTAATTAATTAAAGTACGTAGTTGTTAGCCACTGTCTGCCGTGGCTGCTTTCACTTGTCGCAATACCTTTGTTGCTGCTTCAACATATTTCAATTCAATAATGTAACATATTATTTAATACATTCTTTTTTTTTATCATTTTCATTATAAATTAAAATTTATTAAAAATAGTATGATTATTATTTAATAAATCATACTTTATGGTTGTATAAACTTCAACGAAGTTTAATTCAAAGAATGAATTACTAACACTCCTCTGTAAATTATCAAAATAATACATATAAATAGAATCACTAACTCGTATAGTTTGATCGACATATAACTGAATTATTAAGGATATTTGTAAAAGAGATAATCATTTAAACAAATTTTTGTGATTATTCTCCAATTTTTAGAATATCTTCAATAAAAAAGAAGAAGATAAACTATGAAGTTATTTGAAAGGGATGTTTGAGATATTAAATGTTTTGTAATCATGTTTTTTGAGGGAATTATTTTTTTATATATTTGTCGAAGATTTTAAAAAATAAGACACATGATTAAGGAGAAAAAAAAACTTTTACTTAAATACTATTTTGGTATCATCCATATTTTTAATTTGGTTTTAATTTTTTAAAACAAGGTTTTAATTTTGTTAATTTTATTCAATTAAATCTTTTTTAATTAATCATTTAAATACTTAATTGCTTATTTTTTTATTTAAAAAAATTGTAACGTATCAAATTAGTATAGTGTTACGTAATAATATTTTATAACAATCTCAGTTTCATGTGTTAGTGTTATTTGTCAATGCTTTATATTCATTTTTTTTATATTTGTTATTTTTTTCAATTTAATCTTATGTTTTTTAAATGGAAAAAATTTATTTTTTTAAATTCAAACTAAATTTAATTTTATATTAATTTCGTATTGATATTTTATTAAAATTGATAATTTTATTAGTTTGTATTTCTAGAATTATTTTTAAATGAATTCTAATAATTATATTATAATAATATAATAAAATTTGATTTAAAATAGGATAAAAATAAACTAAAATAATTAAATTTTTTAAAATAACAGAAATAATGAAATAAGAATATAATTAAATTTAAAATAATAAATCACGATTAAACTTTTTTTAGTATACCCATTCAATTTTAAGGAAATAAAAAAATTAATTCAAAAGTGAAAAACTCTAACAAGTAAAACATCATATTTCATTTTTTTTTTCTTCTAAACTTCAGAGTTAAGTTGGGTGACCATTTAAAAGTGAAAGATAAATTTAATATTTTTATGTGATTTTTAATATTTCTAAAATTATTTTTAAATCAATTATAAATATATTATTAAATTATAATTATTAGAGTTGGTTTAAAAATAACTTTATAAAATACAAATGAATTAAAATATGAATTTTAATAAAAATTAAGTTTGATGTTAATTTAAAAAAAGATAAAATTATTTAATTTAAAATATTAAAATTAAATTTAACAAAAATAACAAATATAAAAAGGTATGTCACGTAACATTGACATTGACATTATCTCATATATATATATATATATATATATATATATTTATTTATTTTATTAAGTGACATAATACAAATATAAAAAAATAAACAAAAAAATCATAAATTATATTATAAAAAAGGATTTAATTGACAAAATTAACAAAAAAATATTATTAATTAAAAAAATTAAAACCACGTTAAAAAAACTGAAGGAAACTAAAGTAATATTTAAATAAAAAACTTTATTTAGAAACTCATGTTCACCCGTTTTTGAGAAAATATTATAGTGAGGAAATTACAATCAATTCCTAAAGTAAATGGTTGAATTCCTGAACCGTTTTTGAAATTCTCGTACCAAACTAGAAATTTAAAACATAACATGAGGAATTTAAAAGAAACCCCACAAAATACTAACTTTAGAATTATTGAAAATGGACTCTAGAATAATTTTTATTTCTCTTAAAGATAAAAACAATTATATAAAGTATTTTCACTCTAAATGATATGATTTCTTTTAAAGGTAAGACAAAAAAAAACAATTATATAACTATAATTACAATTTTTTTTACCATAAAAAGACAATCTAACATCTTAGTTAACAAAAAATCTATGCAAAATAATAATTAAGCAATGTAAAGAATATATAATTAAAATGTTAATTTGATGTTAATATCTTTTTAAGAAGTGGACATTAAGTTTAATTTAACTTAAAAAAAAAGTGAATTTTGCACTTCACTTATATATTATGAATTGATCTTATCTCTAATCGACGTGAAACTTTCAACTTATTTTAACGGGTAACTCTTACACTTGGATGTAGATGTCTCATTTTATTTCCTATTACTTTGCTTTTTATTAATAATGAGTTATTGCTCTAACAATTATATGATTATTACTTTGAACATATGGTAGGTAAGAACGCAAATTCAATAATGAATCTACCAGTTTCTCAATTAAATCTCTTTGACAAACAAGTCTTAATTAGTTAGCTATACTTTGTCTTTGGCTAAACTTCCCAATTAGTATAAACAAAACACTAATTCAAATAACATTATAGTCTTTGAAACTTGGAAGAGAACACAAACATTAATTTGAGTAATTAATGCATTAACCGTATTAATTAGAATATCTTAAAGTGCACAAAACTTATGCACTACGGTAAATATGAAATATATTATTTTGCAATTTATTTTACTTTATGTATGAATATTTGATGTTCTTCAAAAATTATTTATCACATAAATTACAGAGGTAAACTTCACATTGACTACATCTATGACGTTATTTATAAGTATTCTACAATATCAGTAATACGAATTATTAAATGAGAAGTTTCTTCAAGATTAAAAGGGATACAGTAATTACATTTTCATAAATTTTAAAATTTGTGATTAAAAAGAACATAATATAATTTTATTAAACATGGTATAATGGTTTATATAAATTGATGAGATAAATGATAAATGAGTCAGAAAGACGTAAATTATATTAGAGATTTGACCATTAGATTGCTGAGATATATTTATATAGAAAATTGTATATATAGGAAAGTCTTTTTATATCAGTAAAAAAAACTTTTTATATCAGTATAAATACATAGAGAGTTTTTTTTTATACGGCTATAATCCGTATATAAAGTATTCATTTCTAAATTTTTTACTATTATTCCCTTTTATTCCTCCATTTTTACATGACAAAATAAATCTTTCATTTTCTATGTGTTTTATATTATTATTTTGCGAGTAAGCTTCGTAATGCATGTAAACTTTCAATACCATTCTAATAACTTAAGACTACGTAGATAATCTTGGATGAGACGAAGTTGAAAAACATAAAAATAACTTGTAAATGGAAAACAATGAATTAATTAATAAACCTCTTCTTTCTTCTCTTCTGGTTTTGGCTTCTGTTTCTTTTCGACTAGAGGTGCTAGACGATTAATCTCTCTAGACGATATTGTCTCAACATTAGAAGCAAGCTTTTTATGAACAAAAATATCTATCTTTTTGTTAACATTGAAGCTTAAAGTATGTTTCATTCAGAACAGTGATTACTCAAGCAAGCGTCTTATGAAATGATGAATCATTAAACAATGATTGTTAAGCTTTATTATTTTTATAAACAACTTTTGATAAAACATCTTATGCTTCTGATGTTCATATGTATTAAATATTTTACTAAACGATGCATTTATTAAAGAGTTGACATATGATAAAATGTTTTGAACATGCTATATATCTTAACATTTATCAACATTCAAAATATTTAATGCATGTACGAACAATGTTTCGATGCTTGTATATCTTGCTCTTGATATTTGTGCAGATTACAAAAGTAGAAAGACTTGATTAAAATCACTATATCCAAGAAAAAATCGTTGAGAGAGATAAAAAACATTTTGGGAATGTTTTTAAGACTTTTGCTTTGACACATCGTATAAGCTACATTTTGCTAAAGGCTATGACAAAGCATTTGACTTCTGCAAAGTATACTGAGTCTGACTTCTCACCCAGAAGACTACCAATTCTACACGAAGTCAACCTCTCTGTCTAACGGTCATTTATAAAAAAAGACTATAAATAGACGGAAGCTTAAAGAGAAGAAAATGAGGATAATCAAGAGATCATTTGAACGCTAAAATAAGCTTGTTGTTACTCTACTAATATATCGTCTGATCGAAAACTTTCTAGAGAAAGAAACCTTAGCAATATCTCAAATTTCATTATATTGATTTTATCCTCTCTTTAAGAGTTACCAATTTACATGTGCTCTCAAAACACTTATTGTGTTATACATTTTGAAGAGAATTAAAACACTTGGATTTTAGCTCAATTGAGTTAAACAATCTAGATAGTTATTTAAGGTTGAGACCATAAGTGGTTAGAATACTTAAGATCGGAAATGGTTACAATACTTGAGACCATAAGTGATTATATTACTTGGATACCAAGAGTAGTTAAAATTGGACTAGTCGTGTTGACTAGGTGAACCAAGAGTGATGCTAATACTCGTTGTAAACTTGGAAAGATAAAACTCGTATTATCTTTCGAAAAGATTAGTGAAACCTCTTAAGAATTTGTAACGGAGAAATGAACGTAACTCAAGTTGAGTGAACTAGTATAAAATTTGTGTTTTACTGCTTTGGTCTCTGAAACATTTTTTATATACACATCTCATTGAAACCAACATCTAAAAATTTATATCTTTTATAATCCATTAAATACTATTTTGAAAAAAATTTTAAAAACACTATTCATCCTTGTAATATTTTCCTGTAATTTCATATAATACTTATATTGACTGAACATATGAGATGACTACATAACTTAAAAAAATCTTATCGATATAAGTGATACCTAATTATTTATAACTTATATAAGTGATACCTAATTCTTTAAATTATATATATATATATATATATATATATATATATTATTAAGTGATATAATACGTGAATAATTTTATTCAAATAAAAGAATTAAAATATAAAAAAGAATAAAAAAAAAAGTCATAAATTATATTATAAAAAAGGATTTAATTGACCCAAATATATTAAAATTAAAAAAAAATTATTTATTTGTATACAAATATAAATATATAAATATATATATAAAATTTGGGACAAAGCTTCTTCGCAGTGACTTTAGATTTGTCACTGCTTCTCAATATTTATATAAATAATAGATGATTTTATAGTTATGAAATTTTAATTATTTGTATATTTCTTTGTATAATTATTTGATATATATGAAATTGTTTAATATTTTATTTTAAAATTTATATAAATTTCTTCCTTCGTATTTAACATTGAATGAATGTGTGTAGTTATGATATATAATTCTTTATAATATTTTATTTTCTTTGTGTTTTTTATTTTTTCTATAACAAAAATATGTCATTTATACGTAGGACGAGAGCATGCATGAAAGTGAATATAATATATTTCTTACGTACCTAATTAAAATAAAAATGAGAATTAAATTTTTAATATATGATAAAATGGAAATAAATTTTTATTTAAAAAATGTATATAGTTAATCCCGGATCATTACCCATTGTTATCTAATAAGTAGAACCTTCTTATTAAGCGGAATTCTTAAAAATAAAGGTAATTTTTAGTATAAAATTAAAATTCAGCTATATATAGAATACTTTCCAACACGTTCAAAGTAGTATTTATATAAACTTTTTAGTCTCTAAACTAAAATAAAATATTAATAGGTTGATTATTATGTACCAATTGTATAAGATATCACGATATATTCTTTAAATAGAATATATTAAAATTGGTTGATATAGCTCAATAATTAATTACTTCTTCTATATTATGTGTGAAGAAATATCCATTTAAATGCAAAAGTGGTACAGATGTACACGCATTGGCAACTGAAACTATTCACTGTCCATGTTTTCCAATAATATATTATATACTAAGTACTATGTTTGTCATTTATTCATTATATTACAGTTTTATTTCTGCGATTTTTAAATGTGTTTTCAAAAAATAAATTACAGAGACAATGCTCCGGTCTAAGATAAGGAAATTATTTAAATTAAATAATAGTTATTTATTTAAGGTTTATGATTATTATTATTGATTGTGAAATAATTTTGGACCAATCATATAATGACACGTAAATAATGTTTAAATGTTATAAAATAATTGTTGTCTACAGGCCATTTTGACTTCATGTTTTTAACACATTGTCTGGAAATTTCACGAATTAGTTATGAACAAAATTTTCTGAGGAGAAACTTGGTCAATTTAATCAACTCCTCGTAATTACTTAAGACTTAAGCAAAATTAGTCGTTAATAAGCATATTAAATCAATAATATTGAAACTATCAAGTAACTATAGTGTTATCATGACTATAGTGTCTCAAAATGATAAAATTATTCGTTAGTATATATTTATTATTGCATACCAAATATTAGATGATCATGGAGGATAGGACACTCTTCATCCTATTGAATCAAACTTTGTAAAAATGAATTTTACTGTCACATTTTAATTGGTATAAAAACTTGACAAAAATAGGATCTATTACCAAATTTTTTGTTTTTAAAAATAGGATCTATCTTTAAAAAAATTATAAATTTAATCTTAAATTTAACATTAGCCTTTTATATTTTGAAAATAAAATCAATAGGTAAAAAGTCATTTTGTTGGTCAAGATAATTTATTGACACATTAATTAACATATTCATTTAAAAACAAAAAATATATTAAATATATTTTGTTAGTCAGGAAAGTTTATTAATTGACTAATTCAGTTCCACTGACTCTATGTTAATTTAATCAATGAAGTACGTACTAGAATAGGATGTATATATATCTATATGACTTATACTTTAAGTAATGAAATAAACTATTTATATAGTGTCCATTTTCCTTGATGAACATTAAACGTACAGAAACAAATACATTATTGTTTATAATAATTCATTAAATTTTGTTGAATGTAAAATAAATTGATACTGTAAATTGACTGTCACGTACATGCACACTGTCTCAACAAGTTCCTACAAAACAAATGCATAATTTTGAGGCAAAAATCCAAATCTGAGAAAGGATGAGAAGCAAGTCAATTGAAATTATGAGGAACCTGGACAAAATACACATATATTGTAGTAGAATAACATTGATTAAGTGTAGATTTAGCGTCCTATTGGATATATTGTAAGTGTAGGGAGGGGTTCCACACTCACATAAGTCTCCATATTAATAAGATTTTGTCCGCTTTACCCATGTTCATCTCTTACTTATTTTTTTTGATGTGTGACTTTGTTTGTATCCAACATCCTTCCCTCAAACAAAGGACCACCTCTCAGGATTCACTTCCAGGCTATCAGCCCGGTCACCAAACTCGAACCATGGGCTCTAATACCATTTGTAGGGAGGGGTTCCACACTCACACATACACATAAGTCTCCACATTGATAAGATTTTGTCCACTTTGGGCCAAACCCTCACAGATTTGCTTTTAGTACCACTCCAAAAGGCCTCTTATCAGTGGAGGTATCTTATGTGTATATAAACTCATGTTCATCTCTTATTTTTTCTGATGTGGGACTTTGTTTGTACCCAACAGTAAGATATCACACATACCTAATTAAGTTAAACCTTTTGCCACGTATTCTGTCATAGAAGTAGATTAGGGAAGAATTAAATATAGGTTCGGTTTTTTTTCCTAAAAGAGACTTTTATTATTTGGTTTGACGTCTTATAAGGTTGAAAGATGTGTATTTAAATTATTTGATTTTGATTTCTAAGTGATATGGAATAGAGTCAATCATCACATATTTCAGGTATTGTCTACTTGTAGTTTGAGACTTCTACCATGATTTAATTTTTAAAAGACATTTCAAAGAGTTGAAGGGTGAAAATGTATTTAAATTTTCATTAACATCGATTTCTAAGTAATGTGAGACTATTGGTTGTACCAAAACAATGACCATTGCATCAAATTAAAGTAATTCAAGGATCAAGTTGTTTGGAAATAAATCAGGGTTAAATATATTTTTAATCTTTGAACTTTGATGCAAAATTGAAATTCCTTTATGTCCGAAACTTTGTACATATTGGTCTTCAAACTTTAAAAATAAATTAATATAGTCTTTTTAACCTAATTACATTAAACTTTTTTTATGTGTCAAAAATGTGTTTTCTAGCTAACATTGAAGCGAGAACGTGTCAAAGGGTGTAAACGACTCAAATGCTAGTATGAAATGTATTTGACACGTTTAAACGACTCAAATACTAGCATGAAATGTATTTGACATGTTCTCGCTTTAATGTCAACTAGGAAACACGTTTGAAATGTCAAAATAAATTAACATAATTGAGTTAAAAGAATTATATCTATTCATTTTTAAAGTTTGGGACCAAAATTTATTAAAGTTTCAGACATGGATAAATTTCAATTTGGCATTAAAGTTCATAGACTAAAAACATATTTAATCCAATAAACAGTCATCACTTTGGATCAAGGTAATGCAATGTTGTGCTTAAACTAAGTTGTTTAAAAATGAACAAACATCATATAGGGTCATAGTAATATGATGTTATGCTTAAAACAATGTTTAAATATAAAAGACCATCACATTGGATCAAAGTAACTGATGACCAAGTTGTTTGAAATAAACAAAGCAATATGATGAACAAGTTCTTTGAAAATGAACTACTATCTAATACTTTGGATGCAATAATTAATCTTAGTGATGTTACCTCAATAGACTTGAGGTCGAAACATTGACACCATTTAAGGAAATGAAAAAAAATGTTCTAAAGACGAATCCTCGATCTCTTCTCGACTAAAGAAAATGGAAAAGTTGTTCTAAAGATAAATTCTCATTCCTCTTGTACCTTGACTAAGAGGTTTGTTTTAGTACGTTTAATAGTCTTGTATCTTAGGAGTTGAGAACAAAAACAATTTAAATAGACATTCATTATTTATCCTTATGATGTGTCTTTTAAAGATAAAACTGTAATGAAACTCCAAGATTGAAAGTGGACAATATCCCAGCCTTTAACCCTACAAGACGTCTTTTAAGAAAAAGAAAACCATGATCAAAGTCTCATCTCTAAAGTGAACAATACCTTAGATGTAGTAATTGACTTTAACAATATTATTTTAATGAACTTGAAGTCAAAATATTGGCATTGCTAGTGGAAATGGAAAAGAGGTTCCAAAGAGGAATTGTCTTTCCCTTAGCCATCAACTTGGGGAATGGAAAAATAGTTCCAATGATAAAACCTCGTTTCTTTTATGCTTCGACTTAGTGTTTGTTCCAGTACATCTAATAATCTCACATCTTCTACAAAAGTTGAGATCAATAACAATTTAAATATACATTTCTCCTTTAATTCTCTAAGATGTCTTTTAAAGATAAAATCATTATAAAACTTTGAACTCCAAAATAAATAATATATCCTTACTCGTTCGCCAATAGTTTTACATTGATAGGAGTGGAGATCAAGAATAACTTAAATGCATATTTATCCCTTAGTACTCCTAAACACTTTTTAAAAACAAAAGTATAATAAAATTCCAAAGTTCAAAACAAACCATACTTGAAATGATATAATTGACTTTAGGGACGTTAATTGCTTAATTGATTAAGAATATGTAATTTTTTACTTTTCAGTAGGTAAATATTAGTTTCGGATTATTATATCAAAGCCATAAAAGGAAGCATATTAGGACTCAGTTATAAGAAAAGGATAATGATAATTTAACAATATTTTAACATTATCTACGTGTCATTCTATGATTGATCTAAAATTATTCCACAATCAATAATAATAATCATAAACATCAACATAAACCAATCACAGAATGACATGTAGATAAAGTTAAAATATTATAAAAAAAATGTTAAAGTATCGTTATCCGTATTATCATTCCAAAGATAACAGAAGTACCAAAATGACAATTTTTATTGGTTAGAAAATCTCTTTCCACTTGTACAGAAAAGACAGTTTAATTATCAATCTTAAAAAACACGAGTGTTGTGAACCAAACACTTGAAAACTACGTTGGAAATATTCTAAAGTTGAGAAGAGGTGGGTTAACATTTAATAAGATGTTTGAACACCTATTTTTACCCTTAGCATGTAACATTTGAAACTGGTTACTATCCATGATAAGAAAAAAAGGTATTTATAGTCTGTGAGAATGAAGAAGACTCTGACAACGAAGTAGGATCCGAATAGATCGGAGGGTTGCGTTGCGTTGCGTTGTGTTGGGTACTTGTAAAATATTTTCATATCTCTCTGACTCTCTCTCTTCATTTTGGTTGGAACAACCCTCTTTGTTCTCTTCCCTTGTCTCTTCTTTTTCTCGTCTCAAACGAGTTAAAGGACAAAGGAAACCGCAACCAACACGTATAGACAGAGGAATCCTAGTTCCTTTCTGGGAACGACGGATCCTCCATTCATGCAGAGTACCCCTCAACAGGTGATTCACTTCTTCTTTTTCTTATCATCAATCCTTTTACCAACTACCCTTTTCTCAAATCTTCATCTTTTCTCATTTTCTTCATTCATTTAACCATCTTTTCATCGTTCCTGCATGCATGTGCTGTTTATGTATTGTTCTGTCCGTTGGTTACCCCTTCAACACACGTACGTGTTGGAGTTTTGTGTTCATGTGAACACGTAGCATGAATCCAGGTCAACGTAGTTATCCTTTGTCACATCTTGTTTTGTTTCGTGGTGATTTCATTATGTTTATGTCAACTCTTGCGAGCCAAATCATTCTGCGAATCTTTCTTTCTTTTTATTTTGTATCAATGGTATTATCCTTGTATGTGTAAGAATATACCCATGTATATATATATTTATACTGTGTTTTTCATTATTCAGGTATTTCTCTTCAAATTGAGGTGGTTGTGGCAGGCACATATATCTAACACTTTGATGGACTCCATGTTATAATCAATCGTAGGTGTGTCATTGTCTAAGAGTGCTGTTTTTTAGAAAGAAAATTCACTTGAGGTGTATATGTATGCACATATAAATTGAGTTGGCTTTCAAATCCTAGTTCATATGTAGATTAACCATAACCCTGGCTTTTCTTTTTTATGTATTTTTGTTCCATGTTTATATGCTAATCTAAAACTATAATTTGGTTGATTCTGTAGCTGCAAGGTTCTAATTTCTTCCCAGGGGGATCAATTTTAGACACACTTCCTAATCCTTTTTTGTGGTGAAATAAAAGAAAGTCAAAATGTTGGCTGGATTAGTGAAGAAGATCGCCTCCACCACAATGGGGAGCTGTGCCTCAAATCCAAATAGAAAAGCCAGTGGTCACAAGAGAAGAAAACACAAGTCCGGCAAACGCAGAGGAAATATTCCCACATCACTTCCTGAGATGCCTTTGAAAAGGGTAAGCAATGCTGGAAGCCTTGTGGGAGATTTCAATCTCAGTGACTTTGTTAACCTGGACTTTGAGAATGGTGCTTCAGCCCCCTGCAGAAGATCAGAGGTTTCAAATATGAAGTTTCATTTAACACAGCTTCAATACCACAGTCAAATTGATGCAAATGGTACACAATGTTTTCTTTTCTCCCTCTTTTCCTTTCTGCCATGTGAAACTATTGAGAATTTTTCTTATATCATGCACTCATTGACCCTTTGGTTATTTGTGATTTTAATGTTTGTGCCTTTGAGGGTGTATTATTGTTTGGTTAATTATACATTGCTGAAACTGAGATAAGGCTTGGTGTTGTGGTCAGTGATGATGTTTCTTATGGCATTTAGATTGATGAATTTCATGGAGTTGGCATTGCTCCCTATGTTCAACATGCTTCATTATAAATATTATGCAGGAAAATATCAAGAAGAAGCATGGTTTGATTCAGTTAGCATTATAGAATCTGATTCAGATGATGACTTCAGCAGTGTGCATGGAGGTGATGCATTTATTGCTTGCAGTTCCCAGTGTCCATTTCAGAATCATTCTTGTTATCTTAATGGGACTTATGTGTTTGTCTTTTATGGTAACAGATTGTTTTCCCTTTGCCAGCAATGCTTTGGCAAGTGGCCCAAATCAGGTTGTTCAGTATGAAACTGCTTCTTGCTTTTATGAGAGCTACCTCAAAATAGATGGAAGTAACTGTAAGAATGGGGAGAAAAATCAAGAAACCAACTCAAAACAATCAACAGTTATCATGCTTTCTGTTAAAAGGTCATCAATTGATGGATATGACAAGATGACCGAATCCTGTAAGTACATTACATGCACTATTTTCCGTTGTTTTGTTCAATGATTTGCCCTTTTGTTCTTCAAAATCTCTAAACGTGAAATTATGAGCATCTTGGATGCTTTCCTTTTCCAACAATGAGAATGTGATCTGCACTGAATACATATCAGTTGATAATCTTTTGTGTTGCACTATTTGTTACAGCTACATTGCTATTTTCCTTATATTAATACATCAGAATGCTTGGATGAACAGGTTCATCAGAGAAATTTCTTTATCGTCCCAAGGCAGGGCTTCAAATCCCAGGTTCAACTCAAGAAAAACCATCACCTGGTACATGGTCTGTGATTACACCATCAGTGTTCAAGCTTCGTGGTGAAAACTTTTTCAGGCACGTGAAATTGTGTCTGTCAATATTCTGTCATTTCATGCTCATATTCATCTATCAGTTAGTCCATTGGTTTCATTGTTTGTTTCTTCTTAAAAGAATGATATTATATGTGAAATAACTTGTGCAGAGATAAGCAGAAGAGCCCTGCTCGTGAAATCTGTCCTTACGTACCAATAGGTGTTGATTTATTCTCCTGTCCGAAGAAGATAAACCACATTGCTAGGTATATTGAACTTCCATCTGTCACAGAAAATGAGAAATTACCTTCCCTCCTCATTGTAAATATACAGGTTTGCTCCTTTTATACTCACAAGTCATACATGTTCTTCACTTTTGATGAGGTCTATAGCTGCTCTTTTTCTACTTATACAACGTTAAAGAATGCTTGCTTACATTATTATGTTTCTTTTGCTTTAGCTGCCAACATATGCTGCTAGCGTGTTCCTTGGTGATGCCAATGGGGAAGGCTTGAGTCTTGTACTGTATTTTAAATTGTCTGAGGATTTTGAGAATGAGATCTCACAAAATTTTCAGAGCATGGTCAAGGTATTTATTTTCATCAGTAGCTACCTGTTATGTAGAAACTTGACTTAGTAAACACAAGTGGTTTCTGTTATTCAGAAACTTGAAAAGCTAGTTCAAAAACATGTATTCTTTTTTAGAAGGACCTTCGTCATAATCCTGTTAACCAGAATAATCTTTTTTGGTTTACTTCACCTTAAATTGTGAGGTACCCTTTTGAAGTAGGTTCTTAGAATGACATGATCATAAGCTTTGTAGTAGTTTCCTTCTCAAGTTTGCGATATGTTCTCAATTATAGCCTTCCAAACTAAAGGGAAAACAAGTCAAAGTTCAATATGATCTTGCTGTAGTTTCCTAACATCAAATTGAGCATTTGTTTGTTTTCAAGCTAAACAACAGTATTGGTTTGGCAGAGATTAATGGATGATGAGATGGAAAAGGTGAAAGGGTATACAAAGGAAAGCATGGTTCCCTATAGGGAGAGGCTAAAAATTTTGGCTGGTGTTGTTAATCCAGAGGACCTTAACCTGTATTCTACAGAGAAAAAGCTTATAAATGCTTACAATGGCAAGCCTGTGTTGTCACGTCCTCAGCACGAGTTCTATAAGGTATATATACTCAGATCTTCCTTGGCTTAAAATACATGTCCTGTTCTCAGTTGAAGGAGTCTATAAAACAGCAATATATAATATTAATGGCATCAGAATTGAGTTCATTTGATGTAAACACTTTTATACACCCCTTTTAATGCAACAAAACCTTAGGATTTTGAGGTGGAATGATCCAAATGAAGTTTTCCTTAGCAGCAAAGATGTTTCTGAAGTTGTTTCTATGTTGCATTAAGTCATAAAGCTCACTTTACCATGTAGAATGATTCTTCTACTCCCCATATTTGTACTCATGATTCACGTATTTTGATTACAGGGACCTAACTACTTTGAGATAGATCTGGATATACATCGCTTTAGCTACATATCAAGGAAAGGACTTGATTCACTCAGAGACCGTGTAAAGCTTGGAATACTTGATGTTGGCCTAACTATCCAGGTATATCGTGTTAATCAAGCTATTATCTCTATTAGACAAAGTGTTTGTTAGGACATTGCACGAGTATAAATTAAACAAAATTTTAGTATATTACGGTTAGTTCTGTAAAATTAAATTTATTTTAAAATCTATTTTTTAAAGGTGTTTATAACAAAATTGATAGATCTTACAAATATTTCACAAAAATGTTAATCTTTAATAAAAAAACAAAATTATAATTCAAGAATCAAAATAATCATCTTTCAAATATTACAAATGGATATGATATGATTCAAAAGTGTTTATATAAGTATTTGATGCTCTTCTATATATAAGTCCTTATAAACTCTAAAATAAAGCTCAATGTTCAATATACATAAAAACAACAAAAAAACAAAAATTACATACACAAACTTTTGTCTAACGAAGTCTGCTTGGGCATCAAAAACAACCTAACAGCGAATTTAAGCGATTATATAAAATTAAAATAAACTTACAATTTATTTAACTTCGTAAATTATTATTCAATGTATTCATAATATTTATGTTCTTTAAGTTTTCTTTTTCATAAAACATGATAAAATTTGAGTAAACGTGTTTTGATCTTCAATTTTGTCATAAATTCTATGAAATGTAAATATTTTTTCTCAAATTCTTCTCATAAGTATAGGAGATAGTTTTCTATCAAAATTTTTAACAAATATATGAAAGTGTTTTTTTTTTTTGGTTATGGTGAAGTTTTCTCTTTGTTTTTTTTTTTTTAACTTTGTATGGAATGAGAAGGTATTTTAGTTTGGATAAATAATATTTGATATCCAGTTGTGATGGTATTGCAGGCACAAAAGCAAGAGGAACTTCCTGAGGAGGTGTTGTGCTGCTTAAGATTAAACAAAATTGATTTTGTTAACCATGGTCAAATTCCTACCCTTGTGACTCTTGAGAATAACTCAAGTTGATGGATGATGGAGAAAAATTAAAGAAAATAAGTTTGGTTAATAGTTCCAAATCTATTTAATTAACAAGGGAAGTGAAAAAAAGAAAGGAAGAAGAAGAGCAAACTTGAAGATTAATTTTTTAAAATTATTATTTGTGAGATGATGCTATCAAAGTCCTATATATGTTGTAACTTTGCATGACAATTATCTTCCTCTGTGTTATTGTGAGGAAGGCTAATTAAAAATTGTAACTGGGATATTCTTTTAGGAGAAAAGAAAAATGTTTTCTAACATTTTAGTTTGTAAGTTTAATTTCTCTTTAAAGTTTATTCTATATAAGAAGGTTAAAACCCATGAGGACTCTTGTCACAGTTCTTTTTTATTTTTTTATTTTTTTCTACACAAATTCATTTTTTATGCTTCTTTTATTTTTCTACACATAATTTTCTTATAAACGGTTGAAGATAGTACACTAATTTGTCAATTGTCATTATTTTAATTATAATTGAAAATAAAAAGAAACAACTATAGTTAAAAATATTAATAATTGTTAGTGCAGTGCGACGACTATACAACGAAAACAAGTAATGCAGAAAATGAGGGATGGTAAACGTGAAAGTAATTCTCATTAACCAAAAGAAAGTAATTCTCATTAACCAAAAGAATAATGAAAATACATAACTATATGTAGCAGAGAAAAATAAAAGAACTAACTGTAAGAATGAACTTATCTCCACTCTTTTACATCAATTGCTTGCTTCCAAGTAATAGCTTCTGCATCAGCTAGGAAAGCGAGATGAACTTGATCACCAAATTTTGCAATATCACTATTGGCAAATACTTCGTAATCTGCTAGCCTTGAAGAAGGAAATCTCACTCTTTGTGATCTTCTGCTATTGACTTCATCATGAATCTCATCCTATTCAACACCAGGATTCTTGTCTTCCAACCAGCTCGGTACTAACTCTGATCTCTTATTTGTCTCAGCCTTCCTTCAATCGAACGTGGCTCCTTCATCCACTATCACATCTTTATTGACAACAATTTGTTTCTTCTTCGGATTGTACAACCTATAAGCGTCTGTGGGATGATACCCAATGAGAATAAAAGTTTCACTCTTATCATCCAACTTCTTTCTTCTTGCGTCTGAAACATGTCTATAACACACGGAACCAAAGATTCTTAGGTGATTTACATACGGCTTGATTCCTGACCAAGCCTCTTCTGGAGTGCAGTTTGGCAAGGCTCTTGTTGGGCTTCTATTCAGTAGATAAGCTGCTGTGGAAACAACTTCTCCCCATAGGTAGTGTGGCAACTTCTTGCCTTTGATCATGCATCTAGTCATGTCAAGCAACATCTTATTCCTCCTTTCGGCCAGACCATTGTTCTGGGTGTATATGGGGCTACCACCTCATGCATAATTCCATTATTAACACAAAACTTGTTCATCTTGTGAGAGTTAAACTCTCCTCCACCGTCAGTTCTGAAGATCTTGACCTGCAGACAAGATTGTCTCTCCACCATGACACAAAATTTAACAAAACATGAGTATACATCCTTCCTTTCCTTAATCAAATAAGTTTAGATCTTTCTATTCCATTCATCTACAAAGATCAAGAAGTATTTGTTACCTCCAAGTGATTCCTGGTCAAAGGGTCCGCACACATCCAAATAGACAACTTTAAGGGATTGCTTCGCCCTCTTGGATGCTACCTTCTTGAACTCTTTCCTGGTCTGCTTTCCAATTAGACAGCCTTCGCAAATCTTCTTTGGTGCAAGAATCTCAGGGACACCTTTCACTAATTCTTTATCTCTCAACTAACTCAAGCTCTTGAAGTTTAAATGCCCATAACGGTAGTGCCATAACCACACTTCTTCTTTAGTATTGACAGCAGCTAGACATTGAACAACAGTGGCCTTCAGATTTACCTTAAAGGTTCTATTTCTAGCAAGCGGGGCCTTGAGCACGAGTCTTTTTCTTTCATCAAACACTTCTATATGTCTTTGATGCATTGTCATCGTGTATCCTTTCTCCAGAAGTTGTCCTAGACTTAGCAAATTACTCTTCATATTTGGAACATATAGTACGTTATTCATGTAAGCAGATCGACATCCTTGCGCGTGATCAAAATTTTTCCAGCCTCTTCAGCCATGATCACACTATTGTCAGCAAATCTCACGCTGCTTCTGATGCTCGTGTCCATGTCTATTAACCATTCCTTCTTGCCAGTCATATGGTTGGAGCATCCTGTATCTAAATACCAGCAGGTTTCGTCTTTTACATGGCTCGTATCATTAAACATCAACACATGGTCCACTTCTTGACACCTGTCTTGTGCAAGAATTTCGTTCTTACACCTGTTCAATTCATGAACTTCACTCTCACATCTGTCCTTGGTTAATCTCCAATGCAATTCATCTTTACCGCGCCAAATTGTGCTCATTAAAAGAACATGATCAGAATCAGAGTCTCACATGTCTTGTGCAAGGTTTGCTTCATCATCTTTGCTCTTCTTTGCAACTTCATTGTGCCAACATTATAATGAATAATGCCCAAATTTGCTGTAGGTATAACACTGAATATTTCTTTTATCAAAGTTCTTTCTTCCTCTCCCTCTCGACTGCCTTCCACCTCTCTTGTTTCCATCTCTATGCTCGCTGCCATTTTCTTCAACACTTTTATCAGAAATGTTTGCATTTCTGCCTCCAGTTTGTCCTCCCCGTGATCGACCTCTACCTCTTCCAGCCCCACGGCCTTTGGGTTTGTGATCACTTCTGGCCCTTAAGGCTTGATTCGAGCCTTGACATGCTTCTTTTTCCGCATTTCTCCTTTCCATCAGTCTTGGCTCATGTGCCTCCAGAGAGTTCTGCAGTTCTTCCACTCTCATGGTTTCCATATCTTTACACTCTTCTCTAACAACAACTATATGATCATACTGAGGAGTTATAGTCCTGGGAATTTTTTCAACTATCTTTCTATCTTTTATAGTCTTATCACACGACCTCATTGCATTCACAATAACTTGAATTCTTCCAATGTATTCTACAATGGTCTCATTTTCTCCCATGCATAGAAAGCTCATACTGTCTTTGTAAAGACTGCAACCTAAACATAATTTCATATATTAGAATTTATAAACAAATGAACTAAAATAATTTCGAAACAATATATAATTAACTTAAAGCGTAATAAACCTTATATATAAAGGTATGTTTTTTCTGATGTGTATTAATGAGCATTGATGTAAACTAATGGGTGCCAAATATTAAGATTAGTATTTTAATTTTCGTGAGCATACTTTTTATATTTTTTAAAGATAACATATTAATAGTTTGACATAAGGTCTTTTTGACGTAAAATACTTGTGAAGTTTGATACTTCAAGATAAATTTGTGTTAATATTTTATCTCCCGAAAGATAAAAAACATCTTTCTTGATTAGTTGATTTTCACAAATCTATTTTGATGAGTGCATAAATGAACAAGAAGAAAATTAACAAAAACATATTATACATAGAAGAATGACAATAAACATGTTAAGATAAGTGGTTCTTAATGATAAAAATAATCCTCATTTTCTCTATTTTGTATTATTTGGATTTGATAAATTTATAGTTCTATTTCTTATTTTTAGAGGTATAAATAGTAAAAGTAGAATTATCCATCATCAACTTCCTCGAATGTTTAAGAGATTATATATTATAAGAAAATATTTAGATATTAACCAATTATAAAAAATAATTAATTACTATAATAACTAATTTAAATATCAATTTATAAATTAAAAGTTATTGATATGTAAAATAGTTTTTAATATGAATAAAAAATTAGAAGATTTCTATCTAGAATTCTTTTTTTTTTGTTTGAAATTATCCCTAAAGAAGATTTAATAATTAGGAGTTTGATTTGAGATTATTTTATTATTTAGGCATCACTGTTTTTTGTTTTTATCTATAGGGTTATTTTTTGGGTTAACATTGTTTTTTTTATTAAGTTTTTATTAGTTGTAAACTGTAATTATATCTTGCCGTGGCTTTTTTTTTTTGGGTTATTATTGATGAAATTATTTTTTATGAATGTGAACCATATCATGTTTGGGGTGAGTATTATATTACAAAAACATTCAATCTATTAATTAGAATTTTATTAATCAAACAATTAGTTCATATTGATTTTAAAATCTGCTAAAAGAAGTCTTACTCAATTATATATAAAAAAATTTATTCATGCTAACTTATATAAACATCATTTTTTTATTTACGCAGAGTAATTATAACAGTACCTGATTTTACATCAATAGTTGTCTATGTAATAATGTATTGGAATTATGAATCAGACACATTTTATAATAATGTGTGTTATCTGTAATAATAAAGCTGCTTAATTTCTTTTTCAGTTATTTTATTCTATTAGGTATTCCTAATTTTAATCTTCTTCTTATGTATGATGATTTATTTTTATTTAATATTTTTATACTAAATTTAAGTAATCATTATTATATATCATTCAGTTTTATTTTATTTCAATTATTTATTTTATTATACTTTAGCTTTAATTATTTTAGTATCATACTTCTTAGTTTTATTTTATTTTTATATAAAATTTAATTTTATAATGTATAATATTGTGATTTAATTTATGAAGATTTATATTTGACTTAAATTACTACATTTAAAATATTATCTTACAATAATTTTAATTCAAAATTTTTTATCATTTTTGTAACATCCTATTTAATTAGTATAAATACTATAGAAGAACTATCACATAATCAATAAAATAGAACACTTAACAAGCCAAAAATATAAACTTTCATCACAATTATTACAAATAACTATAAATTAATGTTTATATACAATTTATTAATCTCAAACTATATACAAAGTTGGTTCTCTAAAACAATCAAAAGAATATATATATATATATATATATATATATATATATATATACTAAAACCTCTATGCATTTAAGTCATCTCCACCTAAAGCCTACTCCACAAACACGTCATCTCTCTCTACTCATACCCACAAAATGATTATCGCCAAAAAAATCAATCACATATACGAATCATCAACAAAGAAACACACAAGACGGGTAAGCTAATAATAAAATGAATCAAACATGGTATATTAAGATTCCATCATATATTATATTTCATACAAATTTAATCAAACATCTTAATCATGCCTTTGACCTAGACTTGACCATCCAGATATAGTATGAATGTAGAGCTATGACGGGTCATGCACTTGTGGTGGCTTCTACTGCTCTGCAGAGCCATTGTCAATGAGTTTCACCCTATTACACACACAAGGTTAATCTATTCCATGTCTTAGACCATAATGGAACACCTAGACTAGGACCTCCTACTACTTTCACCACATGCATCACTCCTCTCTAATTGAAAATGAATGACCATTAGGGTGTCAGGATAACCCCATACATTCATACCAACAACACTTTGATACAACCACTAAGAACTCTTCCTTAGAACTCTTATAAACCATAATTTCCATACTTACATAACACTATATATTTCAAATTGTATTACTAAACATACAATAAAGCATAACCATTTTCATCCAAACATAGTAGAGAAATGCAGGCATAAACAACCAAAAACATCCACCCTAGTCGCTTAGCACAAGAGTCCTGGTGCCCAACGAGGACAAACTTGCCTAGCGAGTAACTCTCGTCATCTAGCAAGAGCTCAAATAGAGAGCTTCCCCCTAGCGAGGGAGCTCGCCCAACCTCTAAAACTCATTGTCAAAACTTCCTTTTACTCGCCCAATGAGTTATTTGCTCGTCCAACTACTCTGTAGAATTCTGTTGAATTTTGCAGAACATCAATTTTGTTGAATTTACACCCCCTAAATTATATTTTCAAACTCATACACTTCCATAAGTACCTACAATTCTTCCTTACCATTTTTAAACCTTTATTTAAGTTTAACAACCCTTTTCTAACTAAACTTAACCCCTATTTTATTAATCTTAACAAGAATTCATGATATCAACCCAAATCACTCCTTAAAAACTCTAAATTCTATTCTACCCATTTCTAAGCACATTTTGACCAATAAAGTGTCCAGACAAGTCCAGACAAGTCCTAATTGACTTAAAAACTAACCTTAAGCTACTATTTTTCCCCTTCACTCATTAGCTCAAAATTTCCCTTATCAAAACCCCTTAATTTAACCCAAAACAAGCCTTTATCTGAACTCAGTTCCTATCTCTCAACTTTACATAATCTTTTGGCCATTTAAGGACTTATACAAGTTATAAAAGACCGTAATCCACTTACCAAACTTTAGATACCACTCCAAACTCATTACTCTAGAAATTGGCCTACCAATACCCCTAAATTGGTCTACAAAATAGTACAATAACCTCCTTTTTCACTAATATCAACCTTACCACAATTTTGCATTCAATATCACTTCAAATTCAACATAAAATAATTACATAACAGTCACGATACTATTTATATAAATATCACTCTGTCAATTATCTAACTACACATTTCCTTAAATTTCAATTTACCTAAACTATCATATAACTATATTTAATCAACCATTCATTCAAATATCAACTTAATAACAGATCCATATCATACAAACACATCAAAACAAATTATTGATTTCTACATTGTTTATGAACAACAAAATTATCTTCCCTTACCTTATCAAAAAACTATCATAGCTCTATATAGTGCACTATCCTTGCTTCAAGCTCAAAGAACTATAGAAAAGCCTACAAACCACATAAACATGATCATAGCAAGTCCTTAGGACCTCTGATGGATGAAGAGCTAGAACAGGAAATCAAATGACACATGTAAAGGAATCCTTATGCATGATCACAAACTAAGAAGTATAGGAAAAAGGAGCAGAAACTTACTTGCTCTACAAGAAAAACTGATCGGTAAATAATGGAGAATGCACTGATGTGATCTCCAAGACACTTCGTGATAGTTAAACATATGATTTAGCATAAAAAAATCTTAAAGAGGAGAAAAGGAAACTAGAGAACACATTCTTAGAGGAATAATTAGTGTTTTAGATAATGAGACAAATTTATAAAATTCTATTTATATTTATTGAATTATTTTAACATTAAAATACTTTCTCTTACTACTTTAAAACACCTATAAATTCTAATACTGTATTTTGTAGGTTGTTATAATTTTCTTTACAATATAATATACAAACTCTTTCTTCTCTATATTTATTTAAAATATATATAATTTAATTCATAGATATAATAATTTTTTATTAAGTTGTAATCAAATATCTATAAGTTGTAATGAAATATTTACAACGCATTTCAATTGAAGTTAATTCTGAACAACTTTTCAAATTGATTATAAAATAAATATCACATCAATCTTATATTTTGCATGTAATAGCAATTATTTTTAATAATAAACAATAAATTCCGATTTAAAAACAACATTCTTTGCCTTGCAAAAGTCAAAATACTAGTACTAGTATTGGTATATACTTCTTTTTATCTCTTTGAATAATATTTTCATGAAAATCATATTTTTTAAATATCATCAACATGTATGATATGTTTAAAATATTCTCTTAAATAAGAGATATAATTATTCGTGGTATACCATATTAGATTAAATATATTTCCTTTTATCTTTTGAATAATATTTTTATGAAAATTATATTTTTCAAATATTATATAGAACTATCAATATGTATGATGTGTTTAAAATATTCTCTCAAATAAGAGATATAATTATAAGAGAAAACCTCTCTATAAAAACCCTCTTAATCTAAACCTGGCTGAGTAGCTGTTTAAACCGGGGGATTTTCAATTTTGCGATTTTCGAATCAGAATCAAAACCAAACCCTATTTTGCGACTCACTTGCATTGGGCACACTGATACAAAGCAGCAAACACTGCTCTCTTCTCTTCTCGGTATCTTCAATTCTGTTATAGTTTTAAAATGTATAAAAATTATATTTCTGCTGGCATTCTTGCAACCATTTGCAATTTTTCATATGGAATTGGTTTTCTGTGTTCTTTGATGTGATTGAATGATAGTTTTACTCATGTAATTTGTGAAGTCGAAATGAACAATTTTTGCTGCTAGCTGGAATGTGAAAACTTACATTTGAATGTTGAATGGTTTTCATAGTACAAATTACAAGTTGTTGGATTGGAACTTCTGCCCTGTCAAGCGCGTCCTTTTTGCTCTAATAAATGGAAACAAAACCCTCCAGTTCCTCTGCAAATTTCGTGGACCAATTAGTGGTGAGTGCTTGCCCTTGTTCAAGCCCTTGTCATTCTCTGTTGGGTATGGATACAACACTGAGCATTGCTTTCTATGCTAATTATTTATGCAATGATTGTATAGTGTCCTGGAGATGTGGTTCTTGACCTGTCTAGCATGACAAACCAGACAATTAAACTTGGAGGTGGTCTACGACAGGTAGGTCTTTGGTTCTTTTAAAATTTAGGAAATTCATTGGCAATTTGACATTTGCATTCCTGTCTCTCATTTGCACACACAAATAATTTTTACAATGATATAGAGACTTATCGGGTGCTGAAGTCTCACATAAAGTAATAGAACATGCTCCTTGGAGTACTTAAGTGTCTTTGTTCTTATCCATTTGAAAAGACGATTTTTCGTATTTTGGGTGCTTATCAACCTATAACCAATTTTAGGACGCCTTACCTTCATACTTATTTTTATAGTTTATATGCATGCTAGACACGTTACATATACTAGCTCTCTTGAATTCTTCTTCTGTTTAGTGTGGATGTAATTAGGCACCCAAATTTCATTTGCGTAAAATTTCAACATGTCTTGCATTTTGTTTATTCTGTTCATTCCTGTTAATAATATTGATCATCGTCTGTGTGAATTTTCTAGGACTGTGATGCAATTTCTGTAATGAAAGCTGGCAGACTAAGGTTCTCAAAGCCCAATAAATACTGGGTTGAAAATTCTCAGAAGAGGGTGAGTATGATGCTGCTGTCATGATCTACGTATTAATGTGTAAAGTCATGGCTTTGGTTATTGGACGATACTGATTTTACATTGCTACTGGTTAATATGCTTCTTTCTTGGTGCTATATGAATTTACTGTCAAATAGCAGTAAATAAACGACTTCAAATAAAATATGTGTTCATCTTACATGGACTAGTGGGGAAATTTTAGTAGAAAGGTTTAGTATGATATTAATCTAGAAAAAGATGTCTAAACCCAATGATGGTGTGGTAATAATATCCTCAAATCAATTGTTTTGGTTTTCAGTGTAATGTCATTTGTAAGTGTCAAAATTTGTTTGTTATCACATATGGAATGTAGTGTCCGTCATGAAATTTGTGGAAGACCTTTCCCTATGTTTGCTTTGGATCTGTTTTATGCCCTCTTGGATTAAGTAAATTTTTAATTGCAATCATGAAATTAGGCTATGTAGCTTTGAGCACTTTCTTCCATTTCAATTCATAGTTTTATACATATTCAATATTATGTAGGAATTAAGTTCTTTATGTTAAGGTGAATGACAGTTTGTATTACTTGAAGAATTTAGAGAGAGAAAATTCTAGAGTTTTATTATCTTCATCATAACTTCTAATACATCACTAAACATACTTATACAACTTAAGAGGAATAGTAATCAACAGTAAAAACTGTAGACTCCTACTGAGCCTATATCTTAAAATACTCATTACATTTCAACACTCTCCCTCAAGCTGGAGCATATAAATCATATGCACCAAGCTTGGAACATATGAATTGAATTCTAGGACCTCTTAGAGATTTGGTCAGAATGTCTCCAAGTTGTTCATTAGAATTGACAAATTCAGTAACCAGTTCCTTGGACAACAACTTTTCTCTAATAAAATGACAGTCAATTTCTATGTGTTTCGTTCTCTCATGAAACACAGGATTGGAGGAAATGTGTAGAGCTGCTTGATTGTCACAGTATAGTTTCATTTGTTCATTTTCACAAAATTTCAATTCTTGAAGAAGTTGTCTAATCCACACAAGTTCACATGTAGTTAGAGCCATAGATCGATATTCAGCTTCAGCACTAGATCGAGCAACACCATTTTGTTTCTTACTTTTCCAAGATACAAGGTTCCCACCAAGTAAAACACAATATCCTGTAGTAGATTTTCGATCAATTGGACTACCAGCCCAATCTGCATCACAATATCCTTCGATCCGAGTGTTTCCCTTGTTCTCATACAACAGTCCCTGTCCTGGGCTTCCTTTTATGTATCTAAGAATCCGAAGCACTGCATTCCAATGATCAACATGTGGATTTTGCATAAATTGACTCATAACTCCAACTGGATAAGATAGATCAGGTCTTGTTATGGTAAGATAGATAAGTTTTCCAACTAGCCTTCTATATCTCTCTGGGTCTGAGAAAGGTTCACCCTGATCTCTCATTAACTTTTGATTTGGATCCATAGGACTATCAATGGGTTTGCAATTTGTGAGACCTGTTTCCTCCAAAATGTCAAGGGCATATTTCCTTTGTGAAATAATGACACCTTCTTTTGACTGTGCCACTTCTATACCAAGAAAGTATTTTAGGCGACCTAGATCTTTAGTTTGAAAGTGGTTGAACAAATGATTCTTCAACTGAGTAATTCTAGTGATGTCATTCCCTATAATAACAATATCATCAACATACACCACGAGATAAACACATTTGTCAGGAGAAGAGTGACCATAAAACACTGAATGATCCGCCTCACATCGTTTTAGTCCAAAATTTTGCACAACATGACTAAATTTACCAAACCAAGCACGAGGTGATTGTTTCAAGCCATAAAGAGAATGACGTAACTTACAAACTAATCCAGACTCCCCCTGAGCAACAAAACCAAGAGGTTGCTCCATGTATATCTCCTCCAGATCACCATGAAGAAAGGCATTTTTAATGTCTAACTGGTAAAGAGGCCAATGACGAATGGCAGCCATAGCAAGCAAAATACGAACTGTACTGGTTTTGGCCACAGGAGAAAAAGTATCACAATAGTCAAGGCCGTAAACTTGAGTATAGCCCTTAGCTACCAGTCGAGCTTTAAGACGATCAATTTTACCAGTAGGACCAACTTTAATAGTATAGATCCATCTACAACCAACAGGTTTCTTACCAGGAGGAAGTTGAACAATATCCCAAGTACCATTGTGTTCAAGTGCCTTCATTTCATTAATCATGGCTTGTCGCCATCCAGGATGACCAAGTGCCTCATGAATACTATTAGGAACCTTAGTGGAGGATAATGAGGAAACAAAAGAGAAATATGTAGGAGATAAATGATGATAACTGACAAAATTATAAATAGGATATGGATTACGAGTAGACCGAATACCTTTCCTGAGAGCAATGGGCCAGTTATCATTTGAATCAGTTGAAGGTGAAGAGGATGAAGGATCCATGGTCTGAGTATCTGTTGGAGGAGGATCTGAGTCTCGAGGATCTTCAGTGTTTGGAGTTTGAGATTGTGTTCGACGCTGATATGTGATAAGAGGTGGAGGAACAATGTCATTTGGATTTTGAGTTTGAGGTATAGAATCAGGAATAACTAAGGGATCACATGTTGGTAAGGGAAACATTTGTTTGACAGAGGAACGATCCTCCATAGAGGAAGAAAAAAAAGGTTTATCCTCAAAGAATGTGACATCAGCTGACATATAATATCTCTTGGTGGATGGAGAATAACATTTATACCCTTTCTGAAGACGAGAGTATCCTAAAAAAACACACTTAATAGCTTTTGATGAGAGTTTATCAAGACCTGGAGACACATTATGAACAAAACACGTACATCCAAATACCCGTGGGGAAACAGGGTATAAGGTGTCATTGGGAAAAATAACAGAGTGAGGAATTTTATTCTTAAGAGAGGAAGAAGGCATCCTATTGATAAGAAAACAGGCAGTGAGAATTGCATCGCCCCAATGATGTACAGGAACATTAGTATTCAACATCAAAGAACGTGCAGTTTCAATAAGATGTCTATTCTTCCTCTCTGCAATGCCATTTTGTTGTGGAGTGTGAGGACAGGTTGACTGGTGTAAAATTCCTTGGGAAGATAAGAAGGAAGAAAATGTTGTAGAAAAATATTCCTTAGCATTATCACTTCGAAGAATTTTAATTGTCTTCCCAAATTGGTTCTTAATTTCATTAAAAAAGGACTTGAATATAGACACAAGTTCAGATCTCTCTTTCATTAAATAAACCCAAGTACATTGAGAGAATTCATCAATAAATGTTACAAAATAATTAAAACCAAATGAAGTAACACGACTTGGCCCCCAAATATCTGAGTGAATTATTGAAAAAGGAGAATTACATTGGGTCTTAGATCTTTTAGGATAGGAAGATCTAACATGTTTTCCCAATTGACAAGACTCACAATCTAAGACTTGAATGTTTTTGAGACTTGGAACCATCATCTTTAATTTGAACAAACTTGGATGGCCCAGACGATCATGCAAAAGCTTTGTGTCTGATGTGGTAAAACAGGAAAGTGAAGAATGAGGTTTTAAATAATAAAGTCCTTGAGACTCATGTCCTTCTCCAATCAGATGACCCGTCCCATGTTCCTGTATAACAAAGGAATTAGCACTAAAGGTTATGGAACAATTTAAGGAGCGAGTTAATTGACTCAAAGAGATTAAATTGTATGGACAATTGGGAACATATAACACATAATTTAATTTTAGTGAAGGAGATAATGAGACTGTGCCAATTCCCTGAGATATCACTCTTGATCCATTGGCAACGGCAATGACATGAGCAATATTTGGAGAAGACATGGAAGAAAATGAAGGAATGTTACCAGAGATATGGTCTGAGGCACCTGAGTCAAGAATCCATGGACTATGACCTTCCACAGATTGAGATAGGTTGGTTGTAGGCACACTGGTCATGGCAGAGGATTGACCGGGATTAGATGATTTTCCAGACTTGTATCTCAGAAATTCTTCATATTCTTCATTTGAAATTCTAGATTCTAGATCACCAGATTTAGAAGCATGAGCAACTTTGTTTGGATATCCATGTAGAATATAACATTTGTCTCGAGTATGGCCTATTTTCTTACAATATGTGCATTGAGGACGTATACTACGACCACCTCGTCCTCGGTTGCTTCTGTCTCCTCCTCTTCCTTGTGGTATTCCTCTTCCTTGTGGCATTATCATAGCTGATGTTCCAATAACCTCGATTGAATTATCATCTTTCACCAATGTAGGTACTCGAAGAAGTCGAGTAACCAAGCCATCCATTGATGGGATTTGATCACCAGCTAGAACTTGATCACGCACGTGATCATAATCTGAGTGTAAACTTCTCAGAATTAATACCATGTAAAACTTGTCAAGCTTTTTATTAATCCCTTCTAACGAATCAGCAACAAAGAAGTTCTTTAACTCTTCTACCGCAGCCCGAGCCTTTGCTATATGTGAAACCATGTCATGATTAACTTGTTTTAGAGAAGCTACTCTTTGGGTCGCATCGAAAAGACGTTGCACATCATTAGCAAATATATCTTGTGCCCTTTTCCAGAAGGATGAACATGTCTTATAGGGTCTCAAAATATCTAGAACCTCTTGCTCAACTGACTGCCATAAAATTGCACATAACTGAAAATCCAATCTTTGCCATTGAGATTTTTCTTCATCTGGAACCATAGAAATATCTTGTTCAAGATGATCATGGTGTCCTTGACCAAGAAACCATAATTCCACTGCAGAAGACCATGATAAATAATTTCTCCAATTGAGTTTTGCAGATGTGATGATAGGAGTAGCAGATAGAGAGGAATTAATTCCAGTAGAGGATGCCATTACAGATCTGTAAGAAGAAGCAAGACTTGGAGTCCAAAAAAAAAGAGAAACAACTTGGGGAGAAAACCCTAGGTATCAACTACAGCCCCTAAAACAGTGAAGTTAGGGCCAAAAGAAGCTCAGGTGAGTGAGGCGAACCGAGCGCCGGTGGTGCGACGTTCGTCCGGCCAGGGAAGGGCGGCGCGTGAGACTCACGCACGCGAGATCTGCCAGAGAAGGGAGGCGCGTGACGGCGCGTGCAGTCGAGAGGGAGATGGCGACCACCAGGGTTGGGTCGCGCTCGAGGATGCGCACAAAACCCCTAACTTCGCCTGAGAAAATGAGGCTCCGGCGGCGGAGGCGGAGGCGGCGGCGACAGCGGCGGCGGCGGAATGACGGCGGCGACGTCAGTGACGGAAGATGAGAGCCCCGGTGGTTGGCTCTGATGCCAACTTGAAGAATTTAGAGAGAGAAAATTCTAGAGTTTTATTATCTTCATCATAACTTCTAATACATCACTAAACATACTTATACAACTTAAGAGGAATAGTAATCAACAGTAAAAACTGTAGACTCCTACTGAGTCTATATCTTAAAATACTCATTACATTTCAACAGTATTCTTGCAGAAAACTATTTTCTAATGCATATAAATTTCATTTTCTATTTTCAGCTTTGGATTATGTTGTGCAATTTTCCTTTGTAAGGAATAGGATTTTAATGTTTCTACTGAGCAGTGCTATCTTTTTTCGTCCATACTCTGATCTTTTTCAGTTTTTTTCAGTATGTGCCACATGCAGAGGATTCTGTACTTGGAATTGTTGCGGACTCCAGATCAGATGTAAGGAATTTTTTAATTTTTTCTTTCAATCTTTCTTGTTTGCTTCAAGTTTTATGTAATTATTTAATTGTCTTAAGTTGTTAATGAGGACTAAAGACTGAAAAAGAGAATTAGCCATGACAGGGTGGCATTACCCTTCTTCAAAACCATTAGTTTTTTCCTGTAAAGACACATGTCAAGAAAACTGACCAGGAACACAAGTAATAGAGAAACGAAAAAAGCAAGAGGCTAATAGCATTGTTTATGATTGCTTTCTCTCGTTTATTTGCTTTCTTTTTGTTGGACAATTGTCTTAATTGCACTCACACCTAACTTGCCTTAGTTGCAGTCTCTTTGGGGTTGTCATAATTGCAGCCTCAAGAGTGGTGTAGTCCAACATCAACCAGTGATATAGTTAAAATATAGAATATAGGTAAAGTGCATGTCTCATCTTACAAACTTATTTTGTGGGATTGGGATCCAAATTCTAAGATTTTCTACAAAGTTGTGTTGATAGTCAAAGGTGGCATCATCTTACCTAATATCATGTAAATGTTAATTGAAGTGTTAAAAAGGAATTTACCCTTGTAATACAAAATGAATGGATTGCTTGGTTCTGTGTCACTTGTTGTACTTTTTTTAGTTGCTTGAAAATAGTTAAAATTTGTTCTCATCTAAATCTAGGCATTTTTTTCTATAAAAATTTCAATTTATTTTTGTGTAGAACTTTCTTGTGGACATAAAAGGACCAGCTATAGCATTTTTACCGGTGCTTGCATTTGAAGGAGGAACTAGAAGAAATATACCTAAGTTTGAGGTGTGTATAAATTATTTTTGATGTATTTCATGCAGATGTAAAATAATGCGATACTATTTTTTTTTAAGTTTCAATTTGTTGTTTCATCTCTTTGTCTGCAGGTTGGAAACTTATCTTGATGAAATATAGAAACACTTTTATTCATAATATATATAAGGATTACACATTCATAATTATTTCTTTCTGTCGTAGCCTTGTCTACCTCAAATCACTGCAACTTTCTGTTGGTATTTGGAAATCACGATGGTTATTGAGAAATTTAGGAGTTTGTTGCTGTGTACCAAAAGTAAAATAGAAGGTTCATTTTTTGGTCATCAGTTATTAATGTAAATAATTAGATATAGGTGAAGGAGATCAGTATTAGGCATTGAACCATGGACCATTAGAAGGTTGGTGTCACCAATTGGAGGCACTGGTAACTTTGGCTAGTACTAAAAACAAAATCCTTTTTACAAGCCTTGGTCTTAATGCTGGATTTTACACTTTAAAGTCACTTAACTAGTCTGCTTTAAAACTTGTGTGGTGTGACCTTGTCTTGTTTATATATTTGAACTCCATTCATCATAAATTGGCTGTATCTTGGGGTCAAAGTTGCATTTTATATTTATTTTTTATTTTCATGTTCTTTCTATGTATCTGTTTTGTCTGATTTTTGTGGAAATCTTGTTCACCTTATAGCTGTAGTTTTTCCTCCATTTCAATAATGGTAAATTTTCATTTTCTATATGCATAATCTTGGGTAGTTTTCTTTATATATCAATGCTTGACGTGCCAAATTGTTACGAGCAGGATTATTCTTGGCTATGGAGCTTAAATTAAAGTTTTCATCCTTGATCAGCCTTGATATTCTTGTTTTGATAAAGAAAACGTGTAGTTGAATATTTTGGCATATTTCTTCTCTCACTATATCTCATTCTTGTCCTAGATATTTTATACCATTTGTCAGCAATCATTTGCCTTTATAGGTTAAAAGATTTCCTAGTTATCATTTAACTAAATTTCTCACCCTTCTAGATAAGATTGCCAGGACGATTATGACATTATCATTTAACAGAAAAAGAGAGTGCGTTCTGGATGCTCGAAAGGGAGTGTTTCCTAGGAAAAAAATGTGATTTCAGGGTGTCCAGGCTCAGATCAGTATTGATGGCAGATGTGGAGTATTAGGTTGAGTATTTTTTTGGTATGAATTATGCATTAGGAGGTCAAAGGATACAAAAGTTCGTCCAAACAACAAGACAAGTTGTAGCTCCATGTGGTTTGTCAGATTCGTTGGAGTTATTGAATATGGTAGAATAACAAGTCAGCAAAACTGTTAGTAGTCCCAAATTAAGTATGATGAGCTACTTGATGTGGTACCTTGAGACTCTCCCATCTAATAAAATATTGGGGGTTTCTTCTTGTTCTTAAGTGCTAACAATTGGTGCATTCGTTAGAGTTGGACTATGAAAAAGGCTATTTGTAGTCTGGATTAAGGTGCAAACAGTTGGTCCTAGAAATAATGATAGATCAGTGAATTCATCTCATAGATATAAAGGCACAGTTTGATAAAGTGAAAGTGGTCATGGGCATTTGCCCTTACTGAGGGTAGCAATGTTAGGAGTTCCGCATTAAATAGGATGAACTACTTGGCTTAGTGCTTAAGCCTTGGGACTCTCTCACCTAATTTACACATGAATCCTAACAAACAGTTTTTCTGTTTCTATTATCTATTAGGGTGTGATTAGGACTATGAAGTAGTGGGTGTTATTTCCATTAATGAACTTTGCTACTGCCACAGATCACCTTGGTTAACCTAATTAAGTCTTTTGGAAGTGTATTTTGAAATTAATTCTAGTAAAACGTGAAGAGTAAAATTCATTTACATTTTTGTTTTCTTCTTTTGATTGTGGATGTCAAACTAGCAACTTGTTATCATCTGGTTATTTAGCCATGTTTTGTCTGGTTGGTTTATCACATTTCTGTCCGTTGTAATTTCTTTTGCATAATGCATCACTTGCAGATAGGTACTTTGCTTTACGTGCGGGTTGTTAAAGCAAACCCTGGAATGAATCCAGAGTTGTCATGCACTGATGGTAGGTGTTTTATCTCAGACAATTTTTTCCTTGTGCCTCTTAATTGTGGATTTTTTTTGTTACTTAAGTTTAAATTTATTTCTGTATAAATTTTTGCAGACTTAACTCTGCCTTTTATTTTGTTTTGGTGTTTGTTCAGCTACTGGGAAAGCTGCAGAATTTGGTGCTCTAAAAGATGGCTATATGTTTGAGTGTACAACTGGTCTCTCAAGGAGGTATGCCAGTGGTTTTTAATTTTTGTTCATGCATAACATGAACAAATACTGACACGAGAGATTGTGTTTGTAGGCTTCTCAGCTCACCCACGTGTCCAGTTCTTGATGCTTTAGGGAAGAAAATTTCCTTTGAGATTGCAGTTGGCTTAAATGGACGGGTTTGGGTATGCAAACACTCACTATTTTTAGTGTGCATATCTTGTTCTTTTTCTTTGTTTTTTTAAATGGACATGGCTCGTATGAAATCTATGCTTCACCATCATTTATGAGATGAAGTTGGAGGAAATTTCATTCTTAGTTTCAGCTTTTCTTTTCAATTGTTCCATCCAGGTCAAGGCAGCATCTCCACAAACAACTATTATCGTAGCTATTGCGATCATGAATTCAGAGACACTGAGTGATGCTCAGCAGAGAATAATGGTTGAAAAGCTGCTACAAAGGATCCAGTGATCAATTTAGTCATACGAGTAGCAATATTTAAATCCTAGTTATGATAGGTTATTCTTACAGTGGTTGAAAAGTGGTTACGTTTTTTGCGCACACCAAATGCCAATGCTTCTTGAGGGTAAGCACTATCCACCAGACTACCACCACTGGCTAAAGGACACAAAGGATTATCAACGCCTTCATGTTTAATGTGATGAGTTATTTATGATAAGAGTTTAGAAGTTGAGGGATATTTATGATAAGAATTCGAAAGTTCTGTTTCCACAGAATTCACTGCAAAGCCTGCCTACATGGAATTTTGCCTGTTGAAAATATCTGAAAGAAAATGAGTCCTTAGATTTGGCATTTTTATTGTTGATATGTAGAAATCTAATACTTGCAAAATTTCTCAAATCTAAAAGCAGTTATATTGTACTCTCTGCTTTGCAATATGTTCTGGCCTGCTTTTATGAATTACTTGAAAAACTGTCAAGTATAAAATTTAGTATTGAAATTACAAAATTATAAATTTATTCGAGGAGATTGCAAAATCCGTACGTTAGTTCTTTACTACTAAACTTAAACATTATAAATCTTTCAGAGTGTGTGTTAGGTTCCAGGGTTTGGAACCTAACGAGAACTCACTCAAAAGATTGAAACAGAAAGAAAGAATGAGTTTTCTGTATTATTCACTGTGAAAGAAGTTTATCTATACAAAGAATAGGTTGGGAGTATAACCTCCCTGGCTGAGGGCATAACCCCTCTCTACCCAAGCTAAAAGCCGGATTGTACAAAGAGTAAATTCGATCCCCCTCTCAGCATTACAAGAACTCTATTTATAGCAGCTCTGACCCATTCCTCTCTACAACAGAACCCTTCTACACCCATGACCGTTCGGTCCTAAATCCAAACTATCTTATCATCCTGGGTCCTAACATTACACCCCCATTCCAAACAACCTTGTCCTCAAGGTTGGAAACGGACACCCCTGGCTAAGCCCTTTAATTCACGTCAGGCGGCCCAATGAACACAATTGGCTCCTCACCCGGTGGTGTTGCTGGGCAGAAGGGGGAGCTGTCTTATTTTTGCCACTGGGCCGTTTGATGAATCTCCTTGCACAAGCTGGCACTTTTGCTGCTAGACTCATTTGCCTTTCATCTGGACGATTAATCCCCGCCTTCAGCATGCTCTCAACCTGCCTCTCAATTTCGCACTTCATAGGATACGGGGTACTGACATGGGCCACCATTTATAGGATCAACTCCTTCTTTGAGTTGTATCCGATGCCCTTTATTATGTGGCAGAGGCAATCCATGCAAATCTTGAAATAAGGGATAGTGCTCCTACAACCCTTTATTTAATTCAATTCTCTGTGCATCTGTCAAATATGCACCCCGAAATAAGGGATAGTGCTCCTGCAGCCCTTTATTTAATTCAACTCTTTGTGTCTCTGTCAAATCTGCACCCCACTCACCACTGTCCCCTGTCTCCACTATGCACAGATTCCAAACTGCAGCCCATGACTCAGCTTCCACCAACTTCAACAAGCTCCTAGAGTTCACTAGCTGTCTCGACAAGGTTGGGTTGCCTTTTATACAGATTTTTTTATCCCCCACATTATAAGCCATGGTCATTTTTCCCCAATTGGTCCTTACTTCCCCTAGCTTTTCCAGCCATGCAACGCCCAGAATCACATCCACTCCTCCTAACTCAAACACGTAAAATTCCTCTTCCACGTCGACCCCCTCCAATCGCACCGTCACCCTGTCGCAACGCCCCTGGGTGATTTTTTTATACCCATTGCCTAAGCTCACCGAGTACGACAGTGTATTTGTCACCGGTAACCTTAGCTCCTCCGTCAGCCCTTTACTGATGTAATTGTGACTGGCACCGCTATCTATCAGCACTACGACTTCACTATCATCAATTCTGCCCTTCAACTTCAAGGTCTTCGTGGACGTCAGCCCCTCCGCCAAACAAACCGAAAGTTCCATCGGGTTCTCCTCCAGGTTGACAGTTTTTGTACCAACGTCCTCCTCCTCATCCTCTGCCAAAAAAAGTACTCTCAAACTCTTCTCTGGGCACCGATGTCCTGGTGCAAACGGATCTCCGCATCTGTAGCAACGCCCCTCTTCTTTCCTTTTGAGAAACTCTGGGTATGGAAAATTCCTCACCATTCTCCCTCGATTATCGCCCTCGTTCACATTGCTTCCCCTCGCCATCGTGTTCGGTGTAACACCGTCTCTTCTCCCTGGTCCTCTGCCCTCTGTTCTTCCATTCTGGTTTGTCGTAGGTCTAGTCGGATCCGATCGCGTCACATTTCCCATTGATTGCGAACCGAATGGGTTTATTTTGAACCCACCCAAGTAACTCCCCTGTGCTCTCATTATCGCGTCTTCCACATCTCGTGCAATCCGCATAGCCTCCATTAAATCTGGTGGGTTCTGGATCCTCACCTGACCCTTCACATCTTCCCGCAATCCGGCAAGGAAATAGCCCAATACTTGCTCCTCGGGTATACCCAGTCTGCCCTGTCAAAACCTCAAAATTGCGGACGAATTCCTCCACCGATCCCTCCTGTCTCAACGTAGCCAATCGTTCGAAAACGTCCCTCTACAGCCTCCGCCAAAACGATTCAACATGGCTGCCTTCAACCCTTCCCAAGATTTGTTTCGCGCCTTCTCTTTCCAGAATGTAAACCAATACGCCGCGCTTCCATCCATACTAACATACACGATTTCCACTTTGTCCTCGTCGCTCCTCACCTTCTGAATATCAAAAAATATCTCCGCCCTATTGAGCCAACTAAGAGGCTCCTCTCCATCGAAGGTAGGTAATTCGATCCTTTTTCTCCAAAGTCTTTGTTCATCGCTCTTTCCGCCTCCGCCTCGACCTCCATTTTCTTCCCCATCTCTGTGTCGGTTATCGTTCACCGATCTATCATCGGAATTTCCCTCCTTTCGATCGACATGCGTTTCAGTGCTTTCATGATCTTCTGTAAATCCCTCCTGACAGCCGCCGATTCCGCTTTCATGCCTTCCATCATAATTTCAATCGCCTCGAACCTCGTCTCAATCGTGTTCTCCATTCTCGCCTCAATCACTTTGAGTCACTTCCCGATTTGGATCCGGCAGCTTCTTGAATCGGCAGACCCCCCACTTCGATTCGGCAGCTTCTTGAAAACGGCAGGTGCTTGATCTTTCACCCCCGCTTCGGATCCGGCAGGTCAGACCAATTGTTAGGTTCCTGGGTTTGGAACCTAACGAGAACTCACTCAAAAGATCGAAACAGAAAGAAAGAATGAGTTTTCTGTATTATTCACTGTGAAAGAAGTCTATCTATACAAAGAATAGGTTGGGAGCATAACCTCCCTGGCTGAGGGCATAACCCCTCTCTACCCAAGCTAAAAGCCGGACTGTACAAAGAGTAAATTTGATCCCCCTCTCAGCATTACAAGAGCTCTATTTATAGCAGCTCTGACCCATTCCTCTCTACAACAGAACCCTTCTACACCCATAACCGTTTAGTCCTAAACCTAAACTATCTTATCATCCTGGGTCCTAACAGAGTGTATGTCTAAAAATACCCTCTTTTAGCATTAGACTAAAAGGTAAAAACTAATAAAAACTTTTAACTATATATATATATATATATATATATATATATATATATATATATATATATATATATATATACATACACGAAGGGGATTGTACACGAAAAATTTAATGATTATTTTTGTATAATTGAGACGATTCCAAGCAAGGAAAGTTAGATTCGCAACAAAAAAAAAAGTCAGAATTATTTATATACAATATAGATCTCTTTAGATATGATTAATTAACTAGTTAGTTGTCAATTATTTAAACGACTAGTAAATTGTATTTTTAATCTCTCTACAACTTTCTAAATTCAGTTATGATTTTCTCAAAATATTTTTACCTTTCTATATATGTATGTATTCGTATTAGTTTCTTTAAAATATAATGTTTTAGCTTGAAAAAGAAAACAGATTTGCTGATAATCCAACTTTTGTTCTGCTGTTCAACTTGTGAGAAGTGTTTGAAATTACTTTCCAAGTCTTGTATATATATTTAGTTGAACTTCTGCTCCTTCAAATGTTTTATTTACATTTTTTAATTCTCTTTTTAAATTAGATTATGTGAAATATGACCTGAAAAATTATTAGCAATGAAAGGAGATACTAATCAATCTTATGAATTGATATGTTTTTGTGGTGTTAGAGGGTATCTATATTATGAATTGACTTTAGTTTAGGTTTCCAACAAATGTGAACAAAATTATGAGTAAACTGTGAAAAAATACACAGTAAATCAATGTTATGAATTAATGTACTTAGGTGTCACTTCTTTTTGAACACCTTCACCTGATATTTTAAATGCTGTCATGTCTAATAATCACAGTTATTATGTAAGTTTACATTTATTTTTTTTGTCAAACTGAAATATTATTTAGTTTCTAATAATAGTATGGTTAGGTTTTTACTACTAAAATTTCTTTGTTATTTTATGTAGTCTTTCTAATATATTTACTTTCCATCCTTTGAAAGGTTTTTTTTAAGAAACTAATTGCAGGAAGTAAAAAAAATAAAAAATAAAAAATAAAAAACAATAACTTACATAAAAGAGATTTTACACCTAACGAAAACAATCCTTTCTGAAATAACATATAAAATAATCATAAACTAAAATTTTTATTCCTAATATGTGTGATAGATTTGTTCGTTTTTGCAATATCAATCTTATAAGTCATACTTATTATAAAGTCTGGTTTATTTCTATAATAACCTTTTTACATTAAATGTGAAAGAGTAAAACAAATGTTTACTTTTTATTTTTCTAACGGCACCTTGATTATAAGAGTTGTCTATCCAATGAACGAATTGGATAGATGAAGGAACTTGTTGAAACAATCATAGATAGGTATGATTATGTCACATTAAAATCGTACATATATAATTGAGTGTTTCTGGTTCGAATCTTAGGTGTGATTGTGTCACCTTCAAATGCTACATATCTTCACATATAGTGTTGGATCAACATTTTTTCTTCATTTTTTTCACATCATTTCAACTTCTTAGAATAATGAAATTCCATCAAAATAGTGTTTTATTAAATTTAAGTTTACAAAATTAATCACTTTAAAAATCTCTCACAATCTTAACTATAAAAGTTTTTAGAATATAACAGAAAAGACTGTTTTATTTTAATTGATTAAATGGTGAACAGTATAACAAAAACCACCCCTTTGTTTTTAATTAGATTTAAATTTTATTTTAATTACAATCTCATTGATCAACCGTAGTGAGATTTTATTTTAATTAAAATTCATTTTAGAAGGTAAATCAACCCTAGTGAGATTTTATTTTAATTGAAATTCATTCCAGAATATAAATGTTGGACAATTTTAAAGCTGATAATTTTATAATTTAAATCTTGATTTTAATTACAACGAATAGAATTCAATTAAAAATAAAACTTAAACAAAGTTATGAACTAATACAATTAAAACTCACCTTATTATGTGTTTTTCATCATTAACACTATTCCATTAAAACTCAATACCAAGAAGGATTAACCTTATTAGATGTGTTCTCTAAATATCACTTATTAACTCTTTTTGCGTGACCAAGATATGAATCAAAACAAAAATGCAAACCCAATTAAAAATTTAAAAAATAAAAATAATAACTTGATTAGTAATTTAATAAATTGATAATAACTTAATTGAGTAATTTGCTGGGATTTTTTTTGTAGGTTAAATTTTAATCTCTTTCTCTTTCATCTCTTTCATATTCATATCCCAAACCCACTGCCAACAAATCACTTCACTGACTATACCAGTACAACCACAACCTTGGATGAACCAAATCAAAGCAATCATAATCATAACCTCAATCTTAACTAGCTTACACTTACCACATCATGATCCAAAAATTTCATATTCTTGAAAAAACAAATATCAAATAACAAGGATTACACTTTGAAATGATAACCAGCTATATTAAACAACATAACATAAATTTTCAATGTACACAAAAGATACAAATAGTACATAATCATCCAAAACCTGTGTTCACTGTGCAAATAAACCCTTTCATCATGATGTGGTTGTGGAAGAAGACTGGAAGAGAAAAGTGTTGAACCGTTTGTTTATTAGGGATTGCACTGATAGGCCATGATCAAAACTTAGGCCAAAGACTGAAAAAGAATGCAATGAGCATGAAAACAAAGATGACTTGTTGAGTGAGACACAATTTTCCTTAATGGAAGCAAGTTCTTCTAGCACACACTAGGTTATCTGCTCCTCCTTCAACCTTAGCCGTGCAACCTGCTGTTGCTCATTGCCTCCAATATCTCTGCTTCCAAAACTTTGTTTTCCATGATTGGAATTCTGTGATTTTATCTGTGAAGTGTTGTTACTTGCCGTAACATGGCTGCTGGTCTTAGCAGCTGGAACATCATGATTGTGTTTTCCTTCATATGTTGTTATGACAGCTTTAGGATCTGTTGAAGCCCTCTCAACATGCTTTCGGACTTTACAACCTGGTGTTGTACATTTGTAATAGCTCCTGCACATGATATATGCTAGATTCAGCATTAGACTAGACAAGCTTAATGATGAGGTCAATATGAGGTGATGTAGTGAATATAATGAGTGATGAACATTGGAAAAATTGAGCCTTTTCCTTTGATGGATAATTTTTTAACTTGTTTAACAGTCATTAATAGTTCAATGAATGCAACAAAGTATGGAGGAGATGCAATAGCACCTCGGATAAGGGTTGCCTTTGACAACCTTCTGCCCATATTTTCGCCATCTGTAACCATCATCTAAAAGATCAACTTCACTTGTTGTTTGCACAATGATTCTAGGCTCAGTGACTGTCCTATGTGAAGATGCTGGATCCAAATTTGTGGCTTCTGTTTTACTGCAGAATTACAACACTTTCAAGATCAGAAAAGATAACTGATGTTAGAATCCAGGATAAATGTCAAAAAGAAAAGAGAAATTTTGCTGAGAATATTAGGATAGAGACCTTTCACCAACACAAAGGATTTTCCTCTAACAAAGAGCAAAATCTTAATCTAGAAATTTATAACCAAATAGAATAAACATTTTTCCTTTAATTCACCATATTTATATGTAATTAATTTCTACAACTAACAAGTTAAGTACTCCACTTGTTTGTAAATTGTAACTAAATTTTCTGTTAAGAAGTGAACTTTAAATTTAACATAACTCTCCAAAACCAGTTTGTAAGATGAGATTTGCTCCCATTTATATATTATGAATTGACCTTATCTAACCGATAAGAGACTTCCAACATTTTCCTTCTTTTCTAACTCATAACAAGCAATTTTCCAACAAGGATTTCATAAATAAAAGCTTACCTCCTCTTTCGGTCAGGCTCAACATTTTTCTCATCGTCTTCAGCTTCATGATCACCTACTTCCTCACTGTCACTTCCGGATAGATGATCAGTTGTTGCCTGACTTGACTCTGGATCCATTTTAGTCATCCCTTGATAAGCAGAAGCATTCCCTTGCATATTTGAATGTTCATTTGAAGCCACAGAATCTTTTGAGCGTTTGTTGGGATGAGGACGTTGATGATTGTGTTCTCCTTTATAAATAATTGCAGTAACATGACCCTCAAGTGAACGCTCAACCTTTTTCTTGACAGGACAGTGTGGATGTGTGCATTTGTAATAACTTCGAGGAAATTCACTACCCTTCACCTGTTTCTGTCCATACTTCCTCCAGTTGTATCCATCATCTGCAGGCTTATCAACATTTAGTGATGAAGATTGCAACTTTTGTTCAGAGTGAGAATGATCAATGGATTCTGTTATTGTGGCCCAAGAATCTGCAGTTAAGGGTGGAATCAGATGTTGTGTAGCATTGGAAGTAGCTGCAGGAACCTGTGTGAATGAGGTAGGTGATGATACTGATACAGGCAATGAATGTTCAGCCTGAATATGCATGTTTGAGTTAGCTTGTGAAGCCTGCACTGAAACTTGGGCTAGTGCCTGCTGGTGTGTCATTCCAAATGACATCTACATATATCAGAAATCAGTTTGTCAGAAGAATAAGTGATTTTAAGTATAATCACTTAAAAACTGTTTTCCACTTTAAAAGGGTAACTTATTGTCTTTAGACTAATACTCACACTGAGTAAAACTAAGATTTCAAAACAGCATGGTTAATCCTTAATCAGAAAAGATAGTTTTCATTCAGTAAGATCAAGTTTCATACTATATGAGTGTTTTGTTGGGTTTGGAATAAACTTAAATGTGTTAGCATTGGAGTCGTATGGGTAGTTAATTTATTAACCGTTGGAATCTTATAGGTAGTAATGTAGTAGTCAGAGTCTTATGGATAGTTAATGTATTAGTCATTTTTAGCTGTTTTTTGTTTGTTTTTACAATATCATGCATATGCAAGTCTATAAATTATAAATTATATAGTTGATTGTATGAATAATGCAACAACAATACACGTGAATCAATTTATTGACAAAGTTAAATTTCTTGTCAACATGTTTCAGCCCTAAATGTAGTATATATGCTTATGAATAATGAAGTTTACAAAGAAGTATAGAGAAACTTCATCTCCAAAATAGAAAAGTTAACATAAGCCAACACAAACATGTGCATGATGTCTCTTCATCAAGTAACCCAAAATGAATCTTTACTTGAGAACAAGTACCTTAATATAACTATTTTAAAACTTTAAAAATTGAAATCCAATTATTTTGCAATACCACTCTTTGCTTATAATAAGCAACTGGTGTTGCTGATGGACCCACCCATTTAAGAAGCCTGTCAATTTCAACGTAAAAGTTAAAAGCTTGGCCAGCAATAAATGTAAAAAGTTAAAAGATTGAAGGAGTCAACATGCTACAAAATGTGGACAACACATGTTGTAAACTTAAACAATCCATAGCAAACTTACACATGTTCAAATATGTCCAGAAAATATTTCAGACATATCCACTAATTTATTTTAATTTCCTTTTAATGAAGTACTAGAAATAACAATATCAAACACTGCATATGATTATATTTCCAACTTATATTGATCTGTAACTTGAATACAGCTCCTACCTCCAAGCTTTTATTTGTGCATCATAACTTGTCCATTACCATTACAAAGATCCCATTCTAGTAATAGAAAAAATATACCCTTCTATGAATTAAATATAAATATATATATATATATATATATATATATATATATATATATATATATATTCACATTCAATGACTACATTCATAGTAATACATTAAATTCCATGAATCTAATCAAAGGGTTGTAGTTACAATTACCACCTTAAAGAAAAACTTCTATTTAAGACCCTTTTAGAGGAGAATAAGGAAAAAAAGCTTTTCCTCTTAACTAATTTGTAAAACTTTCTCATTTAACTTCTCCATAAGTTTATTTTAAACAATGCAAAAGCTAATTTTAGCTTAAGAGAGAAACTTATAAGTTTTTCTTCTTATTTTATCATGAATGCTTATAAAGAGATTTATCAAACATGGCCTTAACACAAATTTCTCACACTTGCTTAGTTGAATAAAATCTTAAATGTGTTTGTACAAACATAACAAACACAAAACATGAGAAAACCAATCTTCCTATAATGAGGGGGTTCGTAGCCAATTCACAGAAACCAACTAAAAACACTTATCTACAACTCCTCTCTGTCAGGGTGGATTTTAAGCCATTCCAGAATCAAAATCATTTTTACTTAATCACTTCAGTAATAAAAAGTCAACATCAAAAGTCAATTACTTAGGGGTCAAACTTCAATTTTAACCATGCTAAAAGTAGTAAAGTTTTGCATCAGAATTTTGTCAAGACCAAAAATAAGAAACAAAATTTCCAACGCTTACTATGTTTGATAAATGAAAATGCAACACTAGAAGAACTTGCACGTGATGAGTGAAAGAAAGAACTGTAGTACCTGGGAAGGTGAAAAGAGGCCATGCGAGTCGTGCAGGGCGGTGGAGGCCACCGGAGAAGCCATGGCTCCGGCGAGGAGCTGAGAGAAGGACTTGCTGCTGTCATCCCCATCAGTCAAAAAGCCAGAGAGAAGAGTCATGGGACCAGGACTGAAGCCGCCATTGAAAAGGGTCTCCATGGAAGCAGCCCTTGGAGGGAGATTGATGGTGGGTCGAGGTGGCGCCGACTCTTTCCACGGTGGCCGGTCCCCACTTCCGCCGCCCGCCATCCCAGTTAAATAAATCAACGGAGGAGAAAGAAAGCTTCAAACTTTTCTCTGACTTTCAGGAAACAAAAAGAAGAAAACTTTGCAAGTCTTTTTCTTTTCTTTCACTGTGTCTTAATTTGGAAAAACTGAAAAAGTTTGAAGCTTTTGAGTTTACGTGATTTTCTGTGATGGGTTTGGTTTGGTTTGGTGGATCTGAATGAAGAAAATGTATCAAAAAGTCCACGCCTTCTTTGCCCAACCAAATGCTCTCTAATACAAAAAAATAATATCTTTTCTTCTATAAATTTTAGCTTTCATCTTATTAAAAACTCTGCATTTTTTTATAACTGAGGTGTACTTTTTGTTCAGAAGAACTATCAATGTTTTATCCAAATTTACTATCACAATTATTACCAAGATATAAACTTCTGATATAATTATAACACTATTAAGATGGTGTGCAAAATTTATTTTAGAGCAATTTTATGAAATATCTTCTTAAAAAATAATGAAGAATAATACCTCAAAATATAAATATAAATTTAATTTAAGAGGATTTTGATATCTCCTCATGCATGTTTTAAAGTAATGTGAACACTCTATAATACATAACCCAATCAACATTTTCATTTTTTTTTCATTTACTATCTTTTTAGCGTTTATAAACATGTTCATCATATTATAATCAACCAACAAAATCCTACCTAATATTTTTATTACTATAATTTGTAAGAGAATTAAGAAAAAGGTATTTTGAATTTTCTTCTTACTTTATTGAAACATTCAATATAAAGAATATTTAAATATTTAAAGAAAATTGAAGCATTCAACATTTTGGGAAATAAAGATGAATTAATTAATATTGAATTAATCGTGGAAGCCGTGAGTAAGTAGGAATGAAATCTGTGGTGTGTAAGGAGGCAAGTGGCCTAAAATAATTGGCTTATTAAATGAAGTATTGCTGAAATTGACCAAGAGACTTTATAAAAATAAGCCATTTGGCACAGTTAGTAAGTCAATGAAAAAGGGTGAGAAGAAAATGATGGCATGTACACCACCAACTTATTATTGTATATTTTTAAGAAAAATATTTTTTTAACCATTTTTTTTATGACAATTTTTTTTTACAAGTGATAGTTTGTAATTAGTCTGTTTTAAATATATAAATCAATAAAATAGTGATACATGTCAAAAAGTTATTAAAAATGTTTAAAAATGTTGTTAACATATCGTAATTATATTTTAAATATCTTCTATTTCTTTATTTTCTAATAAGTTAGTATATGTAGAATTATAAATGGCTAATATTTTTTTTTTCTAAAGTTTTAATATCTCTCATATATTTAGAATGTAACATCCCAAAAATATAACATGAAAAAATTATATGAAAGAGTCATCACATAATAATAAGGTAAAATAATTACTATAAATGAAGTTAACTTACAGTTTTTCTAAAATAACTATAAAATTAAAAACTTTACAAAATCCTAGGCTTATACAAAACTATGTTCAAGACCGAACGGTCTTATTCTAAACAGATGGATCATCTCCTTCCAGTGCTTGCTCAAGAGTGAATTCCTCTCCCTCTGCTCACATTCATAGGATGATCATTGCAAAAGATAAACCGAATAGATAAACATGACGAAACAGAAAAGAAGAGTAAGCTAGTGTAATTTAATTTATCTAAATAAACATCCAATTCAAACAAGTACATAACATGTAACAGTCGAACACTTAAAATCATGCAATGACCGACCACTCAAATAGGCAATGACGGAGCACGTAAATACAAGCAAAGACCGACCACTTGACTTGACCATCCAGATCGTATGAATATGTAGCTTGAGGTCGTTCTTGCGCTCGGGGGTGTAGTAACTGGAACACCCTCAGCTGCCACCCAGGGTTAGTCCGTTATAACTCACCTAAGAACCTATAGGCTAGGACCTCCTGTTATTCTCACGATATGACTTATCCATCTCTACTTGAGAATTGGTAATCATTAGAATCTCAGAATGAACGCCGTGGATTTCGCTTTCCATATTCATACTTTACCACCTTGATAACTAATCACTAAGACATTCCTCCTTGGAATTTTCTTCCCTACCAGTTGGAACATAATACTTTATTGAAATATCCACTCCCTTATTCATACACAGCATATTCATATAACTGAATTTAACAAGTTCTCAAACAATAATGGAAACAATATACAAGACCGAACACCCTGTGAATGTTGGGGACTGAACAGTTTCTCAGTACCCAAAGAATAGAACCAAACGGTCCATAATCGGTAAGGCTGAAGAAGTGGCCAAACATTATTAAGGACTAACCACTAAGAGAGAACGAATACTACAACATGTTCAAATATTATAACAAGGCCGAGGACTAAGGTTAGACCGAACACACTAACGAATCAGAATATTAAAATAGACCAACCACTAGTAGAAGACCGAGCACTAGTACAAGACTGAGTGCCAGTATAAGACCGAGCTCTACTAAGACCGACTGCTAGTACAAGACCAAGCACTACTAAGACCGAGTGCTAGTACAAGATCGAACACTACTAAGACCAAATACTAGTACAAGACCGAGCACTACTAAGACCGATATCTAGTACAAGACCAAGATCTAGTACAAGACCGAGCACTACTAAGACCGAGTACTAGTACAAGACCGAGCACTACTAAGACCACCCACCCACCTAAGACAGAACGGTCATGAACGGGTAAGACTCTAAAGAGACTGAACCCAGTTAAGGACCAAGTACCTGAACATGACCGAGCGGTCAACAACGCATGCTCAACTTTCTGCATAATTCTGTAGAACTTCTACAGAATGATGAACACGCTAGACTTTACCAAAACTAAACATTTTTCCCAACTTCTAATCCTCCATACACGAATCATATACTAATTCACACCTATCCAAGAGTACCTAAATCTTTCTAACATCATTTCAAAGAATCTCATACTAGATTTCACTCCAAATTTTGCATAATTAACAACTCAATGACCAAAAATCCATTTTCCTACTTTTTACACATTTTATAGGGACTTAAAGGTTCTAACAGGTCCAACTACACTTGCTCAGACTCTCCCCACTGACCAATTTCACTCCCAACCCCAAACTCTCAGTTTCACCTACTCACTTTCTCAAAACCAGAACAGGTCGAACACTTATGCAGAGAAACTCGAACTAGTTCACAGGTTCCAGCATTCAGAAATTCAACACAATTCAATCAAACATTCAAGTTACACACATGCAACCATCCAAACAGTATTTTCATACATAGAAAATCACAATTATATTAACCAGCTTCCCTTACCTCTTAACCGAACCGAATAGCTCTACAAACTTCAAAATTTGCTTACATATCCAGAAATCCTAAGAACACCTATGGACCACCGATTTATGTAAAAAAAAACAACCATAGCACCAAAATGAACTCAGAAAGAGGAAAGGAAGACTGCTGAACACATGTAAACAAAGATGTTCTTGCATGTGTCAGAATTTGAAGAAATTAACAAAAATCAAGGAGAACGAACTTACCAGATAAACACAAAATTGATCGGTGTAATGGAAAGTTCTTGACACCAAGATTGCTTAGGCACTGCCTGATTGTTGAAGAGATGAATTAAGATTGAAGGAATCTAGAGAGAATGGAGAACAAGAGTAGGAAACAAAGGTTTTAGAGAGATAGACACTTTTAAGATAATGAACCAAGTGTTATAATTTTTTATTTATACAATTGACTTATTTTAACACAAAGTGTTTGGTCTTATTATTTTAATACATCTATCTACTCTTAACAGTCTAATTTTTTAGATTATGAAGCTATAAATATGTTATAGAGTTGAAATACTTTTAGTTATAAATTCACTGTTCACAAAATAACATATGTATATATAGATTTATTATTTAAATTGTATTCGTTTTTATGGTATTTGAGGATAATGTTTAGTTGGATTAAAACATAAAAATTAAAACTTATATAAAATTAAATAAAAAAATAATTTTTTAAAACTTAGAACCACACTTTATTATTATTATTGTTAGAATTATTATTATTACTATTATTATTATTATTATTATTATTATTATTATTATTATTAAAAATACGTGTTTTGAAATATTTTTAGTAGCTTATCTTTAATTTAATATTTACAAGAAGGGATAAAATCTTTCTCATGTAAAATAACTTTTTTTTATAAGAACTCTTAATATCTCTAAGAAAAAAATATTGTATTTTAAATATTTTACTACTACAAAAAGCTATCATGAAACTTTACTTAAAATTTTAAAAGTAAAATCTACTTTCTATACATACCATACCTTTTTATTATGATGTCATTTTAATATTTTTGTTCACTCGTAAACTTCATAAATTTACTTAAGTATAATATTATATCATTATTTATTCTATTTAATGTGTAATTTGTAATTTGAATGAAAATAAGGGTAATACAATACAATGATACATATTGGAAAAAAAAAAGAAAAAAATTGAAGTTGTAGTATTATTAGAGTTTAAATGTTTGTAACTACCTTTTAGTGCATATTTATTACTTTTTCTCTCTTTTTATTTTTCTCTTTTTATTGTTATTATTTAACATACTAAAAAATGTTATAATTTTAAAATACAATTATATAATTTTTATATAATGTGTACGTAGCTAGCTGGCAAATTTACTGTGAATCTTTTTGGACATTTGGATAAAACAAAATTACGATAACAACAACGAAATGAATTGACAAACCGTCTTTTTTTTCCGACGGTGCAAAAAATAGCAATGTTTTTCTCTTTCCATTATGAACTCCTTTTTATTATTTTTAAGGCTTAAATATGTCTTTGTCTCGAGTATCACATGATTTTAGATTTAGTTCAGATTCAAAATTTTGATTGTTTTTAGTCTTTTTAGTTTTGAAACTATTATAATTAGTCCTTAAAATTAATCGGCGTTAAAATTTTGTATGAGATGACTAATAGTGAGTCATGTGTGTGCTACGTTAGGGGTTTCTCATCTCTTTCACACCTACCACTGTTCCCTCTCTGAGTCTCCATTTTCATCCAAGCCAGTAGCTGCATTGGCAACTGTAGAAGCAGTGGGTTCACCAAGACCAAACCTAACAGTAACTGTCACCAATATCGCAATCAGAGACCTTTTTTATATCCATATTCTCCACCATCCAACAAAAACCTAGATTCAAAATCTTCTCTTTCCTTCAAACACACCCCAACCCTAACTGTAAAACCTTTGCAAACCCGACAATGAAAATTGAACAATAAAGGAAGTATAAAAATAAATTAAAACAAATAAAAAAGGAAAGAAAATCCTAACATTAAGGGAGATGATTAAGCATTGAATAGCGAAATTCCTAACCATCTTGAATAAGGGAGATGATTACCTGCTCAAGGATGCAACCCTTGCGAAGCACAACTAAATATTCAAATGCTTTAAGATAGTTATCACCTTCATGAGAGTCCTCCACCAGGTCAAATATTTTATTTTTCATTTCATTGATCGCTTTTACTACCCAATCAGGACTATCTCTGCAGGAAATCAAGGCTTCAAAATCTTGGGCAGGAGTCAGATCCCCGATTTTCTCAACTTTCACAAATGCCTTTTCAATAACATCATTTGTATAAGATCTCTTTCCTCCCCATAATCACCTAGACTTTTTCTACAACAAGACATTTTGAACGTAAATCATAGTTGATGTGGTTGTTAAAAATATCACAGTCAATGTTTAAAAAATAAGACATAAGACTCATTCTCACCAACGGTTGTCCCTTAAGCTCGAAAGACCTGCAAAATGAGTCTATTACAGATTTATTTTGCAAAAGCAAGTCCGCGTCAGGCTCTGTAATTTTCTTGAGTGTGTCATCAATAGGAGGTACCACCACATCTGGATCCTTTGATTTCAGCTCAAGGAAACGATAAAAAACGCTGAAAGGGAAACTGTGGTTGCATTTTCATGTAAAATTTAGTTATAATTGATTGCTTTGAGTTACATTTATAGATTTTGAATTGTTATTTAATTTTCGAAGTTACTTGAAAGAGAAAGGATGACAAATAAAGGAATATTAGAGTTTCTGTTTTGTAATCAATGCTCCTTGGAGCAACCATTTATGGTTTAGGATTTTTCTGTTTAGTGTTTTATGTTTTCGCTGGAACCTATTTAACTAGGATTCCAGCTTTTTCCATTGTAAGAAAAGAAGAAGAAGATTAGTAGTGAAACAAAAATACGATTGATATTAATAAAAAACGGATAGTTTTCTCTTACCTTTTGTCGCGGTGCTTTATCTTCTTGGACTCCATCATTTCTTTCTGAGCAAACGGTGCCACTATTTACCTCGCCGAAGCAGCGGCTGGAGAACACACGTCCCTTTTTCTCTCTCGCGTGTCGCACGACTCTAAGCTTCTAGTGAAACTTTTGTTTCACGTCTTTGGGCCAAAGGATTTTGGGCCTCTGTTACTGTTTACTACAGGCCAACATTTTAATCTGGTACTAGAGCAGGTCCTGGACCTGTTCTGCCTCTGCTTCTGCAACACTTAATTTTCTGGGTTCTTGGTGCTAATCTTTTGTTTTAGCGTTTCTTGTCATTATGGAAAACATGGATCAACTCAACAACCCTTCCAGCACCTTTTATCTTCATCCAAGAAAAAATCCAGGCATCTCTCTTATTTCTCAGACTCTTAATGAGTCCAATTACACTTCTTGGAGCAGGAATATGAGAAGAGCTCTTCTCTCCAAGAACAATTTGAAGTTTATAGACGGAGGGATCAAGAAACCCCAAAGAGATGATTCCCTTTTTTATTCTTGGGAGAGGAGCAATATGATGGTGTTATCTTGGATCATAAAGACTCTTTCACCCCAGATAGCAGAAAGTGTCATATACGTTGAAGATGCTCAAGAACTATGGGAAGAATTAAGAGAAAGATTTTCTAAGGGAGATTATTTTAAATTTTCTGACGTGCTCCAAGAAATTCATTCTATTAAACAGGGAGAAAGGAGTGTGAATTAGTATTTTACTGATCTGAAGATTTTATGGGAGGAATTGGAATTTCTCAGACCCATTCCATGTTGTAGCTGCAAGATTCCTTGCACCTGTGATTTGTCTATGGTTTTTCATAAATACAGGGAGATGGAACACGTTATTTGCTTCCTAAAAGGCTTAAATGAATGCTATAATACTGTGAGAACACATATATTATTAATGGAACCTTTACCTAGCATTAACCGTGTGTTTTCCCTCATTATACAGCAAGAGAGACAGGAAAAACATGATTCTGGACTCACAAATTAAAATGACATCAAGGTTCTTGCTAGTACTAGTGAAAGACAGGGTCAATGGAGAAATGACCAGAATTGGAAAACCCATGGACGTGGATCTGCCCCTCGGAGTCAAGGCAGAGGAAGGGGAAGAAACCCCAACTGTGGGAAACAATGCTCTCACTGCCATAAAATGAATCACATTGTTGATGAATGTTATTCTAAGCATGAATATTCATCATGGTACAAGAAGAATGATAGTAATAACACAAATAAATTGGGACAAAGTGAATGAGGTTCTGCAAATGCTTGTTCTACCACCAATGTGACACAAACCAGCCAACAAAATAATGTTAATCCTGTCCAGAGCACTTTCACTCTTGAACAGATGCAGAAAATTCTGCAAATGCTTGAAAAAGGCTAACAACTCTTCCCATAACATCAGTTAAATACACAGAAACACTATAGAAGACAAAAAAGGTATGTTCTCTTGGATTATAGACACAAGGGCCACTGACCATGTGACCCATGAAAAAATTCAGTTCATGACATTCAATAAGATCAAACCTATATCTGTTAAATTGCCTAATAATTCCATTGTAATAGCCCAATATGCAGTGACTGTGCGATTTTCTAAGGAATTAATAATTTTTAATGTTTTGTACATACCTGATTTTTCCTTCAACCTTATATCTATCCAAAGCTTAACTAAAGATATAAACTACACATTAACCTTTTCCTCTGAGATGTGCCAGATTCAGGGCAGCTCTACATTGAAGATGATTGGATGTGCTAACGTGTATAAAGGGCTTTACTACCTGCAACCTTTTGAAAGGAATCTGGCCTCTAGTTTTGCTTTCTCCTATGAACATGTAAATATAAATTTGTGGCACTATAGATTAGGCCATCCTAGACACAGAATTATTGAAAGAATATGCTAGACTTTTCCCTGTGTACAAACTATTTCTAATGATACTTGTGACATTTGTCATTATGCTAAGCAACACAAATTACCTTTTCCTAAGAGTAATTCTTTATCTGCTAATTGCTTTGATATCATTCACTATGATATATGGGGTCCTATTTCCATCCCATCTGTACATGGACATAGATATTTCCTCACTATTGTTGATGATTGTAGTAGGCATACTTGGGCTTTTCTTATGCATAATAAAGGCGAAACTAGAGAGTTTTTTGCAAACTTTTATCATGAAAATTAAGACTAGTTTGACAAAACTGTTAAGATCATTAGGACTGACAATGGTCCTGAGTTTAATTGTTCCAATATGTATGATTCTTATGGCATTGAACATCAAAGAAGTTGTGTAGAAACTCCACAACAAAATTCTGTTGTGGAGCGTAAGCATCAACATATATTGAATGTTACTCGTAGTTTGATTTTTCAATCTAATATTCCCCATGCTTATTGGTCTTATGCCTTGTCCCATGCCATATACCTGATAAATAAACTTCCTTCTACTGTTATTAAGGATAAAACCCCTTTTGATGTGCTACATAATAATCCCCCTACTTATCTTGATCTTAAAGTTTTTGGTTGCTTATGTTTTGCTTCAACTTTGGAAAGTAACAGAAACAAACTAGATTCTAGAGCTAGAAAGGGAATATTTCTTGGGTACAAGAATGGTGTGAAGGGATACATTGTTCTAGACATTAACACTAGAGAAATTTTCATTAGTAGAAATGTCATCTTTTATGAAGACATCTTCCCTTATAAAAATAAGCAGGGAGATGAAAATAATTGCAATGACAATGAGGACAACATATTTTTTCTTGATAGTTTGTCGTGCAACCATGATGAGGACTCGGGTGAGGATAGAAGGAATGTTCAAGGCCCTACTGGGAACACTGATGACAACACTGAAAACACTAATCTTGTTGAAGAAGGGCATGGAAACAATCAAAGAAGATCTAACAAAGTAAAAAGAACCCCTGAGTACCTAAAGGATTACATACATGAAACTGATCAATCCTCATCTGCCTCCCTATGTATCAAAAATAGTTTGAAAACTCCTTATCCTATCACTAATGCTTTATGTTATGAAACATTGTCTGATAAACATTTAAGGTACACACCTTCCATAAATGCTGACAAGGAACCCAACTCCTATGATGAGGCTAAAAACAATCTTGAATGGGTTGAACCCATGCAGAAGGAAATCAAAGCTCTACAAGATAATGGTACTTGGTATTTGACCCAACTTCCTCCTGGAAAGAAATCCATTGGATGTAGATGGGTTTACAAAGTTAAACACAAAGCTGATGGAACTGTAGAAAGATATAAAGCCCGGCTGGTTGCCAAAGGCTACACCCAACAAGAAGGGATAAACTTTTTAGATACTTTTTCTCCTGTAGCTAAACTCACTTATGTCAGACTTTTACTTGCCCTTGCTGCCTCAAAGGGTTGGTTTCTACATCAACTTGATGTGGACAATGCTTTCTTACATGGGGACCTAAATGAGGATGTTTACATGGATCTTCCCCATGGTTTAAGCACTAACACAAAAGGGCAAGTCTGCAAGCTAACTAAATCTCTATATGGCTTGACATAGGCCAGCAGACAATGGTTTGACAAACTGTCCACTTTTCTTATTTCTGCTGATTATGTTCAATCTAAGTCTGATCATTCCCTTTTTATCAAGAAAACTTCCACAGATTTCACGACTTTACTTGTATATATAGATGACATTGTGTTGACAGGAAATTGTATGAAGAAAATCACTCACATAAAGACATTTTTGCATCTTCAATTTCAGATAAAGGATTTGGGAGAGCTCAAATACTTTCTAGGATTTGAAGTTGCTAGATCCAAAAAGGGGATACATCTCTGTCAAAGAAAGTATGCCCTTGACATCCTTGAAGAAACAGGAATGCTAGGAAGCAAACCGTGGTCTACCTATTTTTTGAGCAACACTAATTCCTTATACAAAACGAAAAACTATCTAGATAACCGTAGTATCTATCGCAGATTGATAGGGAAGCTTTTCTACCTTACTAATACTAGACCTGACTCGTGTTTTACTGTTAATTTACTAATTCAATTCCTGCAATAACCCACTAACTATCACTATCAGGCCTTGCAACATATTCTTAGATATGTCAAATCCAGCCCTTCAGAAGGGATCTCCTTTGCTGCTGATTCGGACATACAAATTAAAGGGTTCAGTGATTCTGATTGGGCTACATGTCCTAATACCAGAAGGTCGACCACTAGTTACTATGTTTTCCTAGGGTCCTCTCTTTTTTCATGGAGGTCAAAGAAACAAAGCACAGTCTCAAGGTCATCTACTGAAGCAGAGTATCATGCTCTTGTTGCCACCGTTTGTGAGATGCAATGGCTTCACCACCTCCTTCAAGACCTTCAAGTTCAACCTACTACTACCGTTGTTCTCTACTGTGACAACAACTCTGCCAGGCACATTGCTCACAACCAAAGTTTTCATGAGTGGACCAAGCATATCGAGTTAGATTGTCACGTGGTAGGTGAAAAGATTCAAGCACACTTCATACATCTTCTTCCCATTCGTTCAGAGGAGCAGCTCGCCGATGTCTTCACCAAATTCCCTCATCGTACTCGCTTCAAATTTATCATTCCCAAGCTTGGAATTATGAATATCCATCGTCCAGCTTGAAGGGAGGCTATTGGAGTTTCTATTTTGTAATAAATGCTCCTTGAAGCAACCATTTATGGTTTAGGGTTTTTCTGTTTAGTGTTTTATGTTTTTTGTTAGGGATAATTAATTATCCCTGTGTTTTCTGTTTTCACCGGAACCTATTTAACTAGGATTCCAGCTTTTTCCATTGTTATAAAAGAAGAAGAAGAGTAGTAGTGAAACAACAATACGATCGATAGTAATAAAAAAGTAGACAGTTTTCTCTTACCTTTTGTCGTAGTGTTTTATCTTGTTGGACTCCATCATTCCTTTTTGAGCAAATGGTGCCGCTGTCTGCCTCGCCGGAGCAGCGCTTGGAGAACACGCGTCCCTCTTTCTCTCTCGCGTGTCGCATGACTCTAAGTTTCATCAAAAGTCTGATGGGAAGAAGCTTCTAGTGAAACTTTTGTTTCACGTCTTTGGGCCAAAAGATTTTGGGCCTCTATTACTGTTCACTACAGGCCAACATTTTAATAAGGAATCTATTTATAATTTTATAAAATCTTAAGATAGATTATTTGAATGTAAAATTTTGATATAAAGGTAATATTATCAAGCTTTCTCAAATTTGATTTAGAGATGGTATTTTATTTTGAATCAGGTTTGAATCTAAATTTTGTTTGAGTTTTTATTAATAGATTATTATTTTAGAATGTTTTATTTAAATGATATCGACAATAAGTTGATTTAGTTATTGGATTATGCATGTTAGTATATTGTTTAGAGAAAATATACTTTGACATACTTCTACATTCATTTGACACATTATTTCTCATTCTCGTATTATAAAAATAATGTCAAATGAGTATGAGTGTGTTAACCTACCATTGCTCTATTGTTTATTAAAATGAGTTGTGAATACAATTTTGATGAGCGTGATTAGATTTTTAATAGCTTTTCTTTATAATGAGTTTGGATTATAAAGATTGAATTGAAACAAGTGAAGAATGATGCTTGATCAAATTTCATATTTTATTGATCATTTGAATGTGTTTAAGAGTTATGTTTACAAACTAGTATTTAATAAAACTGTGATCGTGCTAAAGTGGAAGTGGAAGCCTAAATTAAAAATACTCAACATATATCTTCCCTTAGTGACATTGCAAAGGTTTATTTATAGAGACATGAACAATTATTCTCCACTCTATTAATTAGGAGTGGTGAGAATTGTCATTAAGATTTCTAACCTTAAGTGGACCCTAAGCTCAATACTTAAACTAAATCTAATCAACCTCTTGTACTTGTCCAAAGATTGAGACTTGCTATCTTGGACAAATCAGAGACCCTAAGCTCAAGCCTTCAAGGCAAAGAGCCAAAAAATAATTAAGTTATGTGCAAGTACAAGTTTGGACCTACATGTTACTTGGTACGAATGTTTATGTTTTGGTAGGAGCCAAGATACCATTACTTTAGTAAGAATGGTTTCTTAAGTTTGGACCAACTAGTCACTTAGCACAAAGGCTTATGAAGTAAGGGAAGTTGATACTTTAGCACAATGGATTTTAGTAATTGAGGGTTGTTTGATCGATTTATACCACGTAGGCTAATATTGGTAGCTGTTAAGGGACTGCCAGGTTAGCGCAAAGGCTTGTTTACACGAAGGCAATGTTAGCACTGACGTTTAGCATGAGCTATCAGGTAGAAGCCTAGAGACAACTACGTTAGCATAAAGGTTGTTAAGTGTGTAGGGTTATTTTGCATAAAGAGAATGTTAGCATTGACATTTAGCACATGTTATTGGGTAGAAGTCAAGTGACAACTTGTTAGCAAAAAGGTTGTTAAGCACATATGCTTCTTTTGCACAAAGATAACGTTATCACTAACATTTCACATGGGCTATTGGGTAGAAGACGAGAGACAATTATGTTAGCACAAAGGCTATTGAGTGCATTTTTTTTTAGACAAAGGAAATGTTAGCATTGGCGTTTAACGTGGGTTATCAGGTAGAAGCTGAGAGACAACTAAGTTAGCTTAAAGATTTTTAAATGCGTAAACTTCTTTTGTGCAAAGGCAATGCTAGCACTAACATTTTACGCAAACTATTGAGTAGAAGCTATGATACCACTATCTTAGCACAAAATCTTAGCACAAATGTTGTTAAGCTCATAAGCTTGTTCTGTGCAAAGACAATATTAGCACTAACGTTTATGCGAGCTATCGAGTAGAAGTCGATCAAATTGATTCAAACTTGATGAATGATATTTTGAATAAAACTACAAAACTAAAATTAAGAAAGCATAAATATCTTGGATACATGTACCAACATATATGAATATAGTGATAAAAAAAACACATTATTCATAATAAAATTTTAATGTGTTCTTTTCCTTTTGCCACAAAAAGTTCCTTTTTTGAAGGTATGTACTTTCTTAGGTTATGGTGTTTTCTTATTAAACAAGACAATATAACAAGAAAAAAAACATTCTTAATTAAGTTTAAATTGTGTCTCCCACATAATTTTTAGTTTATTATGTATCTAAATTTTTGTATATTTTTCATTTGAATTATTTGTCATTTAATTTTTTCATTAACTAGACTGTTATTTTTTTTAGTTTTCTAACTTGCTTATTCATATATTAAAAAAAGAGTTTTAAAATGAGAATTTTATAGTTAATATAAAATGATAATGTATAATAGTATTATGATTAATTGAAAATGATAAATAACTTTTTTTATTTAATTGAAACATGAATAATGAGATTCTCATGTTTTTAATAACTCTATGTCATCACTTATCATAATCAAGAAATTATTGTCGTTGTGTATCTAACAATAACAATCACTTCTCAATTATCTAATATAAATCACTTGTTATTTTATATTATCTATAATATTGTTTTGTGTAACTTTCCAATTTTTAGCAATTTATCACTGATAAAATAAGGAGTTATAAAATTGATAAAACAAAACAAATTTGTTATCACTTATAGATATAATATTAATACAGTTATCTAGAAGAAAATAACTATAATATATATATATATATATATATATATATATATATATATATACTAAAATTAATCACTAGACCACCAAGAAGACTCTCTATAACATCACTTTCCTCCACAAGAGATGCTTCAACACCTAAACTTCATCTGCTCACACCAATAAGGTGATTATCGCAAAAGAAAACAAACAACACACCAAAGACAACCAAAAAGACAAGAGGGTGAGCTAGTGTTTCAAAGAAAACTTCATAAACATTTTAATACATTACATATTAGAAAATGTTAAAAACATTTTATAACTCATATAAACATATAATCATTTGACTTTAGACTCAACCATCCAGATACATGCTTTAACATAGACTTCATCGAAGATGTGCACTCGTAATAACATTTATACTATGTAGAGACATAAACACAAGCTTATCAACCTACTACTCTCGAGGTTAATCTTTCACTCATAAGACTCAAGTCTAGGGTAAAGACCTCCTGCCATTCTCTCCCCATCTCATTCATCTCTACATGAGTTGAATGATTGGTAGAATATTAGGATACCTCCTTTCTGAAATCTATTTGTCGAGCATACACTAGCACTTTCTCAAATCACATAATTTCTCCTTGAAATTCTTCTCATGTACTCACAACCATATTTACACCATCCATAAAGCATCAATAATTGTAAATCTAAGTATACTTTAAATCAGCTCAAATAAAACATAACTCGGAAAAACATAGAAAGTATGAAAATAAAATTGAAACTACAGGCACCCAATGCCAAGTCTCACGCCTAGTGAGCGATGCTCTTCGCTCAACGAGACAATCTCTCGCACAACGAATTAGAGGAGAAAAAGAATCCATACTTGTAATGGAAAGTGGCTTTCAACATCCCAAATCACTGCTCAACGCCTAGAAAACAATGAGCTCACTGACTTTGCAGCTCTCAACGCCTAGAATGGCCGATCAGTGCCCTGAAACCCAGTTGCTCTATGTTTTTGTGAGGCTTAGTGCCTTACAAAGCCACTCAGTTATATACTAGATGATAAAAAGTTAAAATCTTTATTTTAATGCACTCAGGGCCTATCCAAATGACCAAATATGTATTCTTAGCACTATAGATGATTATGAAACATGTTTATACCTCAGATTGAATATAAACTTGCTTATTTGTACAGGAAATCAATTCATTAGATCAAGCTAACTTGCTTATTTCTGTAAAATAAAAGGCCTACCAAGTCCTAAATGACCTAAAACTAGATCCTAAACATTAAACTTACCCCAATAACCATTCCTCTAACGTTTACCTGTCAAATCCTAAATTGTAGACCAAAATCAACCATCTTACTAACGTATTATTAAACCAAGATCCAAGAACAAAATTAGTCAATCAACATAGCAAAACTAACATCCAAATCATCAAACTCAAATATAATTTAGTGACTTGTCTACAAACAAGAATTCGTCAATTTCAACTTAATAAACCAAATTTCATCAAACAACTCAATAGACCAAATTTCATCAAACAATTTCCTTACTCAAATTAACTGTCATACCATCATACAAACATCAATTCAAAGCTACCTATTAGTTAAAATCAAAGTAATTAGCTCCCCTTACCTGAAAGGGGACCAAGCAACTCTAAAGGTCTTCAAAGAACTTCAAAATCTCAAGAAGCTCTATCTGCTTCTACAAACAACAAAAACATGATCAAGGTACACTGTTAGAACCATTGATCAGTAGAGACTCAAACTAAAGACTCAAAAAACACATGCAAGTTAAGTCGGCCCCACATGCAACAAATATAAAAAAAGACCAAAAAAATAGTTGAAAGCTCAACTTACTCGAACAGAGAAACTTATAGATCTAGATTGAAGAACTCGTCATAAGAATCAATCCTACGGTCTCGATTCTTCAATCAGACGAACAAGAAAGAAGAACCCTTAAAGACAAGTCAGAGAACTTTAAAAAAGTAGTTTCTAGGGAGATAACGTGTTTTAAAATAGTAATACTCGTTTATAACAAAACTATTTATATTAAAATAATTTAATATTAAAATAATTGAGTTTCACTATTTTTAAACTATCACCACTCCTAAAATGTCATTTTTTGGTTCTTTATATTTTGTATTAATAAAAAAACTTTATATTTCTTACCACGTGAAAAAAACAAAATGAAATTAACGAGAATATTAAATAGTTAAAACTTAAATAATAAATAAAAAAAATTGAATACTTAATAAAAAATTAATAAAAAATGAATTAAAAATATTTAAATCTATAAACAACTTAAAACTTAATTTAAATTCTAAAAAGTATTTATGCATAAAAGTTTGAGATGATTTTGATAGAAGGTTTGAAAAGGTGAGTGGATGATGATGGGCCATATGGTGGTTTGGCATGGAGTGTCTGCTATTCTGTCTCCCATTCAGCAGGATGGACCCTATCTTCATCCACTCTTTTCAGCAAATACATACAAAAAATACTTTCTGCACTTCTCTTTAAATAGAAAAATATAAAGAAGATTAATAATATTGTTATGAAGAGGCTCGTGACACAGAGTGCGATCGTCATCCTCTACAATTCTGTAAGTAAGAAACACGTGGAACATAAGTGAATAAAGCAGGGTTATCTTCATATACTTATAATATAAAAAATATTAATTTATAACATAATGTGAATAAGGATGTTATATAGTTCAAAGGAGCAAGTTTAAATTAAATAGTGCGTACACATTTCATTATTTAAAATTCATAAAATTATATAATATAAATTGAGTTTATATTTTATTTATCTAAACATTTCATCTTATTTTTCATATTTTTCATATTTTGATGTTTTTTTTTCTTTTTTTTTCTTACTAGGATGTTATATGCAAGACCTTACAAAATCGATCAAGTGTTAGAGGCGGTAGAGTGTTTTAAATAGTGATACTTAATTATTTTATTTCAAAAAATATCAATAGTGTAAATAAAATTTTCTAATAAGGAGTTTCATTATCTAAGAAGCTTTATCTCTCTAAATTTTCTTCTTTAAAATTTTCTCTGTCTTCTCTCTAGAAATTCTAACTCCTTACTCATCTATCGGAAGATCAAAGACCGTCTAAGAGTTCCTTGAGGCAATATCTTCATTTCTAGTGATGGATTTAAGCTATAGAGTAAGTTGATTTCTACCCATTTTCTTTAAATTTTGGTGTCTTTGCATGTAGTGGTTTTCTCCACTCTTTTGGGTTCTGAGTCTTCTCTAAGACTCTTTGTTGATCAGTGATACTGAGGGTATACTCTGATTAAATTGTCATGAAGTTTAGGAGCAAATAGAGATCTCGGAATCGTAGAAGAAATTTTAGAGTTCTTAGAGCTGTCAGAGCGTCAACCAGGTAAGAGAAGCTAGTTTATTTGGTTTGGATTTGGTATGCATGTGATATTTGATGTTTGTATGATGATGTGATGATTGATTTGGGAAATTTAATTGAATCGTGAAATTTGGCATGTTTGGTACTTGAAAAGGGTGGTTGTTGAATTGAAAACGTATGCATGTTGGTGTGTAGTTGATTTGCTATGTGAAAAGTTGCTTATTGATGAATTTGGGAATGTAGGTTTAGTGAATTTGAATTGATGTATTTTTTTACAGAACTTTGGTTTGGAATAAATTAGAATAAGGGTGAGTTTAGGGCATAAAATAGGGTTTTAACAGGAAAAATTCTAAAATCATGGTTTTGGGGAAAGTATGTAGTTTTAGAAACTGCCTTGAGGTCATCTAGTACTTAGTTGGCCTCTTATTGTACAAAAATTTGGTAGTAAGTGTTTAGTGATAAGCATATGTTGGAAAACGTCTAATAGTAAACGTATAGTAATAAGCATTTGGTAGTAAGCATTTGGTGATAAGCGTCTAGTGGTAAGCGTCTGATAGTAAGCGTTTGGTGATAAGCGTCTAGTAGTAAGCATTTGATAGTAAGCGTTTGTGGTAAGCACATTTGGCGGTACGATTTGTCTAGCAATACCTAAGATGTTAGGAATCTCAAATTCGAGGTTCTAGACATCTGTTTTAGACGTTCTTTAGGTCGTTTTGGTGTTTTGGACCCTTCCCAAGATGTTGGTGAGGGTTTCCAAACTATTTCTCCTACCTAGTGTATGTGCCGAGTTGTTGTGAAGAAAATTGTTATTATGTGATTTGGTTTATGGTGCATATGTTTTGATAATTGTGGATGCTTTTGAAATGGTATAGTATGTTGTGGGAATGAAATATGTGTTGTGAGAAGAATCTCAAGGATAGATTCTACGTTCAAGTAAGTTGTGGTGAATGCTTGATAGTGAGACTTTGCAGAGATGTATCTTGATATTCTATCAACTATTCAACTTATGTCGAGATGAATGGGGTGTCGGAAAGAATGGCAGGAGGTTATCTTGGCCCTTTGGGTCGTAGAAGGGAAGATTAAGCCCTTGGGGAAGTAGGTCGAGTTATCTTGTTTATGACTCTACAAAGTCTAAATACAATCATGGGTGCACACCTTCAACGAAGTTTATGTCAGCATTGGATCTGGATAATTGAGTGGAGATGTCAAATTGTGATATGATCATGTGTTTGATGGGTTGTTGTGAAGGTTGATATATGATTTGGTATATTAAACTATAATATGTTACTTTCTTTGTATATTAGACTACCCTTACTTTTGTGATGTCTGTTTGTGTGTGCTATAATGTTTTTGACAATAATCACCATTTGGTGTGAGTGGAAGATGCTATAGGTGATAGGCTACCTTTGATGGAGCCGGAGAATACTGTCGAGTGATACACGAATTGTAGTATAATACACATGGATGTTTTGTAGAACAATTTAACTCGTTTGAGATACTTTGTGTTTAGGAGGTTATACAAATATGTGTTTTTATTAATATAGTTATTATTTTGAATAATTGTAATGATAAATTACATGTTTTCTTAGCTATCTATTATGTAATATTAAAATATATGATATTTTATTTAATAGATTACTCTATTAAATGGGATGTTACATTGTAAGTTTAGAATGTGACACAATATATTACAATATAATTTGGTTTTATTCTAAATAAATTTATAATTTTTCTTATATATTTGATTTATTATTATTTTATTGCATACATATATGTTTAGTTTGAGTTTTTATAGGTAAGATATGAGTTGAATAATTTATTCTATTTTAGGTTCTATTATGTAAATAGTATAGAGATGAAATGGAGAGAATAAAGGCAAAGGATATGAGAATGAATATTTCTCTTTTTCTAGAAAGGTAAAAAACAAAAAGGTTGAGTATAAAAGCAGTAGATATATTATAGGTATAGTAGATCTATTATAGGTCTAGCAAAACAAAGATAATCCAAAGTAAAGAAATAATAAAGGTTAAACACTTGAACAAAAACAAAGAACTAAGAATAGAAAAAAAAATTATTACAATTTTATTATGAAAAAAAAGGCAATGATAGAATTGATGTTAGCTTCCTTCTAAAAAGGTTCATTATCATATGTAAGATCCTATATTAGTATTTACACAACTAAATAATGAATTATGAATTATATTTTGGAATGAATTATGAATAATGATAATTGTTTAAAAATCACATGTGGATGAGTTATAAGGTTACAATCATTATGAATAATGATATTTAAATTGATTAGAGTTTCTTATTTTGACAGAATAAGGTTATATTATGTTGTTAATCAAGTTTAGATAGGTATTTATTGAAACTTTTCTTCTTTTATTACTCATTTTTTTCTTCTTCTTTAATGTTTTACAAGAAACATATAAATTACCTACGACATTTACATACGGATTTTAATTCGTATGTAACATATGTATTACATACGGATTTTACATATGGATTTTTAAAAATGAGTTACATGTGGATATTACATATGGATTTTTACCTACCAAAAATCCTTATGTAAAATTCGTATGTAATTTATGAGCGTAGTGGCAGGAAAGTTTTTTAAGAATAGGATCCGTATATAAGTGTTAGAATCCGTATGTAAGGTTACCTACGAGCAGATTACATACGGATTTTTATCCATATATAATCTGTATGTAACACATCATGACATACATATTTTTGAAGTTACATATGAATTTTGGAAGTTACATATGAATTTTGACTGTATGTAATTGCGATTTTTCTTGTAGTGTGATGAGGATGTGTTTAATTGGACTTTGGACGATATATATGTTTTTTCTCAAAAAGTAACAAAAAAGTTTTACTCTTCTGGTATAGAATGTGTGGATTGAGGAAACTTGATTTGGTTGAATAAGGTGTCACGAGCTAAAACTTTGCTTTTTTAGAAATTGTTATATAGTCGTTTACCTATTGATTTGGAGGTTCAAAAGAAATGAAGGATTTTATGCTCTATGTGTTCTTTGTGTGGTAATAATGTTGAATATTTCTCATTTATTTTATATTGTTCTATTGCTATATGGTTGTGAGAATGGTTGAAAGAAGTTTTTTAGGATTTGCAATTTTTTTCTTTGGATTTGATTGTTTAGTTTCTAAAATCTCCTTGTAGTCATTTTCTTGAAGTGGTTAAAGTAATTTCCATTACTACAATTATTCGATGATTTTGAGGATGGGAAATCACAGTAGATTTCAAGATCCAATTTCATTTCCTTATGTTATTTTTCAAATTAAGGATTTAGTGTGTATGGTTGAGAATAAATATAAGAAGCATATGAGTAATACTGTTTTTGATTTTTTGGTGTTGAAATTTTTCAATATTTAAACTGAGGAGGGTAGAGTGATTTCCTTTATATGATAAGTTCCATACATTAATTGGCTTAAGGTGAATATTGATGATGCAACTATGAGTTTTCCTAGTTTGAATTGATGTGCTGGTACTTTTATAGGAAGTTGGGTGAATATGTGAAGAGTTTTTCAACTTTTTTAGGGGTACAAACTTCTATTTGTTCTGAGTTTATCATACCATTTATGCTTTGGAGCATGCTTGGAGGGGGGCTTTCAAAGGCTTTGGTTGAAACTTGATTTTTCTTTAGTCTATCAGGGGTTTTGGATCTATGAGTGGTTCCTTGAAGTCTTACAGGGAGATGACATATGTGCTTGCATTTTTGTGTGCATATGCAGTTCAGAGTTTTTCATAATTTTTGTGAAGAAAATCATTATGCTGAAAAATTATTTAATTTAGCTTTCATTCATAAAGAATATAAGTGGTTTAATATTTTGTTTCCATATTCTAATTAGATTTTTTTTCATAATAGGTATAGTTTGTCTATGTCTTGTGAATAGACCTGTCAATTTGGTCCCCTCACATGGTTTGACCCTGATCCACATAAACTGGGGCCATAAAAACTCACAAGGCCAAAAAGACCCCATTGAAAAAATCCACAAGACCAAAATATCTACAAAAGTCCTTTGGGACAAGGCCACATGGATCTTCTTTTTAAAAAAAATATATATTCATTTTGAATATAAAAAAAAGAAATTAACTTATAATTTGTCCCAAATCCAAGTGTTTTTAATTTGTCAAAAAACTATATACAAACATTTTAATCAGACTAACATAGACTTTGTAAGAGATTTCAATAAACTTGATTTCTTGTTTACATATGAGAATTATGCAGCAGTATAAGAGGTTGAAATCCTTGACTAACAAAACATATTTAATTTTTTTTACTAGCTAGACATATTTTTAAAGTATATGAGATTGTCATTTAATTTTATTGTGCAAAAAAAATTCATCTAGATCTTAATCAAAACAAAATGAGACATCTTAATTTGAAAGTTTAAAATAATGAATTTATGAATAATAAGTTTATGAATTTTTTTATTATATGTTGTTTTTTTTTCTTTTTTTAATGTATGACTTAAATTTTACCAATTATTTATTTCTTTTTAATATATATATATATATATATATATTAATTATAAAAAAAAACTTTAGTGTGAATTTTATTAGAATTAATCTAATATTCTCACATTTTTGCTAGACTTCATTTTCTTTTGTTGTTTTTGGGACTTTTATCATAATGTATTACATAATGTTTTATTAGATGTTATAAGTTTTCTTCTCTTAAAAATAGATAAAAGTAATAAATAGATTATAGTCAATAACTGTATTAAACTATATATTATATATTTTGTTTCATAACATAAAAATAAGTATGATATAAAAATATTGATTTAAATTTAATAAAATTACAAAATATTAGACTATCTAATAAAATATATAATTTATATGTATACATAAATGATATTAGTTAATTAAAGTCTTATAATAGGTCCAAATCAACATTAACCATGATCTTAACCTATTTGAAACAGGGTTTTGAAAGGTAAGACTTTTTTTTGGGTCCCACTTAAGGGGACCTTCTAAAAGAAGGCTCTTTTAAGAGTGGGCTAAGATTGGTTCATGGACCATAGGTCAAGTTGACAATTCTACTCATGAAGTATAAATTTTATCATTATCCTTCATGCTTTGTATTTCTTTATTTTATTTTATTTTAATTTTCAATAAATTTTTATGTGATAGAATCGATGAACGTTAAAATGCCAAAATTTATAATGAAAATGTGTAAGTAAATTTTATCTTGGTTAAAAAATCGTAACTAATAAAACATTTTGCATGTGAAACCTTATATTTACTTTTATTCTCCTATTTTTATATTCAAATGAAAAGTTACTATAAACTATAAGAACTTAGAAAATAGAATATTAGAATTGGTAAGTGTTTTAAAATAATGAGACCAAATATTATAAAGTTTAAAAATAAGTTGATTAAATAAATAGAAGTTATTAAACTCTCTCTCTCTACCATCTCTCTAAGAGTTCTAACTCTTCAATCACCTGTTTGACGATCAGGAGGTGTCTAAACGATCACTGCGTCAAGGTCTACCTATTCATCCGATCATTTTCAACAAAAGAGTAAGTAAGTTTCAACTCAGTTTTGGTCTTCGTTCTTTATTTGAGTCCATGCATGGAATCTTCCATCGCATGTGTAATTTGAACTTTCCTTTGACTTCATTGTTGATCAGAGGTCCTAAGGACTCTCTTTGATCTTTTTTGGGTGTTTCGTAAGTGTATTTATCGTTCCTTTAGTCGGAAGCAACGGGTGTGCGATGCTAGAGCTTGATGGAAATTTATGAGGTAAGGGAAGCTAGATTAACTAATGTTCATTTAATAAATTGTTCAAAATTCGTTATTGAATGGGTATGATGTGTTGAATTGTATGAGTAAATTGATATGATACTCTTGGTGTGTTAAATTGCTTGAAATTTTTACGTAATGAGGTAAGAATCTATGAAATCTATGAAAAATTGTTAGGTTGAATGTTATAATTATTTTGATAATTGAAATACTGGTTTGCATGTATTGTTGAAGTTATCAAATTGTTATAAGTCTTGAATGGTATCAATTGTAAGAAATGGATTTTTGGTCTAGAAAAGGAGGTTTGAGAAGCGTATTATTGATATGTTGATCTAATAAGAAGTATAATGGTTTTGGAGAGTTTAATAGGTCTTCAAAAATTTATTGATGAAGAAAATGAGTTGATATGATGTCTAGAATGGAATGTTAGTCAAAATAGTATGATTTTAAGGTAGTTTCTATAGGTGTTTTAGGGGTTTTGGTAGGTGAAAACCTAAAGGAAGTAAATCTGATATAAACCAAAGTTTTTAATTTTGTTTTTGGGTAATCCAAAACTGGTTTGAACCTTGATAATGATAGCAAACTAATGTTGGAACCATTGGTAGTTTATGTGTTGATTTTGAAGTGAATTTGGCTAGTTTTAGGGGTTTTAAGGTATGAGATTTTGAATTAAATGTTATGGGTTGATTGTGATGATTTGTAGGCTATTATTAATTCTATTAGGACTTGTTTAAGCTATTGATTGCAGAATATGAGTGTTACAAGAGATATAATTAAGTTTGGTATGATTTAAGGTAGTAAGTTGGTTTGAAGTGGTCAATTTGAGTTAGAGGTACGTTTTCTAATATTTCTTAGTGTCCATAGGGTCCCATGGATCATTTAAAGTTGTAGGGAAAGTGTCCAAAGTCATATTAATTATTTTGGCAATAGTTTTTGTTTTAATTGATTCTGACATTAACTTAATCGATTAAAACAAACACTTTAGCCTAATCAATTATGATACTGACTTAATCGATTAAAACAAACACTTTAATCTAATCAATTATGTTATTGACATAATAAATTAAAATAGGCAATTTTTCCATGTTTTGCTTCATGTGAATTCGGGTTTGCCTTAATAGATTATATTACTAATCTAATCGATTAATACTACAAATAATGTGCAGTTTTGATTAATCTAAGCCAAAATTCACTTTTGCACATATGATATATGTTTTTCATTGTTCTTTTATGATCCTAAACAATTTTATTATCAATTTTATATGCTCATATGAAATGTAAAAGTGAATGGATATGTATATGGTTTCAAGGTTGGGAAAGTTGGTTCCAAGGTGGAACTTCTTAGTATGGTTTCAAGTTGTATTAGAATGAATGCAGGTAGCATAATCTTAGGGGTTATCCATATACTCTAATGGTATTTCATTCTTAAGTAAAGAAGATTGACGCATGTGGTGAAAGTAGTAGGATGTCTTAGTCTAGGTGCTTCCAATATGACCTATGACGCGGTACAGACCAACCTTGTGAGGGTAGTAGGGTGAAACTCATTTGGCAATGGCTTTGCAAAGCAATAGAAACAACCACAAGTGCACAACCTGTCATATCTCAACATTCATTCTAAGTCCGGACAATCCAGTCTAGATTATTACATGTTAAGATGTTTGGTTTCATTTATATTACAACTTATTCATGTATGAAATGTCTTGAGTTTATGATGACTTGTTATTAGCTTACCTTTTTCTTTGTGATTGTTTGTATGTTTCCTTGATTCTCTTCTTATATATGATCATCCGACTAGTGGAGCAAACGATGATGATGTTTCCCTGGCACAAGCGTTAAATGAAGAGGTTATAAATGTCTAATAGTTTTAGTTAACCACCATGTGTATAGTTCTGTTTAGTTAGCTTGTATATAAAATTTTATTTATGGTTAGTTTGATGACTGTAATAACTTTATATTTTCCTTTTGTCAACTGATTATTATATTAAATGTGTGATGGTTCCATTTATAATTAAATACTATCAGTTTTAGAATATTACATTTTTCCTAAATTCTAAACTCTAAACCATATATATATATATATATATATATATATATATATATATATATATATATATTATATTATGTATTTCAATTCAACTTTGGTCGTTAAAACTCATTACATATGTTTCTTTTTGCATCAACCTCATAACTAAATATTTTACTTCAAATAATTTACCTCAAATATAGTAATTAACATAAAAGTGATAGCACAACATATTTCATTCATTTAATTATACAAATTTTATCTCAAAAACTAAAAACAATAAACAAGTTCAAATAACATAACTCTAAACAAAACTCAAGATATGTCCCAAAGTTTGATAAAAAGAAATATAATTTATTGTTTATAATTCTTTTCTCATTCAAGCAAGAGAACTACTCAAAATAAAAAGAACACAAGAAATATTTAAAGTAGATGATAATATAATCTGATTAAAAATTTGATTGGTTAAATTTGATTCTTAGCTTTTTAGCTTATATGAAGTGTAATTAAATTATGAAAAAAGATAAGATATGAAAAAAGAAAACAAGATAAAAGAGAGAGAAGAGATTTGAGAAAGAGAGAGAGAGAGAAGGAGAAAGAAAGAATAGGTGGGGGAGGGGGCTACAAATTATATGTTTTGAAAGTTAATTAAGAAAGGTCAAAAATTAAAAACACAATAAACATTGTATATCTATAAAAATAATAAAGAAAAAAAAAAAGACTTTCATACTTTTGAATTTGAGTGTTGCCAATAGCTTCCTACGGAAATGTTTTCACAAATGGTCCCAAATTCACTTAATGGGACTCTCCACGTTGATAAAGCAAAATGCTCAAATAATTGAGCAAAACAATTATGGGATTGTTATGAGATAACATTTTTTGTTGAAAAGGGTATCAAAAAGTATTCAGATAATTTTAATATGAAAGAGATTTTTATTTTCTTTTATAATCATATGTTGTCATCAACTTCATCTTTTCATTTGTTGAAAGAGAAAGCAAAATTTACTATGCTAACCTTTGTGTTTAAAGAGAAATAGATTTCTACTATAACTTAGAGTATTTTTGGTGAAAATGATAAATTTTTTATTTTAAAAGTAAATAACTATTCACAAGTAATTTCGTTTTGCATATGTAAGTATTTAAAATGAAAAAAATAAATAATAAATTTTAGTGAAATTACATGTATACTTATTTTAGTGAAATTACATTTATACTTTTTATTTAATAAATTTTTATACTTATTTTTATATATGTATACTTTTTATATATATTTGATTGACAATTACATTAATAAAATGTGAAATTCAGCATCGTGAGATGGGTCTATGTATTGATGGTAATGCTTTTTGTTTGTTTGGGCCAAAAGGGACATTTGAGAGAAGGTAGTCCCATGAGAGTGTGACATTACATTACGCATCATTATCCACCAATTACACCTTCACATTCTTTCATTTCTTCTATAATATGCTCTTAATATTCAATCATAGCTTCTTCAAGCACTAAAACATTTAAGATTTGAATAGTCATTCCTTATCCTATATACTTTTCAATTTAACTTAAAGTGAAAAAAATGTAAAATTAGTTTTGATACGATTTTATTAAATCATTGTTTTGTGATAATGTTTCCAAACTCAATTCAATTAAACTAATTATAATTTCTTTAGAATTTTGAAAGCATTTTATTCTCAGTAAAAAGATAAATTTTAACAAACAAGTGTCAATTTTTGTTTCAATCTTCTTTGTTGAAATTTAAGGAATATCTTTTTTAAGTAAATTTAATATATTATTTTATCCAAGATTTGTGATTTTTGTTTACTTTTTAAATTTCATATTTTAAAAGTATATAAGCTACAGAGTTTTTTATATGAAAATGATTGACTTTTTTTTCTATCAAACTTGAACCAAATTTAATTAAGTAATTTTTTATTTGGATTTAAAAAAAAATTAATGTTGCACAACTTTATAAGTATATGTAAGTACTACAATCCCTTTTTTTGTTTTTCGTTTTCTCGTGAAGATAGCAAGTTGGGCCATTTCAACTAATTGAGCCCTTTCTCAAACCCAACTCGCGCAGGAATACTTTTTTTTTTCTGAGATCACGTGAGACAATATAAAAGGAGGGAAGAATTAAAATAGTTTATGTTTTTCTTTTTACCTCCAACCCTTCTTTTTAGGGTGGGCAAATAGAACTGAACTGTACTGTACTACTAAAATTTATACTGAATTAAAAATTAATTTGTCTAAAGTGCACTGAACTGTAAAACAGTTCAGATAAACTGAATTGAACTATTTTTTGTTTTATCAAACTGCATTGAACTAAATTATACTAAATTGTATTAAACTACAGTATAAACTGAACTGAACTACAAACTATACTAATTTTAAACTGAATTGTACTAATTTTAAACTGAATTGTACTAGTTTTTAAACGGAACAGTATAACAATACATGTTCTTTTTAATTGAAATTTCTTTTAATATTTATTTTATTTTATTCATAAGTGTTTTACAAATTAATTTTTTAATTATTTGATATTATTATTTTCTATTTTATTTATATTTCTTTTATTATTATTATATGTGTATGGAAATTATTTTATTTTATTTTTTATTTATTTATTTTATTTTATTTTATTTTTTATTTTTTTATTTTATATTTATTTTGTCATGAATATTATTTTACTTTTATATTTATTTTTAAAATTTTTTATTTATATTTTTTTGTTTTATATGTGTATATAACTTATTTTATCTTTTTATCTACTTATTTTATTTTAAAATAATTTTTTATTTATATTTATTTTGTTGCTTCATAAAATTGTTTTATTAATAAATTATTTATTATTTATATTTTATTATGTCAAAATTAAACTAATATTTATTAATTATTATAATATAATAAAAGATGATAATAGAAAAGTTACTCTTAATAAAATTTGTTAATTTTTTTGTCATTTGATATTTCTATAATATTAATTATTTGTGCTATATTACTATTTTTTTTATGATATTTCATTATATAGTCATTTAATAAAATTTAACGTTAAAAAATATATTTTAGTTTTACTCTATAAAATACTATCATTTAAAAATAATAATATTGATATTTATTTTAAAGTAAGTTGATTTTTAAAATAAATAGTTATTTTAGTGTGTGCTCTTATATACATTTTAATATCATTAAAAAAAATTAACATATTTTTACATATTTAATAATATGTTAAAGAATATAATATATTTAAAGTATGATTTTCTTTATATAGTCTTTTTTTCTTTTATGATTTCTATTACTTAATCATTTAATAAAATTAAATTTAAAAAAAAAATATATTTTACTTTTATTACTTAAAATAATATTATTTAAAAAGTAATATATGTTTATTTATAAAAAAATATAAAAATTTGTGATAAAAAGATTTTGTCTTAAAAAATTAATTATTAATTTTTTATGTGAACGATTTCTTTTTATTAATATTTTATTATTAAATAATGTTTTCTTCGCAAGACGAAACAGTTGAACGGGAACTAGAGAAGAGGAAAGAGTAGATACAGTTCTCACAGTTAACTGAACTGAAACTGTTATAAGTTCAGTTTTTTTAAAAAATGAACCATAAAATAGTATACTGAACTTTTATAATATAGTACAGTACAATACAAATAACTTATTTTTGTCCAGCCCTACCTCTTCCTGTACCTCTAAGTGAACTATTATGCTTTTCACTAAAATTATTAAAAAACATTAGTTAAAAAGTAATTACTACTTACCAAATCATATTTACCTTTTTCTCTATATGTATTGCTTTCCTACACCTCCTTCTTCACTATTGCATCATTTCTTCCTTCTTCTTCTCTTCTTTTAGTGTCTATTAATGATTTGTCTTTATGTTATTCTCACTTTAGTGACTCGTGGATTTTGTTGGTGGTGGTTAGTATTGGTTTGCAATTTTCATTTCTTACTGTGCTTTTAGGAAACCAATTTAATTTGGCATTCTGGTTTACAAAAATTTCGAATTTCGTTATTCAATTTAGAAAATCATCAAATTTCAAAATTTGGTTTAGAATGTCATCGAATTTTGAAATCAAATTTGTGATGTCACCAAATTTTGCAATCCGGTTAAGGAACTCACCAAATTTATAAATTTGGCTAAGATATATTTGGATTTCAAAATCTGGTTAACAAAGTCACCAGATTTTGAAATACACTTAAGCTTTTAACTTGTGTTTTAAATCGAGTTAAGTCATTTATCGAATTTCAAAATTTGGTTACTACCTTGACCAAATTTCAAAATCTAGTAACTTCCTTAAATTTTTGTTTTATCGTTTTAAGTTTTTTTCTTTTAATTATTTTTTAATTTTTTCATTTTTTTTAATAATTTGTTCATGTATTATTATTTGTATTATTATTGAAGAAGTGACATATTCAATGGTAGTGTGCTATGTTATAAGTGATTATATTGTAACATGGAAGATTATCGCTTCAATTTGATGGGTTCACAAGTAAATTTGAGGTTCGTGTCAAATTTCTCTTCTTTCATCAATGAAATGTCTGAGAGTGATTATACAAATAATTTTACAATTAATAATATTTTTCCCCACATGTGATGGCTTAATTGAATGGGAATTTCTTTTCATCTTCGGTTTGATGTCGTGACTATATGATCTGATCAAGCTACTAGTCAACCCAAGAGAAAGATGTTTGTCTTGTTAGGATGTGAAATGGGTGGAAAATATAGGAAATATAAACCTGATGTTAAGTCGAGTATATACGGCACAAGAAAAAGCGAGTGTCCTTTTAAATTGAGGGACAAGCCAAATTCTAATGGAGAGGAGTGAGTATTGAAGGTTATATTTAAACAATCATTACTTGTTAATATAGCTAAGAGTCAAGTGAAGCTTATAGATATTCTACTTATTCCGAAAGAAAATAATGATTGTAATGTCACAACAATCAAACAAATATATAATGCAATGTATACTTACAACAGTTGAGAGTGATGTTAGATCGTGATAAATACATCCATTAGAGTATATGAGTCGATGAATCCAAGATTGTAAGTGACTTCTTTTGGACACATCCTGATGCAATTAAATTAGTGAATGCATTTAATGTTGTTTTATTGTTGGATACGACATACAAAACTAACAAATATCAGCTACCATTACTTGAGATAGTTAGGGTGACATCTACAGGGTTGACCTTCTCAACGGTCTTTGCATTCTTATCAAGTGAGCAGGAGAACAATTTCGCCTGGGCTTTGGAAAGGCTTAGAGAATTATTTCTAACAAATGAGGGTGGTCCACTAGTTATAGTTAGAAAGAAAGACCTAGCTTTGATGAATGTCATTGGCATTGTATTCCCTGAATGTTATGATCTCCTATGTCGCTTCCCCATTCAAAAAAATGTGAAAGATAAGTGAAAAATTTTAGTGAATCCTATTGAGGCATAGGATGTCATGATTAAAGCATGGAAAAATGTCATGGATTGTAAATAAGAGTTAATGTTTACTAACTATGTTGATCGTCTTATCATGTTTGTATTTCATGGCCTTTATTATTTGAATATGAGAATGAGTCTTGGATCATTCCGTATAAGACATACTTTGTAAAGGCTTAGATAAACCAAGTTATTCATTTATGAAACACAACATCAAACATGTATGTTTTAATCATATTTTATTTAGTTGTTTTTGTTATATGTATTATGATATTGTTCATTTCATTTGTATCAGGATTGAGTTTGCTCACTAGAGCCTCAAGAAAGTATTGAGGAGTAATATGGAAGTCCTTTGTTTGTGTTGGGTTACAATTCATAACCTAATCATCTTGCAAAATAATAAGATAAAGACGTCATTTGGAAAATGTCTTAATGTTATGAGAAATACTTGTAAGGGAAGTAGATATAGAAGACTGGTTGAACGTGTATCAAGATATGGTTTGACACTTATTTTTGAGGAGTTCGAACAAGTAAAACATATAAGATTTGATAGTGAAAATTGTGGATGCATTTTGAGAAGAACATATGGTCTACCATGTGCTTGTGTATTAGCACGATATGATCTTAGGATGACTTTTATGACTGAAATTCATATCATATGGACTAGATTGAGCTTTTCAAATAATTTATCTAGTGAATCGAAATCAAAGTTATGAATTCAATGTGAACTTGATCTAGTGTAAGAATGTTTCAAAGAAGTTGACATTGCAGGAAAAGTGAATATCAAACAGAAGTTATTTGATATTGTTTGTCTTGTTATCACATCTATGGTACCTTCATTACATAAAGTTAAAACGAAGGGTGCATGGAAGAGTAAAATTCATCGATCTGAAAGGTCTACAAAGCGGGAATCCTAATATTTTGAGCACATAGATTTATTGCATTCCATCCATAAAACTTCATCACAAAAAAAATGTGATTTATTGTTAAATTTGTGCAACGAAGGAGAGTATACATGTTAGATCAATTTCATCCTATTTGTAACCTTTATATTATCGATGTTGTTAATGTCGTTGCTAATGGTAATTGTGGTTATAGATGCATTGTTGCTTTGTAGGGGATGGGTATGGACATGTTTCATCCTATTTATCACCCTTACAGGCTAATATGGACAAGTGGATGATCATACTGGAAATTGGTTGTGCTATTTCTAAAATATATAACGTTGTCTTAGTTTTTCTATCATATGGTCAGAATTTTACGATCTTTCCATTACGTAGTACACCGCCTTCTGATATAAGATAACATCAATTATAAGGAAAACACTAAAGGTGGGGGAGGGGGGGGGAATGATGTTTTCAATATCTTTTCACAAATTACAAAGATAATGTGCAAGAGTTTAAAGATGATTAGACAATAGGTTTTAATAATATAAGCAAATGGAAAACAATTGAATAGAGAAATAATACACCACAAATTTTTATATTGGTTCACTCAACCTAAGCTACGTCCAATTCTCCTTTAAAAACTCTTAAGAGTTTCCACTAATCTTTTCCAAGATTACACGAGTTTTGTCTCTCCAAGATCTCACCGAGTATTCTCACCACTCTTGGTTTCAATGAGTATTAGTACCACTTCTAGTTTCGCCGTCAACCTAACTAGATTGAGTTTAGCTTCTCTAGGATCTAATCCTAGATAATTTTCTAAACTTTCAACTCAACCTGAGTTGAATAACCAAGTATTTGAGTTCTTTCTGGAACTTACAACAAATTCACGAATGGATTTACTACAAGCTACATATGAATGACTCTCAGCAAGAGGATATGTGTTCTAATACAATATGTAACACTTGAAGTATTTATCTCTTTACAAAGATTTTTCTCTTAAAAGATATTGAGTGTAAGATGATGTAAGAAAACTTTATGTTTTTCTTTTTTTTCTCGTTGCTACTCTTCGTATGTTTTTATGCGCTTTTTCATCAACAATTTCAACAACTTCTTCTCTTCAAGCTTTCTTATCTCTCTCTCTCTCTATCTATCTATATATATATATATATATATATGAATTGTAAATCTGAATTGGTGTGCTTTAGTTAAGACGATTGATTGAGTTATGAAGATAATATGTATATAACTTGTTGAAGAATTTCATGATAGGATAGCGTGATTGCTTTAATGATGTGAATGTGTGTTATTTGAAATTAGAAAAATAGGATTGTGAATGATTGTTGAATGCTAAGTGTTTTTTATCACTTAAGTGGTTATGTTTAAGTATATATTAGGTTAAAAGTTGTTGTAAATTTTGGAGAAGTAAATAGAGAGGTCTCACAATGGATTTTGATCTAAATTGGGGTTTTAACAAGTGAAATTCTAGAGGAATTTGTTTTAGGAGGGACCTTGGGTTTTGGTGTTTGTTTGGAGTCAATTAAGATTGGTTTAGCCACTTAGTTCATAAAAATTTTGTTTGAAATGTATGAAATCTATTTAGTGGTGATTTAGAGTAGTTAGTTGATTGAATGAACTAAATTCTTTGAACAAGTGATCAAGTTGGTATCCCTTTTGAGTTAGAAACCTTCTTTCAAATTAATTTCATGCCTAGGATATTACTTTAATCAATTAGGAAGGTATGAAGTCCATTTGGATTGATTTATGTAATGTTGTAAACTCTAGTATGACGCTCAGTGGTAGTCTATCGACGCTCAAGCAGCAAAAAGCCATGAGGTTTGGTGTTCAGTTGTACCCAGGTGGTGCTTAGGCACCAAATTTGCGAGAAGAATGACGCTTAACGATAGGGATATGTCGCCGAACGCCATGTGCTTTGGTTGGTTATTTCCTTTTTGACATTCCTCTTACTTATAGGGTCTTTAAATTCTTTATTTTGGCATATAGGTTCCATGTAACTATTCTTGGTACACTCTTTAAAGGATGTTTGTTGAGATGTGATGTGTGGAGGTTTACATTGTTATATTAGATTGTAGTGAAGGTAAAATGGATATTTCATGTATGAATTGTGATTTAAATTGGATATGGAATGACTTGTGTGTGTGAGATATGTATATGATGTTATAAGAATTTCAAGGAGAAATTCTTAAGATGGTTGCGTATAAGTATATGTATTAATATAGGATGCTAGTAAGGGTTATAGACGTTTGATCCCGTCACCTTGACATCTATATGCGATTATAGACGTCCGCTCCCCCTACACCCGACGTCTATATATACCACGAATATTAATTTTTAAATCGAATGGACGTCACATTAGTGAGGTCCCCGACGTATATTCGAGAATAGACGTCAGTCTATGGGGAAACCGACGTCTGATTTCCTATTAAATAAGACATTACAAACAGCAGTTACGCGCACTTCATCGTCTTCCTTCGCGTTTTCTCTCCGCGGCATTGCATTTCCAGGTGCATTTGATCTCTTTTGAACTGTTTAAACTTACGTTTACTCCGATTAAAGTAATATTTGATGTATTATCTTTCGTTTGAATCGATTAAAATGAGTTTTCGTTGTGTTTTGGTGCGGTTTTTCTCGTGTCTTTGGGTAGCGTAGTGCACCTTCTCTCTTTGCTAGCTTCCTCATAAGAAAAGCTTGCGTCTTTTGAATCTCTTATGGCATTTCAACCTAAAGCCGAACTTGGATCCTTACCTAGTTTTCATGTCACCGATTCTTTTTCTTTGACGGTTGGAATGAAACTAGACAACGACCCAGGTTTGGTTTTGGATTGAAATGTCATAAGAGATGCAAAAGACGCAATTTTTTCTTAAGAAGAAGCTAGCAAAGGGAGGAGGTGCTACTACGCTACCCAAAGACAGGAGCAAAACCGCATTAAAACACAACGAAAACCCAGTAGACGTCGGTTAATGCCATGTCCAACGTCTATAGTGCCCTTAGACGTCGGTTCGTGCCATGTACGATGTCTATATAATGCCCTTAGACGTCAGTTAATGCCATGTCCGACGTCTTTATAGACGTCAGACATGACATTTAACCGACGTCTATAACGACATCGGACCTGCAGGGTCCGACGTCCCTTTAACGTCACCCATAAAGACGTTGGGTATGAATGTGACGTTAAAAGCCCAAAATAACATACGTCTAAAGCCCTTTCTTCACTAATGTAACCTTAGAGTGTGGTAGTTGTTAAGGAAGGAGTTGTTGTTGCACCACCTTCGGGAAGAGCCCCTATAGTTCGATATCAATACATGTATCCGGATGGTCAGTCTAGAGTTAAATGGTCAAATTTGTATGAACATTGTTAGTTGTTGATAATTAAATTATAAGTTGATGTTTGCAAATGATTCTATGTGTATTCTTTGATAACATTAACTTATCCTTTTTCTATGTCTGTGTTTGATTGTTCTCTAGTTTGCAAAGATCATCTTTATGATGTGAGCAGATGAGGAGCCTTCTTTGGATCAACTATTAGATGGTGAATATCGAACAAAGGATTAGATTTAGGATTTCTTTTCTTTTTTTTGGTTATATATATGTGTGTGTATAGTTGTATATATTTATACGAGCTTCAATGTTCACAGGGTGTTCGGTCTTGCATGTGATTTCCATTGTTGTTTGGTAACTTGTTTAATTTAGTTATATGAACATGCTGTGTATGAATAATGGAGTGAATGTGTTCATAAAGTATTATGTTCTAACTGGTATGAAAGAGAATTCCAAGGAGGAATGTCTCAATGATTGGTTATCAAGGTTGTGGTAAAGTATGAATATGGACAGTGAAATCCACGATGTTCATCCTGACATTCTAATGATTACCAATTCTCAAGTAGAGATGGGTAAGTCATGTCGTGAGAATAGTAGTTGGTCCTAACCTAGGGGGGTCCTACGGTGAGTGATAACGGGCTAACCTCGTGTGGTAGCTGATGGGTTTCCAGTTACTTCACCCACGAGTGCATGAACGACCATAGCTACATATTCATACGATTCAGATGGTCAAGTCGAGTGGTCGGTCTTTGTATGTTTTAAATGTGTTCGGTTATTGCCTGCTTGAGTGGTCAGTCATTGCATGATCTAAGTACTCGGCTGTTACATGTTATGTACTTGGTTGAATTGAATGTTTACTTTGTTCAATTAAATTACACTAGCTTACCCTTCTTTTCGGTTGTGTCATGTTTATCCGTTCGATCTATCCTTTGCAATGATCATCCTGTGGATGTGAGTAAAAGAGGAGGAGTAAGTTAACTTTATTTACAGTAATTGTTCTATCTTATTAAAATATGTACAAGATCGAACGGTCTTATACTAAACATATGGGTCATCTCCTTCCATTGCTTGCTCCATAGTGAACTCCTCCGCTTCTGCTCACATCCATAAGATGATCATTGTAAAGGATAAACCAAACAAATAAATATAACACAACAGAAAAGAAGGATAAACTAGTGTAATTTAATATATATATATATATATATATATATTTTTTTTTTGTATATATCTATACGAGAATATATGTATATATATATTTTTTTACAAACTTTTGAGTGTCCTTTAGTTTTTTAGTTTTTAAGTATAAAAGAATTTGTTAGATCTTCCTTTTTTTTGTGTATGTTACTGTTATAGTTATATTTGAATAACTCTAACTTGAACATTATATTTAACTTTTTCTAATTTTATTAAATATGTAATGAATTCTATAATAATGTTAATAATATTAAAAATTTCTTATGTTATTAGTTTCATTAATATCTTAGAAAAAAAGAGATATTAAATATACATTAAAAGATAATAGATAACATACTTTTCTATGACACAAAAATATTTTTTAATGCCAAAACTATAATTTCTTTCATCATTTCAATTTCTCAAAATTTAGAACATATTTATAAATTCTAAATGAAATTATTTGAAAAATGTAATCGAAATAAATTATGTTAGAAACTATTAGTATAAATTTTTAAAATAACAAAAAATTTAAATAATTGAGTGTTTATGAAACTTTTTTTATGTATTGAATACTAAAATGATTTTTTAATTGAGTTTCATTGTTTAATTTCTTTTATTAATGAAGTATATCCACGTGCTAAAATATGTAAGACTGTATGATTTACAGTAAATGTAAAACTATATGAATGACTTTATCATAAACACGTTTTCAATAAAGTCATAATACTCATTCACAAAACCTTATTATAAATGATTTTAATATATACACATGTGTTTATAGTTAGAATAATAAAACTCATTTATGAAAATTTAAATTTCTTAAAAACAAATAATCACTTCATCCGATAAAGAAAAAAAATATATTTCACATTTTTTTTAATGTGAAAATAAATAAGTAAAGTAATAATTATATCACTATGCTAAAAAAATTAAATAGATTAAAGTATAATTAAAAAATATACAAATTTTAAGTAGAAAAAATATAGTCAAAACTTAATTAAAAATAAAAAATTTTATAAAATACTTAAAACTTAATTAATTGACATGTTTATTATTTATTATTTATATCAAGTGATTGAAAAAATATAACATGTTTTAGTTTAGAAAAAAAATGACATATTTTAAAAAGAAAAAAAAACTGATATTTAGCTACTAATATTTTCTCCAAACATTTACCAATAATAATAATAATAATTCTCCAATCATATAACTTGTGAAGAGATCTAATCGTCTTTTAAAAATCTATTCTTGATACTCTACCTAGTTGCGAGAGATACATCAACCCAGTATTAACCATTTATTTAACTTTGAAAATTAAAAAATAAAAGTAAAAAACTAAAATTGAAGTTAAACCATGAAAAGATAGTTAACTTGTGGATAGATTCCATGAGATTAAACATCTTTGATCGGTGAAGTTGGCGTGTTGAGAATCGGAGAAGGGGAATGGAGAAGAACAAGAATCAGAGCCAAACGCTCACCCCATCAATCCGTTGCATAGTCAAACTCGGTATCACACTCTCTGGGCTTTTGTATTTGAACTCCTTTTGTATTATTTGCATATTTTCTTTCCAAAGATTGTTGCTTTACAATGCTGCTTCCCTCTTCCATGTCAAAGTCTTTATTTTCTCTTGCATATAAGCATCTGGGGTGTCTCTTATTGACCAAACAGACAGACCCTAGAAGAGTGTTTGTTCTGTTCTTAAAAAAATTGGATGAGACCCTTTAGTGTTGTACATGGAGTGCTTCATTTTGAGGGTTTTCAATCAGTTTAAAAAGTGAGATGCTTTTGGTGGGGTATTCAGGAGGAGCTGCGGTCACTTACAAAAATGAATTGGAGATGATAAATGAGGAGATTCTTCAGAAGGTTTCAGAACAGCTGAGGCAAGCTATGATTGTATCTTCTGAGAAGCCTCCCGGGATGGATTGGAGCAAGAGACCTGGAGGGTCAGAAATCTGTTGCAACCCGGAAGAATTTGGAGATCATTCTGCCATGGAATGTAGCCCTTTCATTGTGGTTCATGGAGCAGGTTCCTTGAGTTCCTTTTCTTTTTCTCTTCGTTTTGAAGTAGACTTTTTTTAGTAGTAATAATAATAAAAATAAGAATTCAATTAGAATAGTGAATACACAGACAATATAAAGGCATTTTACACCATCATGTAATCATATAAAACTAAGTTTGTTGATTTTTATATTAACTACTTTAAAAGTCATACTTGGGGATGATTTTCAATTGGTTGATGGCATGTTGATAGCGCATGAAAATTAAACACTAGAAATGTTAGGAAAATTAGTGTTTTTTTTTTAATATTTTGATATCGCATGTACTAACATTACATCGGTCTTCCAACTATATTTTGTCTTCAAACCGGTGATTATCTCAGGTTCTTTTGGGCACTTCCAAGCTAGCAAATCTGGTGTCCACAAGGGGCCGTTGAATAAACCTCTTGTCAAAGGAGGCTTTGTTGCTACCCGAATATCTGTAAGTAATTGATGGCAAGATATCCTCAGTTGTAATTGTTGAGGTTTTCAAGACAAGTATGACATTTACAGTGTTATATCAATGTACCTAGCACCTGCTAAATAACTTCTTGTCTAGATCCAAGTAGATGATAAAAAACTTAGTCCTATATTTGACAGTGAAAACTCGAAATTCTTTGCTTCCAATTTAGTCTAAATGTAGATGATAGCTCTTTCTAGTTATTTTTGGGGGATCTTATAAGTTCTAATCTGTAACCATAATGGTTTATGAAGTGATTTGCCATTAATGTTACAACAGATGTCAAAATTGTAGAATTGTACTATTATTGCACAAATCATTGAACATTTTGTTAAAAATTGAAGCTCTGGCCCTCAAAATTTACCAATCCTGAGAAAGAAGCATTCTGAATCTAACATGTGGAGATGACAGTTTCTAATTTAAAAAGGGAGAATTTGATTGGTGGCATGATGTCTGACATCATCTAGAATATGGTTTATGATGAATATATTTTTAGGGTCTACCATAATTATCAAAGTTTAGATTGTAAGCAGTAGATATATTTCTTATGAATTGAGGAGATTAATCAAGTTAGATATCACTGAAGGGATGATTGGTTGGTGTAGTCTCGCATACCACAATGTAAGAAAGAAAGATTGGGTCTCCATCAGTGCCATATTTTATATATTAGAAGAAATTGGCCAAGTGGTATCACTACAGTGTTTTGATAATTTAATTGTTTTTATTTTTATTTTTACTTATATATGTTTGGTCTGAATTTTTCATAATCCTTAGTTATTATGAGAACATCTATATTTAATATTAATAAACTGTTTATATACAAATTAATTTCAGAATGAGAATTGTCTCTGTTCTTATCATTCTGTTTACTTTTAATTTCAGGTAACCACTCTTAATCTGGAAATTGTTAGAGCACTAGCCAGAGGTAGTTTTGCAATTATTGTTATGTATATATGACCACACATTCTTCTTATATCAGAGCGCTGAGCATTTATCTTTTGTGTCAAGCCTATATGCCTTTAGATTCATAATGTAGTTTATCATCTGTAAGGTACTCAATGTTATCATGGTAACATGATGTAAACTTTCAGTCATATTGGGATTTGGCTCACATGGTTGTTGTCTATCTTCTCCAGTCTTCTGTTCATGTTTGGTTGCTATTCTGATTTTACTAATGTGACATCTTCCTGGCTTAATTATTTTGGGCTGCTTGATACTGTCCTTGCCTCCTACTTAATGGAATGCAGAAGCATAGACTCTCCAGTAAATGTTAATCTATGCTTTTACAAAATCTGCAAGGTGAACAGAGTTAAACTTCTGCAACTAAAAGTCAATATGGAATTTTGCATCTCTGTGAGCACTTTTTTGGCTTTACAATTATTAGAACACTGATATGCTCCTCCACTATGACTGGGGGTGCGAATACTATTTCATCTATTGAATGAGGTTTCTATTTGTAATTGAAAAGTTGTGTATGCCATGAGCATTGATAATTCTTGAGAAAATAAAATTTAAATGTAACTCAACCTTACAAACTGATTTAATAAAGTAAAGTTTGTATTCACTTATATATTATAATTTGGTCATATCTCTAGTCGGTATAGAATCTTTAGCACATCCCCTCAAGCTCAGGATTGGACATCTCAAGCATGGTACTAGGGGAGAAACCTAATAGTAGGTGACATGATTGGCTTAACAAACTTGACTTGGATGAACGTGGATCTGATTTTAAGAAAATGGAAATTAAGCTTAACTCATCTTAAAAAATGAAAGTGGATTTTAAGCATAACTTAACATCACAAAATTGACTTAGTAAGGTGAGGTTTGTACTTCCCTATATATTATTAATTTGATCATACTTGTAGTCAACGTGGAATCTCCAACAATAATTATTACAAATTATTACCCAATCTTAATACCCTGCTGCTATAAGTTATTCTGTTTCATCCCCTTTATTGGCTTTATGTTCTTTGTAAAGTAATGAAATTCATTCTAAAAGACATTTGTTTCTCTGTGCAGAGGGCATTCCTTCAATTGGAATATCACCTTTCTCATGTGGATGGTTAACCAGTGAGAGACATGTTAGTAAACTTTTAACAGAATATTTTCCAGATCATACTCATCAACATAATAAATTGTAGACTTGTTTGTCTTCATTCTCAGATAATAAAATATGTTACTGATCTAACTTCGTTTTCAACATGTGCAGATATCTTCAGCTGATTTATCTTCAGTGGCTAAGGCAATTGATTCTGGTTTTACACCTGTAAGAGCGAATGCTAAATTTATTTCACTGCTTTAAAGCTTTTAAACATTTTTCTACCCTTTTAACCTTTCCTCATTGTCGCATATAGATGTTCTTTTGTTGTTTTTAAATATCTTTTGGAAAAATCATTGGTATTACTTAAAATGTGAAAGTAACTGTAAGATTATGATGTTGGATCCGTGGAGCCCTACTATATGTTATACCAGTTGATACATTGCTTGTTGGGGGATGGGTAGTTCCATCTGAAAATATAGATTCAGTTTGGATAATCTTCTTAGAAAGCACTTACAGAAGATAAAATAAATCAAACGTTTTGAATAAATTAAAATCAACTTATGCACTTTTTTCAAAAACTTCCTCATCTTTTTCATAAGCACAATGAACTTCCAGGAGTTATTTTGTATCTCAGAAATGAATTACTTGTCTCAGTTGAATTGCTCCCATAATCTAGAAGCTAATCCAAAATGGTTTCATAGTTCCCAACAATGGACTCCTTTCTTGAGTACTATATTATTCTTTATGCAATGCCAAAAGCCAATGAATTGTTACATAAAGCATTTAATGAAATAGAAAAAAAGTAGTTCTTTATACGTAAAATTTTAAAATCTGGATATAAAGTTTTACTGCTATCTTTTTTCTTTTGAATCTTACTTTGAGGGTTCTAAATCTTGTAGTTGTTTTTCTTCTATTTTTTCCGTTTGAATAACATTGACCTCAGTATATATCTCTAGGTTCTGCACGGAGATGCAGTGCTTGATGAGATTCAGGTAGAGACCAAGTGTATTCAGTTTTGTTGTTCGTTATTTCACTATCAATGGAGATGGCATTTTAAGTTAGGTTGTTTTCAGGGATGCACTATTTTGAGTGGAGATGTTATCATAAGACATCTGGCAGCGTACTCAAAACCTAAATATGTTGTTTTTCTGGTATCCTTTATATATCATTTGCTACAATTTTTATTCTTTAATTTCAACAGATATAAGCTCTTTCTGAGCATACCATACCAAATAGTTTTCTAGTTAGTGTATGATATAGAGTTCCATTCATATCTCCAAATGATGAATATCTTGAGTATATTGCTAATAACAACCTCAACTTTTTATTTTCATTTCTCACCACATTTGTAATACTCCAAATGGCTGAGAGCAGTTTAGCTATCACAAAGGGCTGTATGTTTTAATCTCCTCTCAATGCAAATCCCCATATGAGTATATATATATATATATATATATATATATATATATATATTATATTTTTGAAGACATTACATGAATGTTTTCCATTAAATATGACTCAAAGACAGATGTATATGGGGTATATGATCGCCCTCCAACAGAACCTGATGCAATACTCTTAAAGGAGATTGGTAAGCATTTGTTGTGTATATGATCTTGAATATGGTCTAATATCTTCATGATTGGGTTATAAGAACATTTTCAACTGTTGTGACAGCTATTGCTGATGATGGAAGCTGGTCAGTTGTAAAACCGAAGTTGCAGAACTCAAGTGAGCAGACTTGGCAAATCAATATTCATTTTTCTTTCTCTTCTATTATTTGGTCTGACAAAGTTTGTTGTGGGGCAATTTCTGAAATTATTAGTTCAGTAACTGTTCCAAGAAGAATTTTAGACATTCACAATGACTTAGTTATTCCTCCTTTCTTTCTGGTTATTTCTTGAGGGCTTAAATTGAGCTGAAATATATAGAATGCATTTTCCTGGCATGTGTTCTCTACAGTTGAACTGGCAGTTTCTGCTCATGATACTACTGGTGGGATGAAAACAAAGGTATCAGAAGCTGCAATGATAGCAAAACATGGAATTGATGTCTACATTGTTAAGGTATTTGTTACATTTGATCTGTTTATGTTTTATGTCAGAGCTACTAACGTTGAACCTTTGGCTGCAATTTCAGGCAGCTACAAGCCACTCATTAAGGGCCTTAAATGGAGATCTGAGAGGCAGCATCCCTGATGATTGGCTTGGGACTGTTGTTCGGTCCTTGAGATAAATCTGCCATGACAAAACCTTTTGCATAGTTCTCAACCATCAACACTAAGTTGTAACTTTTGGACACATCATGAATATGAGTTGTATATCTAAATAATACAACTCCCAAATCATGTGTGAATGAATTACTGATAATCATTTGAAACTTTTCATTTTATCCTAAATTCTACCATTATGTGCTGTCAAGATTAGCTACATGGATTACTTGATGTCAGTAGACTCTATTACAAACCAAATTTTCAAGGAAATACAATGTTTCTGTAAAATTGTTGAGTAGCTTATGTTGCTTATGCAAGTTGTGTCTGGCTACACCAATGTTTTTAAGTGCTTCCCTTGCATGAGTTGCAACACTACATTCCCAAATACATTGAAACAAATTGACATATTCAGGGTGGAAATGTAATCTATTGCCTAAAGAGTTCAGTGAATGAAAAAGGATCTCTAAATATCCAAAAGCGCAAGTATAAGATTTAGTTGAAACTTGATGCTTTCATCTGTGCCTCATCTTTCTATTGAAGGAACTGGCATATGATCTTCCCATATAAAAGAATATGGAATTCAATAGAAAAAACAACAGTACAAAATTCTTGATAACCTAATTACAAAGTAACCAATAAGAAAGTTGAAGGTGGAGATGTAGAAAGCATCATTTTCCCCAAATTTAGATTTACATAATATGAATAAAAAATCATTGTTGAACTTATATTTGATAATGAAGCGGCTAGAACATCAATGACATTGGAATCTTGGAATTTCAACTTACTAGGTTAAAAAACTTATACAAAAACCACTCATGCTCAACAAAAAGTGCATTTGCATTATTTGTTGTTTTCTTATGAGAATAAGTTGAGGTCTCATGTTTGAATTATTTAAATTGGTCTCATGTTTGAATTATTTAAATTGACTACTTGATGAGCTTGTTCATTTTTTTATCAGCTTGATGTGCTTGTTCATGAAAATAGAGGTAAAGGAATGGTTCTTTGTAGAGTTTAGAAAATGAAAATTATGTCGTATATATCTTGAAGTTATAGTTACTTTAAATCGGGGCAATTTATTTTCTTCTGTCCTTCATTTCACATAGATAAAAATAAGTAACACCATTTAAAATGAATTTGGGGCCATGTTTTTCCTTCTCTGTTGATTCAGAAACTTCACATGATCTTACCAATCATAAGATTATAGAATTTAAGAAAAAAACTACTACAAAATTCGGAAGGATCAATTTTCCGTTTCATTGAACAAAACATATATTTTAACTCTCAACCGAGGAACATCAAAATGAAGAAAGCTTTATTAGAAAGGTTACTATATCTTATAAGTCTGTTGATGATATCATTGTTAGAATATTTATGGTATTTGTGTGTGTGATGGATGCACAACGTTGCATTTAAATTTTCATAAACTTCTGAAATGGTGAGATTCGTGTATCTGATATGTAATATTAAGGATTTATATGATGCTTGTCAACATGAGAAGACTCATAGAAGCTCTTTCTCTTGTTTAGATGTCACAATTGATTGTCACTAATAGAGATGCAAAATTGGATGAAAATGCATATTGGGATTGAAAAAAATACAAAAACAAAAACAAATTATTGATCGTATTAATTAGTTTTTAATAATAATTTCTATCAATATCATAGTCACAAGTAAGATATGAAATAAAAGAATGTATAAATTAATTCATGGGTTATTATTTTAATAATACATTTATATTGAAATATATTTTGAATTGGTTCTTTAACTTTACTAAGAGAATCAAACTTCATGGGTTATTATTTTAATAATACATTTATATTGAAATATATTTTGAATTGGTTCTTTAACTTTACTAAGAGAATCAAACTTAACCAATTTTGAGTAATTAGAAGTTTCCTTTGCATTAGAACTTAGCATGGATTATTAAGTTAAATTCTAATTCTATCCACTGGAGAATAACATTATAAGCCGGTATAGAATTCTATTACTTTAGAAATTATCCAACAGATTACTTAATAATACTTGGAGATAAAATTGACTATTTATTCTAGTTTAATTTGTTCATGTGAAAATTTAATATATTTCTCTTTTAAAACACTCTTTTTTTGAAATACAATTTCTTTAATTTTTTGTTTAAACTCAATTGATGTTGTTAAGAAGGGAGGGTTTTCAAATATCAGATTTTTCATCTTAATATGTTCCACGGCAGTGAATTTTATTATATTCTTCCTTGCTTTTTATCAGACTCTAGCTACTTGTGAGTTCTCAATATTCAAACTTCTCGCAGACATGCTGTTATTTTTTGTCTCTTCCTTTTATTTAAGTTTACGATGAAGTTTCGTGTAATATAAGCTTTGACAAACATGCAGCTGTTACAATGTTACTATGTTTGTCTTGTTTGCTCCTCCTAAATAGTTTTTCTCAAGCACATCCTAATGTAGCAGAGTAGCAAAGGGTGAAGTGCAAACTGCTACATAAAATAGAAAAAACTGAGTATTGCTTTCTCCTTTTCCTATTTGATCTCTTACACTCATTTTATGGAATATGCTAAAAAGTGGATTTGTGTAATTTACTGTCTCCTCTTCTGCATAAAACAGTTGAGGAATGTTTATGTCATACATTCCTTGAATTCCTAATGAAATTGAGGCAATGTTTTTGCCTTCTCTTCATCAGTTGAAAGAGATACCCTATGATAATCTTTTCCAGAACAACATAGAAGAAGAAAATAAGATAATTAAATGAAATAGAAGTTAATTTATAAAGATTGTCCAATTCGTAAGATCTCTCTTATGTTACTTCTCCAAGATTATTTACACAAAAACTTCTTACATTTATCTTTTCTATAAAATTTCATCCAAGCAAGTGAATACAAACTAAGATGAATTTGAGGCCATGTTTTACCTTCTGTCTCTTGAAGGAATTGATACAGAATTCAAGAATAAAAAAAGAAAAAACAATGCAGTACAGAATTCAGGAATTGCATCTTTTTTATCCCTAACCAAAGGGTACATTTCAAAATGCAATTAAGAAACACCATAGTGCAGAAAATTTTATCAGAAAAGGGTCTGAAAAACTTGCAAATAACATCCAAACATAACATTTAACAGTTTATGGTTCTATATCCAACACAATAAAATATAGGTCAAGGACTCCCAAATAAAGCCATCCAATTTTCACCACAACTTGTAAGAATGGCACAATTTTTTGGCTGATTTAGCATACAAACCCACATAAAAGAAAAAAAGAGAAATAAATACTATATCATCTCAGTTACAACTTCAGCTTTCCTCCATTAGCCTGACATGGAACTATTACTTGGGACCAATGTCCTTAAGTGCACAAATCTGCTCCTCTCCCATTGCAGACATAACAGACACAACCAGATCTTTGCCCTCAGCAAATCCATCCTTGATCTGCATGACACAAATTAAAATCAATATAAGAATGAGCAAATTATGGAACTTCAGATCATGCCAGTTTCGTCACTTTATTTAATTGGACAAATAATGTCATCATCAAATATTCATTCTTCATAACCATAATTTGACAATTTTGTGCAAATTTCAACATAAAAAGCAGAATAGGTAACAAACAATAACCTGCGTAAGCAGACTTTCATCGGTTGGAAGCCTAAGATCATCCTTAGTACCACCACTGTCAGTCAGCAGACTCACCTAACATATTCAATGAAAGGTAACAAACATCATTAACCAATTGCCAAACTAGATTAACCACACCATATCAGAAGAGAATGTGAAAAATGAAACAGAAAACCCACACATGGATATGATAAAGATGAAATTTCAAACATATATAGTTTATATGATAAAGATGAAATTTCAAACATATATAGTTTATTCTCTACACATGCATCCACCATTGATCATTTACTTTAATCATTTGGTCTGATTCAGCACTTTCTAAGAAAATTGATCATGAAATAAAATAATTCAAACATGCAATCATAGAAAATCAAATAATCATTTGACCTACCAAAACAACTTTATTTACATCACATCAAAAATCACTTTGGGGTTAACAATAGAAAAGGGGAAGGAGTAACAGATAAAAGTGTAATTAAAATCTTACAAATCCATCCTCTGATATATCAATGAGCTGGTAGTCAGTGCGATTGACATGAGGAACCTGTTGTCACCACAAAAACACATAAATCATACCATGATAATCATATTAGTGACCTAATTAAAAAGGTAAAACCCAAATCCAAAAGACACTGATGCTTACATCACAGTTATGGGAAGATGGCACAATATCCTCAAGCTTTTTGCCTGTGAAGATGTCAATTCCAACAAAGTGACACTTTGCGTGTCCATGCTTGCCAGTTTTGGAAGTTGAAACCTCCACAACCTGTCCAGCCAACACAATCCCGTCAATAAAAAAACAAAACTTTAACCTAGGTTTCCCACAAACAAAATCCCTAAAAAGAGGAAAAGCCACAGAGAGGGACAAAGTTCCACATGAAACTCAATTTCATCAAAAAAAATCAAGTGGGGTCTGATTAATCACATCAATTGTCTCGATCCACTTAACAAAAAGAAACCTTTCGACAAAATTCAGTGCAAGCCCGATCAAAAAGTGAAAAAAGGGCACCATAATTTTTTCCAAAAACAAAAGAGGAAAAAATGAACCTTGCATGGCCTGTTCTTGATTACAATGTAACCGTTTTTGCGGATAGTTCCAGCTTGTTGGGGATATGTCTTTGATGCTCCAGCATCAGCCTTTGACTCGAAGTGGTGTTCCTCATCCGACATGGTTATGGTTCCTCACAAGCATCATAATGTATGAAGCCTCTGCCCTTCTTCTTATAGAGGGACCCTGAAAAGAACATTGTAACAATTTTTTTATTTTATTTTTTCATGTTTTTTTAGTTGATGATAACTATTAAACCTTTTTGAGGTAATATTGAACCCACCACGAAACTTCTACTTTATCTTGTATAATTTCTTGAATTAATTAAATAAAAATATAAGTAAAAAACTTTGTAACCTCATTTAATGTTAATTTTTACAGTATAATTTTACTTTTTAATAAAATTATAAATTTCTTTTTAGTTTCTGTAATTTTTAATTAAATAATTTACTTTAACCAATAAAACAATTTTCTTTATTTAATAAAATCTTAACAGCATAATATTTTTCCAATTATAAATGTTTCTTTTTTCATTTAAAATATTAAAATATATTTTTAATTATATAAATTATACCATAAGTAATTTAAATAGTTGAATTTTAGTTTTTAAAAAATAGTAATGACTGGTATCTTCTGTTGTAAAAACTGAATGGAATTAGTAACTATAAGAATTATTTTTTTGAAGTATCTTTTTAAAATTGGAAAAAATAAACCACCCATGAAAATATTTGATACAAAGTCTTCTTTTATATTTTTAAAGTTACTTTTTATAGATAAGTGTATTGTTGCTATCTATTGTTAAAACTGATATCTACTCAGTATTTTAAGGTGCGCAGAATCTGTAATTTAGTTATATAAAAATCATATAAAAAATGTTTTAAATATGTATGCATAATATTTTATTTACAACAAATGAATCATGATATAGGAAGAAAAATTATAAAAAAGAAAATATTGAAATACTACAGTGAAAATTATATTCATATAATAAATAAGAATAAAAGTTTTCCATAATGAAGCATGAACAATTTTGCAATTTAAGCAAGAACAATTTTGCATTCTTTTTTTGTTTTTCTTTCCCAAAAGCTGTATTAATCTAAAAATTATATAAAATAGAATTTTTTTTGGAGAGGTTTATCCCTTTAGAAAAGTCTTCATGCAGTGTGGGTTGCATTTGCGTTCATTCAACGCCACAACTAGGAGTGGCCACGTGTGACTATGTGGGACCCATTAATCATCAAGTTCTTTTTTTTCCTTTTATTTTCTTCATTTTACAATATTTTTATCTGATAAGTGAAGAATTGGTTCTGAACAACCCAATTTGCATTTAAGTATGTTCATTTTCAAAGCAATGATTAAAAAAATGTATGATATCTACTTTTTTTTCTATATAGAATCTGAAAAGAGAAAAATAATGATACCACTTTACCAACTTTACCATTTCAAAGAGAATAAGACTAAAACGATGAAAAGTGGGAAAAGGAAAACAAAAGATAGGAATTCATATTGTTTTGATGGAACTTTATTTTAATTAAGGAGTTGGTAAGTCAAAAGTAAAAAAAAATATAATATAAATTACTCATTTTATGTTTAGAGTATTTTCATTCTAATTTATCTTAAGAAATTTCACAAATCAATAACATCTTGAACAACATTTTAATGTTATTTCACTCAAATAGCTCTTCTACAAAGACTATACATATCAACTCTTTATAAAATTGGTTAAAATTTATTTAACCTAAGGTAATAAGTGGTGCCAAGTATTAAGTTGTTGCATAAAAAAAATATATGCAATTAATGTTGCATGCAGAACATTTAATGCATCTCTATGGATGAATGTTGACTAAAAGACAATCTCTTACATTTAGAGGGGCAAGAAAATAATTTACATTTACTCTTTCAAAAGTCTCTTCCTTTATATATTCTTTATATATAAGATGTCTTTAAAGAAGAAATGTTAAAAAAATATGATCGCTCGTGTGAACTTGTGATTTGTATATAAAAATTAGAGTTGTCAAAACGGGTAATTCGATTCGACTCGGTTTGGTTCACCACGGGTTAGTCACTTAGTGAGTCAATCCAACCCGGTTCATTTATTAGCAAGTCAGAAAAATTCGAACCCGGCTCGACCCACCACGGGTTGGTGGGTAAACGAGTTGGCTCATTGGTCCACTTAATTACAATTTTTTTTAAATAAAAAAATTACAAACTTTCTATAATTCAAATCTAAACAAATTTCACTTCTAAATTTCACTCCCAACATGGATGTTTAATTAATTTTGAAAATATGGAACTTACATAATTTTTTCATGCAAAAAAAAATAATAGATATTTTTTATAAAATTAAAATTAAATTTTAATAAAATAAAATTAGGTAAGCGGGTTGGTGGGCCAACCCGGCCCACCACGGGTTCAACCCGCATGAGCCGGGTTTAAATGAGTCGGGTTAAAATCTGACTCGCATAAAAAAAATACATTTTTTTCAAACCCAACCTGGCCCGAAGCCATGACGGGCCAGGTTAGCTCGCAGGTTGTGACCCATTTTGACAGCTCTAATAAAAATTAAAGTGTTTCTTCTTATATCTCATCAGTCTCATCCTGCACCTCCTTATTTTTTATTATTCTAATTGTGTCCTTGTTCGAACCACAGAACCATAGAGAATCTTTTGACTACTTTTATCCATTCAACAATTAAAAGCAAGTACCCACCTCTTACTCCTTGCCGCATTTCATGTTTTGAAATCTTCCACCCCTTTCTTCTCTCTTCTCGCACACATGCTCCTCCCATCCTCCCCTCCACCCTCACTTTACTTGTTGTCGCGCACAGACCTCTCCTCAGTGGTCATCGTGGTGGTATCATGGTGAGCGCTTGCAGTGATGGTTCTTCTTAGCTTGGACGTCCAGGTTGGTTGTTCTTTCCTTAAGCTTTGTATGATAGAAAGATTGTATGTGATGATATTTGTTTGTATGTGCTGTTTGTATGGATTATTTGTGTGTAGTATTTGTATGTGTTATTTGCATGTGCTGGGATGCATTTCTGGGCTAGATGGGACGAATGTCGATGTCTTAACCGCACTAGTTGAGAGCATGTCGGCGTTGGAAGAGGGGTTGTAGAGCTCTCCGCACTTGGAAGTGCGGTTTAAGAGCTCACTGCAGTTTGAAATATGGTCTAACCGTAGCTCGAAGTATAGTTCATAACACATTGTAGTTGGAAATGCGGGTGTCGCACTTGGAAGTAGGGTTTCACTGTTATCGTAGCTTGAACTGCGGTCAAGTGCATTGTTTTTCCTTCTTTTTATTTGCTTTATTATATTTAATTGTTTTTATATTTTTTATTACTTTATTTAAATTTGTAATTTGTATTTTGTATTTTATTTTTATATTTGATATTTATTTAAATTTTATTTTTAATGTAATTAATTTTTCTTAATTTAAGAATTTAAATTTGTTTGTTAATTTTTTAATCTATAATCATTTATTGATATTTTATTTTTAGCTTAATTGCTTATTTTGTTCCCAGTGAGTCAAGTTGGCCCATCCTTTTAAAAAAGTTTCTATTGCGTCCCCACTTGGTAAAATTTGCTTCAATCAAGTCTCTTTCGTTAAATACGCATAAACGACGTTAACCTTCTTTTTTTCTCCCTCCTTTGTTCCTTTGCAACTTAGTAAAACTTTTTCATCTTTTTGTCAGTGTTATATTTTCGTCTTTTTGCAATACCAAAAAAAGTGTGAGAGAGAAAATAATCTTTATTAATCAAAGGGTCAACCTTTTTATTAAATTATTCTCTTTCTCCCTTCCATCGTCGAGGGCATGAGGCTTGCGCTTGTTTCACATCCTTAATCGGTTTTGTAGTTCAAACTTTCCAACAAAATAAAACAGATATGTTCTAACCCTATACGATCCATATACATTGAAATTTGAAATGAACATTAACATATCTCAAAACAAAAACAATGTGTACCTATGTACTATCGCTGAAGAACAAACTTGGTGCGTTTGTCTACAGTAAATAATAAAGCTTCATCAGTGCAACATTTGTTGGGCACAAAATTAAGTTTCAAAGCTTGGACACAAAACTGGTTGGGGAGCAGTGTTGGAGGGGAAAGGGTGCAACAACATTAGGGTTTCAAATTTTTTGAAGAGGAGTAAATATATGTTTTGTGGGTGGCTGTGGTGAATTTAAAATGAGAGAGAGAAACTTTTACCTAAGTAAAAACGTTTTACCTGTGTTAGTTGTGTCATAAGGCACTCTTGGTATTATTTCAAAATTTGGAGGTGTAGGGAAAAGGTTTGTAGGTGCAGGGAGAAGAACCCTTATTTGTTTGATCCCTTCTTGGTTGTATACTAGCTGTATTAGTCCTACTGAGTCGTATACTCTTATTATCTACTCACCAAACGACTCTATTTCATTAGTCATCTACTACATGTGTCTATAGTCTAATGCTCCCAATGTCTACTTGCATCCTTCATATAATGCTTCATCATCACAGTACAAACTCTTCCTCAAACTTGTTTGCTTACTCACATCATTCACCTTGTCTACTACCACTATTCTGCTTATTTATTTCGTATCTACCGCAAGTCTCAACCAATTCCCTTCTAAAACTTATTTTAGACTCATTTAATCCTTCTCCTTGTCTACGCATCTCAACATTTGTTAAGACAAAATCGTCTATACATCTAAACACTCTCATGTTTTGAAATTTAACCAAATAACATTAAACAAAATAAAAATTTAAAAAGATCATAGGATGAAACATAAGACTTGGGCTCAAGAATACCCAACATAGAAAAACCTTAGGAAAATCCTTAGGATTGTAGAAAACATAAAAACACTTAAATCAAAATAACCAGACACAGTGCTAAACGATTGATAAGTCAAAGAGTCTAAGAGATTTCGCTAAACGCGTAAGCATACTATACCTAACGGGTATTCAGTTGAACTCTCGAGAAAATCAAAAAGTGTCAAGAGAGTGTCTTCGACAAAAACATTCTAAAAGCCTAAACCTAAAATGCAAAATAAAACATAACATTTTAAACATTATTTCTCTAAAAAGACAAAATCACAAAAAATGTTTACATAGTCTAGACGATACCATGAGCTAAAATTGTTACTTCGTCCAATGATGAAGTTCTTACTCAACACTTGGTATCTTTATAAGAAGAGCTTAATAGTTAAATGCTACCTCAACGATAGGAAATGAAAAGCATTTTGTTGTTCTGAGCAAACATTAAATGACATTAAATGATTAACGTTCAAAAATAACAAAAGTGATAAGAGATAAGACATATTTGTTGCATGCACAATTTAATCTATTTTCTGCACGAACTCTAGGAACTTCTGCAGAAGCTGACCACCCTGGAGAATGGAAAATCATCTCCTCAGTCTCAGCTCGACTCCCATGAAGAAGGCCCCCGCAATTCCCGGACGGAGCACAACCTGAAAGCTCGGTAAGGTTCATGTGGGAGCTAAGAATGCTTTCCCCAATGTCGGGCTCAAGGGGACCAGATCAAGTAAGCCCAGCATAGAACAGAAGAAACTCATGGATGCCCCTGCCACTTTGAACGAGAGCATGAAAAACACATACATCGCAACCTAAACCGAGATGCAAAATCATCGGAGTCCATGGATTCCACAAAACATCCCGAAAAACGGATAAAGTGGCAAGAGCCGTGTGAGTGGTAGTTTATCTTCTCAGCACAAATCCTGAAGAGCTCAAAGCATATTAACCTAGAACATGACTGGGAGGTTGGGTGGAAGATGGAAGGAAGAGATGAGAGAGAGGGAGAAAAGGTGAGAAACACTAACTCAATGTAAGAAAAAAAATTGTGTCAGTCTACTGTTAGCCACATCAGCTGGTTTTTAACGGTGTTAGTTTTGAAGGACTAAAATCAAAGTTTCCTTAAGGAGGAGGACTAAAATGTACCTTACTTTGAAAGTATAGGGACTAAAAACATATTTAGCCCTTATTTTATTTAAAATAAATAAAACTAGTCATTACATTAGAAAATAGTGAATAATGAGAATGTTGTTTCCCACCTTCATCTTTGTTCTTTAATTGTTCTCTCAATTTCATATGCTTCATGATCAGAGATCGAAATTGCGATTGTCGTGGAGCCTCCTTCAAGATCTAACAAAACAAAATCCTTATTCAGTAAGTCAAAATTTTCGCTTTTTTGATACCTACTCTTTTTGGGGTCGTGCATGTCATTCTTTTGATAGGATGTGCTCCTAGAATCTTTGTTTTCTCTCCTTGCTAATCAATGGTTTATTTGGTTCGGTCCCATAGTTTCTTTTCACTATCTCTAGGTTGAGGTAGAGTTTTTGCCGGCTCGAAAGCATTTTAAGGTTCTTAGAGTTTTAAGTTGTCCTTTGAAGGTGAGGAAAGCTAATTTTAATTAATTACTTGTTTAATTTCAATTGATTTTGGTTGTGATATAGACTAAAATTCTATGACTATTGGGTATGTTTGTTGTTTGGTAGTTAAATGAATTGAGATACAGGAATTTAGATGCAAGTTTTTTTCTTTATGGTGTGAAATTAAATGGCTTAGATGTTATGTATTATTGTATATGGACTGAGTAATGAAATTATGAAATTGATGTTGTTATCAGAGATAAATTGTCTTAATGTGATTTTTGGTGTGTTTGGGACTTGTTAGAAGCATTTAATGGATCTTGGTATGATAGGAATGGTCAAATTGCAAAATTTGAATTTGTGCATTATGCAAATTTGTTGGATGATCTCACTGCTCATTGAAGTGCCAATTCCCGAGGGGGGGGGGGATTCTCTGATCAAGCTAAATTTTTAACAGATGGTACTAGACACATAGCTTTTTACTTTGATCGGTCAGATATTTAATTAGAAGTCTATAGTGAGAACAATTTTTCAAGTAAGGTTCTCGTATATTAAGTTATTGACAACTTTGACCTTTATTACTTGTTTAATGTATAACTTTTTCTATAGATACCCAATTAGGTTGGTTTTTTTTGTATTGAGTTTTTTATTCAATTATCTTTAATTTGAATGCAAGAAAATAATTTTTGGAGTTTTGTACAAGCTTCAGTTTTATTCTTAAAACCCCTATCCAATTTGAATACATATTGCTAAGTTACTATGTAATATACTTGGTGATTCAATAAATTTTGGGATGATATGAATTTTGGAATATAATGATGTATGAAATGGTGATGATGATAGGATTCCATGGAGAAAATCCTTGTGTTGTATGATTTTTTAGGTGTGCATTTGAAATAAGGACTCAAAAGTGAAAGTTATCTTGACGCTTTATTAATCATTCATACTTATGTATAGGAGAATGAATTAGGAGTTGAGAGTAGCAAAAAGTTCTAGCTGAAAGAACACTTTGGAATTCTAGGAACCTATATAGGATTAACTTTGTAGGTAGAGGTTATCCATCACAAATGTTAAAATTTCTAAGTCTACAATAATGTTGGTTATTTGGATTACTAAGTCTAATGAGTCTTTTTCAATATGGCTTGTAAGTTGCAATTATATGAATTGTTTAACTTATTAGTATTATTTAATTAAATATTATATGATACCTTTCTTATATATTAACTTACTATCTCCTTCTTGTTGGTTCATTTTGTGTTTGTGTTTTTCTTTTACAATAATCACCTTAATATATGCAAATGAATAAACAAATGTTAAATGACTTCTGAATGATGATGATGGAGATCAATACTTATAAGATTGTAGTTCAATAAATTTAAACCTTGTTGAAAAACCTTCATTTTTGTAACTTTTATTCTTAAATCAATCTCGTTGTAAACATATCTTTTGATTATTATAATTATACTTTTTTTCATAATTGTAATAATATTACTCTAGTTTCTTGTACTATCACACTTAACACATTTAAAAGATTTGTTTTAACTTCATTGGTGAGTGTGAACGGGGGTGAAATGTGGAGATCTTCGATTGTAATGAATTTGTCACTTTTCAGCTTTGATGCCTATTCCTTTTCAAGAGCATCACTATCTAACTAGATAAAGTCGGTTACATGAATGTAAAGTTATCAAAACACGAATAAGAAAACAATATTTTAATGATTATTTATTATCGATCTCTCTCAATACTTTCCTCCAATATTTTTCTTGACTTTATCCTTTTCTACAGAATTCAAAACTATGTAATATATATTCTTCACCGCTCCTCCACTTGCCTCGGGCGTTCAACACAAATCTTTTAATTTACTTCACATTTGACTCATTATGGCAAAACCCATTTAGTCAAAAGTCCCAAGTAAGACTAAAAGAAAAGCATGCCTAAACTACTTTCCTTTTCAATACGATCATTCCGTGAAAGGAGGTTTCTCACGTTAGAAAAAAAGTATGAAAACCAGGCAAATGATCGAGTGAAAGAAAAAACGCCAACATAGAACCTAAGAAATTCCTGCTTCAAAAATAAATTGCAAAGGAATAACTGCTTGCCTTCGTTGGCAAGCATAACCATAAATGCTTAACTTTTTCTTCTAGCAGAAATTGATGCCGTGTCAACGTCGTCCATTTTATGGATGAATATACGAGGTGGTTTTTCTCTGTCAGTTAGCAAAGAGGCAACAATCAGAGTAATAGAATAAAGGCTTGACTCAAAAAATAATATTTTCATGTTTAGCTTCTAGTAGCAATGCCTGGGTTTGTTTATTACCTAGCTGTTTACGAAGTAATTAAGTCGTTTAGTATGCAGCATGATATTACAGCTATCAAGGCCTTCCTTGGTTTAAATGTAATGAGATGAAGTATTATCGTGATTTAAATGGAAAATGAAATGTACAACAACCAAAGTTAATATTTGAAAATCAATAAAATGTACGAACTATACAAGGTCATATCATAGCAAGACTATCTATATCCCATTAGTGAGTAAAACAGTGGGAAGTAAAACTTCTTGATCCAGAAACAAAATAAAGGATAACCCATTCTCATATTTTAGGATATCCAGCAGATATAGAAATTTCAACAATCCAAAGCATGAAATGAATCAATGATTCAGGTGATGGACATTCCAAATCTCACGATCATCTTAGGCATTTTCTTTCAATAAAATAAAAAAATGTGTAGCTAAAAGCTTTTAAGTCCCTTATTACACGTTGGCTAATACTATGATGCGATCAAAGGATGTTTAGACACATTTAAGTGTAAAATAATATGAAACTCGTTGTCTGACTCCTTGATCATTATGAAGCATGAAATTCTAAAAAAATTCAATGACAATGGTAACATCGGAACAGAACATCAGGTTCCAAATTTACTATAGAAGAAATGTGCTAAGGACGAAAAGAAGATAAAAACTACTCACATTTCATTTGCTTCTTGGTAAGTATAGCTTGATGCTACAGCCAGAAGCTCTCCCACGTGGTTGTATGACAAGGATGCTACACTATTTGAGTACCTCGGCAGCTGATATTGATAAATATTGGTAGTAATTATTAAAGCAAGGAAACCATTGAACCTATTACAATTTACCAACACCAAAATGATTACAAACAATTGTGAAATTAACGGGCAAGTACCTCGACTAGTCTTCTCTTACTTCCAGCATCCCACATGGTAACATAACCTTCATTGTCACCAGTGACAAAAGCACCACATACACTGAACAGAACATAATCAAATTTTGACTTTTGTAACTTATAATGCAACATTTATAAAAAGGTACATACAGTGGACTGAATGCAATGTCATTCACTGATACAAAGTAATGCCGTCCATCCTTTGATTTTGGATGACACCGGAATATATATCTGCGAGGATTTGATAAAGCAAATCGTGAGAAACTGTGAACTGTCCTTAAGAACAATCTGCAAACTCGTGTTTTCCAACATAAAACATTAGGGTCCTAATCAAACAATAAGTAGATGCACAGTTTAGATATTGTTATGAAGGAATCTAATTCTAAAGAAACTTTGCAATTGTTCAATGGTAGCTGAAAAAAAAGAATATGGAAACAAGTTGCAAATGTCAGTTTTATCAGTGTTCTACTAACACTTAGACAGTGAACACCACACCTTCCCCTCATGACCTCAAAATGCGAATCAAACACCAAAGATTTTGTCTTAATGTGTTCAATGGTCGCGTATATACGATTCAACACAAACACAGGGATATATATGACAATTTTTAAAAATTATAGGACAAAAAAACGATAATATCCTGTTGGTATAAATTTAGTGTAAACACAAATCTCTAATCAAAAGAGAGAATCGAAGTTATAAAAGCAAACATATAAAATGCTATAAGTTATCTAATTATTATGACATCAATCACAACATCTTTTTCTCACTAGGTTGTGTAGACTACATGGATTAAATGACATCATAATACTTTGAAATAAATCATGCCATATAAACAAATTATTGGCATCTAAATCCATGCATTTTTGCCGCATAGTTTTTCTTGGTCTTCGTCTCTTGCAACTGGATTAACCTCCATCTAATCTACTCTTCTATATTTTTCCATAATGGGTATTACCGCCAACTTTTTCTCAAATGTGTTCAGTGCTGATTCTATCTTGTTTAGTATTTCCCTTACGCAACATACTCATCTTTGCTACATGGAGTTTATTCTCTTGTTGACCTTTTACTTCCTCAATATCGTAGGGTTTATAGCATTGCAGTAAAGTTGTCCTTTAAGCATAAGTGCTATTCCTCCCCCAATTTTATTCATTTTAGTTGAACCCTATGATTTTCCTCTCTTTATTTCTCTGTCCTCTTTGATGGGCACTAGATATTTAAATTGTTTGAGTTGAGCCAAAGTATGCTCCCCAAGCTATAGCTAACTCTACACTTGGGTCTCTGTTGTACCTCTTGTTAAACTTACATTTCGTATATATGTCTTAGTCCTAAGAAAAAGTCATGATCTTTCAAAGCTTGTGCCCATATCTCAAATTTCTCATTTATCTCCTACAACCAAAAGTCCAGATCTATATTGTGTACAAAAAACATGCATAGTAGCACCAGCTATTGGATTTGCTAGGTACGGACGTCCAAGACAATAAATAAAGAGAAAGGGGTTCAGAATTAACCCTTGGTGCATTCTTGTGGTTATTAGAAAAACTACAGCCACACCATATTATATTCTCACCTAAGTCGTTACCTCCTCGCAAACGTCTTTGACTACTCAACACTCGAATATGTGCAAAATACAATTTCCTTTCTTTCCTAAGATCCTTCATAAAACATCACTTGACACTTGACACCTAATTATATACTTCCCATGTGAATGAAGACCAAATAATAATCTTTCCGATTTCTCCAATATCTGTGCATTAAGTATCACAAGAAGTATGTTGTTTTCAAGGTTGACCTCTTAAGCAACCCAAATTGATATTCAATAATGTTTCTTGTCTTAATCAATTGTCAATTACTTTGTCCCTAATTGGATAGGTATATGAATTTAAAATAACTGTAAAAAAAAAATGTAAAATATGACTACGAGTATTTTAGTGTCTCTAATAACCTTTTTTCCCATAATTAGACAAGTATAAAAGTTAACAAAATCAAAATTTTAAAATATAGCTACAAGCATGTGAAGTGCCTATACAAGGACTATTTTGAAGTGTCTGTGTTTTATGACATGGAAACCATCAACTCCAATCCAAAATCATATCAAACCAGTAATTGACAAATAAAAAATGTGGCTGTTAGACAAAATTATGCACATTTAAATAACTCTAGTTTCTCATCCATTATTGAATTTTTCCTGAACACGAATGGAATGCTTACAAGATTACAAAAGAAATATAGGTGTGAGTAATAAGTTATAAACTTAAAACAACTAAAGAGTACCGTCTCTTTATTATTAGTCTTTCAGCATGCGAGCGAGTCCTCGTCTGTCGCAACGACAGAGAAAGGTAAAAGACGACAATCAAAGATAATGTATCATTAATTTTAACAAATGCATATGTGAAATTTAAAATGTTCTTCTAAAACTGACCCAATGTCATCTGAACTGGATGGATAGGAAATCTGCAGTGATACTCGTCCATCTACAGACCCAACGGCAAACCCTGCAAATGCATCAGATTTAATTTAAACTCTGCCTAAACTCTGATTTCTGATTTATTGCCTATGAACAAGTCGTTAGCAATTTTAAATCTCAGATATTAAAGGCATCTAGAAAACCAATAACTAAAAATATGATTAAACTTGAAAAATGTTCTTAGTGGATAAAAAAGAAGAGCAGCAATTTTCCTAATTTGACTAAATAAAATAAGACTACATAGTTCATACCTTCTGCATTTGGAATTGAACTGACACATCTCGAGTGTGTTCCATTGAAGGATTCCTTTGACAAAACTGGTTTGTCAAAGTTACGTAAATCATAAACATGCACTGATGCTCCAATGGATACAACAAGATTAAACCCACATACAGACATGGAGTTCACCTCTGCCTCTAGACTTCTCAAACACGAAGAAGCCTTCTCCATATGCATATCCCATAACAATAACTTCTTGTCAAATCCAGATGTGACCAACTGACCTGCAATAAACAAGACCAAGAATAATATGAACTTTTTAAAAGAGAATGCAGCATGGCCATAATACAACTTTAAGTTTCCTAAACCTGACATCTAAATAATTTTATCTTCATGAACTCTAAAGAAATGCGATGAAACATAGAATAAAAGATCATGTAGATTAAAGATGTGTATTTTGTAATTAAAACTAAAAAGTCAGCATTAGTAAAATTAAATTTCAAGTAAGGCACGGCTGGCAAGTTGAAACATTTTTGGAGAAAAAAAAATCTAATACTTCTAAATTTCAACTTTACTTTTTATTTCATGTTGTATTTCCCACCATCAAGAATTTATTGATCACTTCATTGATTTATCGGGGCTTGAGAAACGGTCTAAGGCTTATGCCTACAAATTTGTTCGTCTAATTGTTTGTTTCTTTCTTTGTCATGTGTGTCAAGGCATGCAAGGGTGTGTAACTCGTATATGTTCGATATTAGTATTTATCTCTAACACAATCCTTGTTGTATTTTGTTCATGTACTGTTAAAACCTAAGGGTCACCTCTCAGGTTGGGTAAGAGTGAAACTGCAGGGAGGAAGTGTGAAGATTCCATATTAATAGCTAATATGGCCTTTCAGTACTGTACAAATACTTAAAAACAGAACAAATTATTCAAGCTATTAAAAGAAATGAGTAGAGGCATCGTATGTGTAGCTTAGCTTACAAGTTTCATTGGAATATCCAATACATGTTGCCATATCATTGTGACAACCCACTGTATCAACAAATCCTGAATGCAAGTCATACCTATAAAGTTTAGCTCTAGAGGAGTTAAAAAAACAACACACTTGAAACATTGTAGAAATTCATCATATGTCACATCATATACGAAACGAATGGAATCCAAAGGACGTTGATTATCTTGTTTTCCAATTTTATTTCCAGTAAATATGCTTTTGTTAATAATTAATCATTTATGATTACAAAATTCATCCTATCAATATTTTTTATTTTCGAAACCCATTAAACAATAATAAAAACAACACATCGGTAACTTAATTTCATAATAATCCACCAATTTGATCCCCAGACTATCACCCTCTCCAGTGTAGTCTTTAAACTAAGCAAATTATATAAATAGTCATCACAATATTAGACACAGTCCCTCAAGTACTGAAAATAATCTTCAATTAGTCCCTCCAAAAAAAAAAGTAGGGATTAAATTTCCGGATGCTCATTACTTTAGGAACTACTTATGAAATTTCATCAATTTAATGATTATTTAAGACCACTAATTTCATATGCATAATAAATGTACCTAGCAATGAATAATTTGATGATTAAGAAATAACAATGAACCAACTCAGTTTCTTCTCTAGGCGGCAAAATTTTGACTTCCTACACTTTAGTTTTATTCATCTGACAGTGATTAAAATAGAAGAAAACAAAGAGGAATAATTTAAAGTTTACTTTTATGAAAAAAAATTAAGAAGACCTTCGGATTAAACCGTCGGAGGAGACGGCAAAAGCAACCACGTCATCCTGGAAGCAGCAATCGAGAAGAGGAGACTGCGAAGGAGCTTCGAGTCGGAGGAGCGATGCGTCCACGTCATAGAGGCGAAGAGTCTATTTTGGACTCAGATTCAGTGAATGGCGAGAACTAAAGGGGAAAGGTTAAGATCAAAAAGAAACTTACAGAATCCCAAGAAGATATGAGAAGATTGTTGGAAGAGGGCGCGAATCGTGTTCGAGAAATTGCTTCCTCTATTCCCTTCTCCAACCTCAATTCGAACCAATCATCCTTCATTCTTTTTTGGATGACTTCAAAACTGAAGCTTCAGGCTTGGATTTGAATTTCCCCCTACAAATGGCAGGAATATATATTCAGCAGTGGAAACACATTTAATTTAAATGCATCTTTTTGTCTACACAATGATTTTTCAATTTTACCTTTTAAAGTTACTTTTTCAAAATTTAAATAACTATTTATCATGAAAAAATTATTTACACAATAAAAAATTACCTATAATAGAATATAATAATTATTTATTTTTACAATTATTTTTCACAACAATTATTTTATATTTTTATATCTTATACCTATATATTTAACGATTCTTTTTTTCTTGTTTATATTTTTTTTTTCAATTTTACCTTTCAAGTGAAATTTTTTTTTAAATTTTGACTTTTTTTAAATTGTCTATAATGAAATTATAAAAATTATTTATATTCATTTTTATAATTATAATTTCATTATTTTTTTTATCATAAAAAAAGTAAACATGTATGGACCTATGTGTTTTCACTAAAGAGCTTATTTTTTTTATGTATATAATTTTTATTATGTATATAATTTTTATTTTTACTTTACTTTTTAATAATTACATTTTTTAAATCAGATAACTATTCATAATAAAAAGATAATTAAAAGAATAAAAAATACTTATTAATAACATTATAAAAAAAGATTTATTTGAATAATTATCCTTTTATAAAAATAATTTTATAGTTTAATGATATTTTTTGTTTAATAATTAAAAATATTTATAATTTAATAATATTTTTTATTTCAATAACTATTATACAAATAAATGTTTTCCTATAATAAGAATATACATGTGTATAGCATATGTCTTTTCACTATTATATGTAATATGATTTGTAACTTTTAACTTTTATTTTTGTGTTTTAAATAATAAAGAAGGAAAGAAAAATTGTGAGTTTAACTAAGTTTGTTTTAGATAATTGAGAAAAAAAAATTAGTTTTCTTCTCACTTTTAGAGATTTTTTTTTAAATGATATTTAGAAGAGAGGTCAATTTGAATGTATCTTTCTTTGGTATAAAAAATATATTAGGTTTCCTCTATTTTTTTTACATGATTTTATTATAAAAATGTATATTCTTTTATAATATAATTTTAAAAAATAATAATAAAATATGTGTATGTAATTCATTTGTTTTATTATTCTGAGTGTTATTGATATATATGACAGTGTTGCATTAAAATATGAAACTATGGGATTAGTTCTCCTATTTAATATTTAATGAGTTATTATTGTCATTTCTTTGAGGGATTCAAGTGTTATTTGCTCAATGTAACTACAATGAAATGTTAAGAGAATTTAAAAGTGATTCTTAAAACACAATTCTTTAAAGGTTTTAAGAGAGGGGATCTACATATTTGTCAAGGAAATGAAATCTTTAGGTTTTATGAGAAGGGATCTATATATTTGTAAAGGGAATGAAATGCATGTTTGATTATAAGTATTTCCACCAAAGAAAAACCTAGAAAGACCTTCCCAATCTTAGATGGAATTGCCTCTCATTAAAACAGTGTCATTGTTATGTCAAGGATTATTAAAACAGTGTCATTATTATGTGAAAGATTATGTTGGACCTAAATATTTACACTTTACATTCAAGGCCAACAATGATAATATTAATAGAAAAATCAAATTAAACCAAATAAATGAATAGATAGAAAAGGTGATTGAGTCATAAAACTACATGACACATACAAAATGTATTCAGGTGCATGTTTACAAACCACTTAGTTATAATTTTATATACAATCACGTAAGTAGAACAAATTTCATGAGTAATCACGATTTATACACTAAAAGAAATGCTTATCATAAAATGCTACTTAAGAAATCACAGCATATCATAGTTCAATGATGCAAAGAACAAAAATAACTGATATAGGTAATACAAAAACAAAATTTCTCATCAAAATCTAGTGCCACCCTAATGTAAGTTTCAATTTTAAAATATATATACACCACTCCACATTTGCTCTCACTGGTAAGCATATCAAACGCTTACTTTTCATAGAAATCAAGATTCAAGATCTTTCAACTCAAAATCCAGTTGTTTCGTCTGGAACATAGAAATCAAATTTAACATCAACAGAACCGGAACTCTCTCCAGTGTCCTTATACTCAACATTTGTTATTGTCCCAAATTCATCCATATCTTGATATTCTGGTTTAACTCGCCGTACAGGCACAGTGACAGAGTAAATAGTTCCAAGATCTGTGTCAGCAGAGACACTCAGCTGAACTTTATCCTGTGATTCTATTTCCACAAAGTCAGATAGAGCACGCACAACATTGCTGACAATTTTTCGCTTTGCCTCATCACTTACTGCACACCGATCAGAGAACAAAATCATCTTCAAGCGTTGCTTAGCAATTCTAGCATTAGAGTTTTTTCTAGATGTTGCCGATGGGAAAATTATCTTCCAAGCCAAATTTAATCGCTCAAAGAAGTTCATTTTGACAGCGTCAAGGAGAAAATTTTCAGCTTCTTGACTAACTGAATTTGAGGTGAATTTAGGACCTCCAAGGATTGCAGCCACTGGCTTGCAAGACCCACGAATATTGCATCGTACAATTGTCAGGCAACGGCATTTTGGGGTGAATTCAGAGATGTTACATGCTCCATTCAAGAATCGATGAAAGTCTACCTATTAGACAGAAAATTTGAAACATTATCGAGAAGGCATTTTTCGTTTCTTTCAAAATCTTGAAATAATATTAAGGTTGATGTGAGCATTTATCAACATACAAAATTCAAGAAGCTACGCCACGAGCATCTGAAATCTGAATAAAGACATCTAATCAAATAGAAAATCAAAGAGCATTTTGTTGAACCTTTCCCCACACAACTGAAAAATCAGAAAACATAAATGCACTACCACAATCTCTGTAATCATACCGAACCACACCAACTGAATCGCAAAATATATTCTATAATGTCTAAAGCAAGTAACTTACCAACAATATGTTATAAATATTTTCAATCAAATGAAAAATGACGCAAACATAATGATGCCCTCCTCTAATACTTTGGTCTAGAGGGCCATGAAATGGAGTTACAACTTAAGAATGCAGGCTATCATATCAACTTAGCCTAATAAGATCTTTCAGCATTCAACTAATCGCAGAGAGACAAAATACTATATAAGCCAACACTTTCCATGGATTTCCATCATATGAAAAACACCTATAGTATTATTTGGTTTAGAACCACAAGTACCTTCTATGGGAGACAATCTTGTGTAGGTAGAAAAAACATAGACGAGCATAAAGAAGCGCAGAAAAGCCATTCCAAAAGTAGGAGATGTTGTATTTCAAATGAAAAAGCCAAAAGAAGCCCAATCCACGGGTTTCAAAACCAAAAAAAAAAAAAATACTTCAGCCAAGTTATACTACAACCTATCAGAGGAGTTGAGAGTATTAGTGAGGAGAGATAGAGTGATTCAAAAAGGTCGAGTCGAGGGGGTTTTAGGGGGGATTTAGGGATTAAGAGGAAGATTGTGTGATTCAAGAAGGTCAAGCCACCATACAGGCTGCCAATACTCGAGCGAGAGAATAGAGAAAGTGGTTGGCCCAAGTGTCATAACCTGAACAAAATCGTAAGCTTACTATAAATTGATAAGAACCTTGGGAGAACCATACCACGAAAGTCCATGATTGTAGTTGGCACAATCATGTTCCTTCCATAATTCCAGACCACAATCCCATAATTCCAATATGGCACTCTAGTTCCTTCCATCACACACACTAGCGACTGGAAAAAAGCACATAAAAGGCTGAATAGTTATAGGGTCTTAATCTTTACAAGGGTCAAAAATCGAACCTAAGCCCATACTTAACAAAAATCAGACATACACCACCTAAGCAATCACTACTATAGTGTAAGGTTTTCACGTTCTACCAGACATGTCACTAGACCATCCATCACATCATGCCAAATTGCCAAATGACGCTGAATGCATACATAAAACAAAATTTATGAACTCGGATAAAGGGTCACGTCAGTTTCTTCAAGGCTACTATTTTATCTTAAAATGGTAACTATATTTTTCTTTGTTTCTATTTTGAATGCTTCACGTTTGACACTCCGCTGAGTACAACATTATAAAACACCGCATTTTTATAAAAACCCTAATCGGATTGTGTAGCCCTCAAACGGTGCGTTTGCGGGTAATTAAGCGTTGAATTCAGCATGAGTGGAACTGCAATGAGAATGCATGCATGTTGTGACAGAGAGTGCGAAGCATTCGTGAGAAGATAAGAGGGAAATAGAGAGATGAAAAACTGAAACCTTAGGGGAAGGGACGAAAGCAGTTCGAAGTGGAGGTGAGTGGGAGTGGGAGCGATAGAGAGGAAGAGTGGCGGAGACTCGCAGATCACCGGAAATCGCCATTGTTGATAGCTTCGTAGTGTGCTCCGAGAAACGGAACTTCGATGTTATCAGTCACAATCTTCAATTTCCTGTATTATCACGCCCCAATTACGTCGTCGTTTCGCCCAACTTTCTTTTCTATATTCCCTCTTTCTTTTAGAGAAGAGAATTTTGAGCGTGTATGAAAATGAGAATTATGGCAAAAAATAGATAGGAGAGATGAATTAAAAGGCTAAATATGTCATCAAAGAAATAATAAAAGAATAAGAAGAAAAATTATTGTAAATCTATCTTGCAATAAGGTTCCATCGTTTTCTTTTCACTCATTTTTTCTCACTAAATGGTTTAAATTAATTTCATTTTCATTTCTTCCTTTTTTACAATCATGCATGTCATCATGATGTAACATACATCACTTAAACTAAATATAGTAATTAATCTCACTATTTATTGAAATTAGTATACTTTTAGCCAAATTTAAATAATTTAAACCGAATTATACATTAAAATATTGTTAGTATTATTATATAAAAAATATTTTTTATCTTCAATTTGAAACAGTGGTGCACTTTTGTTTGAGCTGATACTTTTTTAATTGATATTTTTTTTCGTAGAAGGGTTAAATATAAAATTGAATTTTATTTTTTGAAATTTTTATATAATTTGATCAAATTTAAAAAATAAATAAATATAATATTTTTAATTTAATTATTTAAATATTAAGTGACATTTTTTATTAATATTTAAATTATTTATATTGTTCAATATATTTTAGTTCAAATGTAATTTTTATTGACTTTTAACACTTAGAAAAAATTTAACAAGGATTATATCTATTTATTTTTAAATTTTGAAACTAAAAGATATAAAAAATAAATTACAATTTCACATTGAAGTTAATAACTAAAACACATTTAATTCTAATTAATTTTTTTTTACTGAAACTTAAGTTCAATCTAGTTATTTATATCAAAGATAAGTCTCTTGTTTAATTTTTCTTTCATTGTTTTCTTGTTGTAATAAATTTCACTACAAAAAAATCTTTAAATAACAAGCAATATAGATACCAATTTATAAACTAAAAATATAAGTTAAGATAGAAACTTTACATATCTTGGAACGAGAGGTAGAAATGTGAGTGTGTCGTCATAAAAATATTTTTTTCTTATTGAAAGATTCTTGAGAATTAGTGGGTATAGAGGAAGAACGTTCTTCTAATCAAGGAAGAAAAGTAGTGTGAATAAGGGTAAGGGCGCTAACTAGATCTTTTTTCTTTTATCTAAATATGTGTTGTCTTGTGATTTTGATAGAGATTTACGAAAAAATCATTTGAATCAATATGGGTATGCAATATACCAAAATACATATGAAGTTTAAGTCATTGGATATTAGTTTTTTTTTTTCATCTAAATGTATTATGTCAATTGTATTATAATGTATGGGAGAAAGCGGGTAAAATGTTGGGTTGTCTTTTTTGGTGTTGCGGAAGTGAATTAAGCATTTTAAGATTGATGGTTTATTTTGCTTTGGGATTAATGCATTTTGTTTATGGATTGGTGTATCCAGAGGTTTCTTTTATGCTTTGGAAGTAAACCTGTTGATTATTAGGTCTTGATATTTTTCCTTGGAATAAAGATGACACAATTTTGATAAATTACAGTTATGCTTTTATTTATCAATATGACTTTGATGGGAGCATGATGTTTTTTTGGTTTCATTATGATTACACGAAAAGGAAATAAAGGCTTTGTTATATTTTATATATGTATTAGACCTCGGGCAAAAGGTATCAAACCTCGACCGAGAGGTTTCAGACCTCGGTCGAGAGGTTTTAGACCTAGGCCGAGAGGTTTCATACCTCAACAAAGAGGTTCCAGACCTCTACGGAGAGGTTTCAAACATCGGTTAAGAGGTTTCAGTTCTTGGCTGAGTTGTATTAGGCCTCAGTTGAGATGTCTGAAACCTTGGGCAAAATGTTTCAGACCTGGGCTGAGTTGTATTAGACCTTAGCCAAGATGTTTCAAACTTGGGCAAAGATGTATCATCCATTGGCCGAGTTGTATCAAACTCATCCTTACCTAGATTTATCAAGTGGCTTTGTATGAGTCAATGCCTTGCATTGAGACCATTTTGTGTGATGAACTAGGGTGTGAAATCATGCGCGGTTGCATTGTTGGTTTGATAACATGTTTTGAGCTAAAATATGATTATCGATTGGGTTAGAATGTTGGTTGGGGGATATGACGTAACTTTTTGTTGCATGTATTAATTATGTGAGTTTAAGTTATGTGGTTGTTTAATAATATGAAATAACATGTGTTATTGTGAATGTGATGCCTATATATGTGATGTGATAGTGCGAATGAGAAGTGTGTGTCTCGGACAAAGGTGGAGAGGCTTTAGAAGTTGATCCTGAGGACTCTAGTTATGGTCTCTAAGAGAGTAATGGTGAGTGGTGGACTCAACGTAACGATACCATAGGTGTACTTACCAGGTGAAGCTCTCTGGGAAAGTGATGGGAATTGGTATTATGTACTTTCCCAATGAAGTTCTTTTGGAGAGTGGTGGGAAGTGGCATTGTGTACTTTCCCAATGAAATTCTCTAAGAGAGTGGTGGAATTTGGCACTGTGTACTTGCTCAGTGAAGTTCTTTGGAAGAATGGTGAGAAGTGACACTGTACACTTGTCTGGTGAAGCTCTTTGGAAGAATGGTGGGAAGTGGCACTTGAGCCGATTTTGGATGGTAAGCTATGTGAGAGAGAAAGGTTGATGATTGAACCTCTTGGGTCGAGACTACCAGTAGATTCATTGTGGCTAGATGATACAACAAAAATTACTATTTGATTATGTGCTATTTGTGGATTATCGAAAGATTGAATGCGACTTGTTATGACTGTTATTATTATTTATATGTAAGTTTAATTATTATATTTTCTTTTAAGTTAGCTCACCCTTCTATGTTTATGGTTGTGTTTTTCACCTGTGATGATTGTATGACTTGTGTTATAAGTGACTGAATAACGTTGCATAAGGTGGTTCAAATGCACAATAGTGAGGAACATGAGGATTGCGCTGGGAACACATTTTCTTATATTTCAGATGTATTTTAAATAAATGTTAATCATTGACTTTTTTTATGTTTTTTTATTATTGAAATAAACTTTATTAAGTGGAACATTTATTTGATGAAATAAATTAATGTTTTAATTATGTATTTTATGATGAAAAATAAATAAGTTTAGCACATGTAAAAAACAAATTCTAAGCTTTTAGTCACATTCTGAATGAGGTGTTACATTTACCAAGATTTTACTTACTAAAGAAGTTAGTGTCTAAATTGGTTTCTAATTAATTAATGATCAATTTAGACACTAAATGTTGTGGTAGTCAACACCTTGATAGCTGATATTATAGACTAAATTAGAGTCTAATTCACAAATTAATTATAATTTTTTATTCATAATAAAAATTATTTTAGATACAACAAGAGATCAATTTAGAGTCTAATTCAGAAATTAATTATAATTTTTTATTCATAATAAAAATTATTTTAGATACAAAATAGTCACTATAGTGACTAATTATTTTTTGCCTCTAAAATTTGGTTGCTACTACACACAGTAGTTCCACATTGCTTAAGAGTTGAGGCCCAAGTCTCCCAATCAAGGTCTAAGGGAAATGAGAGTTCATCTCCAATAAAGAACTTAAGGAATCGATGGTTCGTCTTAGAACATCACTATCGACTCTATTGTGGGCGTCAATATTCTGGTTCCAAGTCTATCGAATGACATACATACACCTCAAAGACCTGAAGAAGAAATGATATTTAAACTACTTTAGACCTTGACTCCTAAGTGATATGAGATTATTAGATGTGGTTGGAATAATTTAATATAATTGGTGTTCTTTTACTTTAGTTAGAACTCTTCTATCATTTGTGTTGCATTTAGATTATTAGGAAGAAATTAAGCAAACTTTCTAAAACTTTGTTCAAAATCAAACTTCTTAATTTATTATACAAATTAAATCATTTTGGAACTACTATTACTCCTTTGGGTATGATATAGATGCTTAAGTTCAATGTAAATATTACATGGGGTAGTGAATATATTTTATCCATTAACTTTTTATTAATCTACCTATATTGTATATGACCAAAAACACGATTGGTGACTTTGAAAAAAAACAAAAATTTAATTGAATAATGGTGCAATTTTTGCTCTTATTGGAAATATAACTTGAAAGTGAAAAAAATTGTTTATTAGTGTTGAAAATAATGAAAACTATATATGGGATTTACCTCAATTGTGTTGAATATATATATATATATATATATATATATATATATATATATATATATATATATATATATATGGTCATTTATTTATAATAGAAGAAATATGGACTAAGCCCAAAATACAAATAAGAAATAGTAACAAACTAACTAAAGATAAAAGATAAATATAAAATAAAGATAATATATATAACACTCCCCATCAAGCTAGTGCATACAAATCGTATGTACCAAGCTTGTTACTAATACAATCCATAAAGACTCACTACTGCAAAAAAGTGCATAGATAATGTTTTTTTTATCATAGATAGCGTTTTTTAAGCGTTATCTATGCACACGCTATCTATTGTCAGCCAAAAAAGTGCATAGATAGCGCTTTTTAAGTGCTATCTATGCACGCGCTATCTATTAATAAATATAAGACTCACTACTACAAAAAAAAGGGCATAGATAACACTTTTTTTTTATTATCATAAATAGCATTTTTTAAGCGTTATCTATGCACATACTATCTATTAATAGATATAAGACTCACTACTACAAAAAAAAGTGCATAGATAGCGCTTTTGTTTTGTCATAGATAACACTTTTTAAGCGCTATCTATGCACACACTATCTATTAATAGATAGCGCTTGTAGAAAAGTGCTATCAATTGTCAGCCACAATAAATACACTTTGTTAAAAAAGCACTATCTATTGGTTAATGACAATAGATAGCGTTTTTAAAAGAAAACGCTATCTATTGGTGGTTGGCAATAGATAACGCTTCTTTAAAAAAATGCTATCAATTGGTTCCTTTCTTTTAAAAATAATAATAATTAGTTTTAGAATAAAATATAAAATATTGGTTGTATTATGTACAAATCCATATTATATATTGGTTCTATTATATACAGAAAAATATAAAATATTGATAAAATTATGATAAATGTCTTAAAAAGAATATTCATTAATATGAATAAAAATTATTGATACACTAATATTTCAAAATTTAATCGTCAAGTCGTCTAGTACGTGTCATGATATGACATTGCTTTATAAGATAATATATACAACCATAACATATATATCCTATCAGTACTTATAAGCATATACATCACCCTAACATAACCTATGAACATGTACTAATTACATGTAAACACCAATTTTGTCTAACTTCAATGATTTGACTTTCATGACATTGTTGACATGGATAACATCATGAACCTCCTTTTCATGCATAGCCATGGAGGTAGGTTATATATAATCATAAGCACAGGCCACATGCTATGCTAGTTGCTTTGCATACCATGCGGGTTTATTCCATCAGTAGACAAAGCAAGACGTAGATTTCGAGGTTCTTTCCCAAAATTAGGGTAATCATGGTCAACTTTTGCCCATTGAGGAGAATATGTAGGGTATCGAAGCTTTCCATCATGTATTCTTTCATTTGCATGCCATCTTAAGTTCTTTGTATCTTGTTCATTATTATACATGCGCCTAAATCTTGGTATTATAGGAAAATACCATACCACTCGAGTGACACCAAATTGCTAATGATTTGTAAGGCGACATAGAAGACGAAATACAAACCCAAAAGACTCCCCCTGAGTAACAAATCTGGGAGGTTGCTCCATGTAAATCTCTTTTTGCAAATCGTCATTGATGAATGCATTATTGATGGAACGTGCGACAACACACGATGAACCTGAAAGAGGAAAATGAGCGACCTCGACGCTCTAAATTGCTACTATACATGTCACCATGCACGAAAGAAAAGGGAGCAAATCCACAACTTCAAAAGGCGCTAAGAGCACGTAGGAGCTTCGATGAAGGCGTCGTTGATGACATAGTGGTCGCCTGGCCAAGACAATCAAAACCATGTGATCTTCGGTCAAAACTTGAACACCGATAATGGCAGCGGTAAACAATGGTGTCATCGACAACGGTAGATGATGGCGCCACAAACAACGGTAGATGATGGCGTCGCCGACAGTGGTAGATAGCGCCGCCGCCGGTAGCGGTGGGTGTAGTGGCAGAGGCAACCAAATTTTTTTTCTCAAAAGAACCTTAAGCTCTAGATACCATGTTGAATATAATGAAAACTATATATGAGATTTATCCCAATTATGTTGAATATACACATAGAATCCTCTATTTATAATAGAAGAAATATGAACTAAATCCAAAATACAAATAAAAAATAATAACAAATTAACTAAAAATAAAAGATAAATATAAAATAAATATAATAATCTAATTGTTAGTTACTTGTATCAATTTTTGTCTTTCAGGTTGACATTAAAACTTTTAAGTATGAGTAGGTAACACGTTTGTTGAAAATATATTAGCTAATTATGCATTTTTTCTATATATTATCATGTGACGAATTCAACCTTTAACATTGGGTCTTCGAGAATGCATTGTGTTGTGGATTCTATACCTACCTCTTCAACTGAAATTGGAGGGGTTATTATTAGAGTAAATTCATCATATTGTCGTTATGAAACGATGCATTCTTTTTCTTTCAATGAGTTCTTATTCTATAGGATTTTTTTTGTATGATGAGATTTTAACCAGTCATGTTCCAAATATATAATGACACATATATATACTTATCACATCAAATACTCTTTCTCATTCTCATTGATATTTATTATTATTATTATTATACCGTATGGTCCGTACGACCATATAATCATCCTGTAATGAAGTCAGTTGGACTTGGAAGAGTATGACGCGACTAAACAGTGGTTGAACATGGCAAAACCAACAATCAGGACTGGGCGAATAGAAGTAGAACCGGGCGAATAGAAGTAGAACGTCCGGTTTTAGTCAATAATAAGGTTTTCCTATAGAGATTAAGATAAATGTTAATTAGAGGTATTATGATAAGATTAGGCCGTGATTAAGATTTTGCTAATCTTAGGTCCATGACGAAAACTATAAATACAAATCAATGGTAAGAGGTAAGTGATTCACATTTACTACATATTTATTACCCCTGCATTAAACTACCGTATGGACGATTTATTAACTTTAGCATCTGAGAACCTTTGACAGATACACCTCCAGAAGATAAAAGTGAAAACGAAGACGTAAGACAATTACCGAACAACTTTCCAAAAGAAATTGGAATTGGAAGTTACTTGACCTCACATCCGAAACCATTATAAACATTCATAAAACTATATTTATTTTTAATAGCACTAAACTTTGTATCCCAATTTCTTCTATTAAAAAACTATCACGTATGTTTCATCCCTTCACAGTCAAAGCTTTAAGAAGCGTGTTAGATCTTTATTATTTAAGGCACTAAAAACTATTCTTCAATGTGTGTTTTAAGGTGATTAATTCCTTACGTGCATGTTTTTCTTTTTTCTGTATGCATGGAGTTGTTCGATAAATTGAGAGATTGGCACGAAAAAGAAGATGAAGGTGAAAATGTGTGCAAAAGGTCTCTCGTGAGGGAAGGGGTTGAACAATTATAGGACATAAGTGATCATCACATTTTGGGTGTATAACAAACAAAAACAACACAGAAAAAAAATATTTTTTAAATTACACATGTTAGTCATATGTTTTAATTCAGTCAACACAGATAAAAAATTCACCTAAAGGCACAAATCACCATTATACTGTGGTCATTTTGGAGAAAAATCATATTTCAAAATGAAGAAAAAAAGTTAAGAAAAAAAGGAAAGTGTCACCATAATAGAAATGAACATTTTAATAATTTATCTAGTAGTTGATTTTCTTAGATAGTTATAGAAATTAAAAATATTTATTTAAGATTTCCTGTAACAAGTTTTTATTTTATTATTACTTAACCGATAACTAAATCTAATTATAATTGGCTTTAGTAAAATTAATCGTTAAATTAAAAACAAAAAATCCAAATTTATAGATTGAATCGAAAATTTGAATCCACATCAAAGAAAAGAAAACAAAGTGAAGTTGAATAAATTCCTTCGTAATTACACCTATTCATATCACAGTGCTATTAAAAGGAAAAAAAAAGTCACCACACAAAGCAAAAGCAAAGAGAAAAAAAAAAAAACAGACAATCATCGGAAGAAGACCCTCTTCCTCTCAGCTAATGGGTGGAAGATGGAAAACCTTCTCACTGTTCTATAATCGCTTAACAACTTCTTCATCATCTTTTTCTTCCTCTTCTTCCAAATCCCACTTTCTCTCTTTCAACCGTTCTCTTTCTCTCGCCGCTGCACCTTCCGAAATACCCGACCCGGATCCAATCGGGTTAAGTGCCCCGGACGTCGACCCCACCGTCAAAATCCCCGTCAAAGCTTATTTCCTCTCTACCAGGTACCCCACTATCCCATCTTATTCAAGTTCGATACTTTCGATGGCCCCTTTTGCTATCTTGTGTTTTGTGAAAACGGGTCGTTCTCGGACGCTCGTTTATGCGATGTTACTTAGTACTTCCGCTACTGTTCCATTTAAGAGGAGAAGACCATGCCGTGTGGGATTTGAAATTTGTACTTTTTAGTTTTAATCTTTGATTTGGACTTTAGAGTTTTATGATTAATGTTTTTGTTTTAATTCATTTTGATGTTTAAAATTTGCAGCTTACTTTGTTATTTGTATTTAAAAATTTATAGCTTTCGTGTTTCTAGTTGTCCTGTATTTTATTGTAATACTACTGTATAGAGTTTAATTTAGAAGACTCCTTGTGCGTTTGTGCGGGGACTGTAGTTTTGATGCATTTATTTATCAGATTGGGATTTTGGAGTGCTTTTTTAGGTTGTTTTATTAAAACAGTAATTTTAATCCTTGTATATGATTTATAGATTATCAGGTTTTCTGAGAATTTTTTGTTTTTTATTTTACATTGATGCATTCCGTTTTTCCTTGTTTTCTGGGTTTGAATTGAAACCCTTTCCTCTCACATGTCTTTTTGTTGCCCTGTTTTTGTTCTCTACGATTTGGCTGTCTCAGATTCATAATTTTGGCAGTATAAATTTGAAGGGCATCCAGGCTGATAATCACAGAAACATTGTTCCTCCCTCTTCTCGCTCATCTTCAAACTATGTTGCTCTCCGCTTCTGTGACTTTAATTTGAATGCTAAAGTAAGGTTTATTATTATTATTTTTTTCTCAATATAGCCTGTGTTTCTATAGAAATTAGCATGTCACTAAATAGTTCTTAAATATCTTTATTGAGTCTTTATGTGTCCATCATTTTTAGGATACTTGGTTTATTGTTGAAGCTCCTCGTGGAGCTCCATGTGAGTGTCTAATGTCCAGACACTAGATTGGGATTATTAGCCATGAGGGTAGATTTTTATTACAATCGTGTCATTGAAATTATGTGTGCATTTGAAGGTTAAGGGAAAGATAAGAGAAAATTCAAGCTACATATTCTGATTTATGTAGCCTGAGCTGCATCATAAATAACGATATTTTGTTTATGGATGATGAGTAAATTAATTCACTGTCCATAAAGGAAAATGATACTCCCGAGTTAAAAGAAGATTCAAGTGTTAATAATGACAAAATCTGTGACTAAATTGTATAGTAACATGACTGATTTAACAAGGTCTGAACAACTTTAGGCGTTTGATTCAGGGACCTGGATTTCACGTGAAAGCAAGCAACTGTCAATACATGGTTGTATATCAGTATGGGTCAGCTGTCTTGTTCAATGTTGAGGATCATGAAGTGGAAGTTTACCTGGAATTAGTTAAGAGGCATGCATCTGGTTTACTTAGAGAGACGAGAAAAGATGGTAAGTTTCTTCAATGAAACCAAGTAGTCATGAAGTTTTTCTGAATCCTGTTGTGTATATAGTTAACATGTTTCTGTTTTTGTGTGATTAGATTATGCAATAAAGGAGAAGCCATTGTTAGTTGAGGACATGCAAGGAGGTCCAGACTACATAGTTCTGAAATCGTTGGATACAGATGGTATCCGCATAATTGGAAGTGTACTGGGACAAAGCATAGCTCTGGATTATTTTGTCTCGCAGGTTAATATTTGGCAAACGCCATCTTATTTCCTAAAAGACGATCCTTAAAATTGCACCATTGAATATTTGACATTTGTTCTCTCTTATTATCAGGTTGATGGTTTAGTTGAAGAGTTCGCCGGTATAAACCGAGGAATGGAGAAAACTGGAACCTTCACTATGGATAAGAAGAAACTACTTCAGCTTGTTGGAAAGGCTAACTCAAATTTGGCCGATGTGATTCTTAAAGTTGGGCTCTTTGAGAGGTATTTTCGACCTGTTTTAGGTTTAGAAAAATATGCATATGCTGATGTAATAATATATTGAAAATTTCTGATTATAGTATATCCCCTAGCCAACCTCACTTGGTTGGAAAAGACTTTTGTTGTAGTATCCGAAAAGATTTCAAATATTTGGTTTTTGGAATAATTTCATCCTAGTCAACAGTTAGAAGATTTGGTTAATGTTTTATTGTGGATTGATTAATCAGATCCGAAATTGCTTGGAGGGATGCTAAGTATGCTCAAATATATGAGTATCTTAGGGAGGAGTATGAAGTTGCACAACGCTTTGGAAACCTGGATTTCAAATTGAAATTCGTAGAGGTATTTCTGCCCATTATCTATATCCATTTGACCCCCTAAAAAGTATTAGTCATTTCATCTAAAAAATGCATTTGAAAATTGTTAGAATCTGAGCCCATTTGATCAACAATAATGTGCTTAAAATTATGCACAAATCTTTAGCTAGATGCACACCATTTTCCCCTGTATATTAAATAATGTGTTTGAGGTTAGTTATTATGTTCAAATGATATTGTTGTATTAAGACTTCTTACGTCGATTTGGTTGTTTGCAGCACAATATTCATTTTCTTCAAGAAGTTCTGCAGAACAGAAAATCAGATTTCTTGGAATGGTGCATTATTGGTTTATTGACTATTGAAAATGTTCTATCCTTGTATGAGATTCTTCGAGCTACAAATACAGTTTCTTAGCAAATAGTAAGAAGCTGAAGCTAGATTAGTTTGTAGTAACAACAATTCTTGCAATTTTTTACCAATGAAAATTTTGGCCTTTGTATTTAGCAAATAAATCCAAATATTCCAGACCCATTGAACTGTATTATATTTTTTGGAAACTGTGATGAAAAAAATTAAGGATGCAGGAGCATCTAGTTCTATCACTGATTGTAGAACTAGTTTTAACGCAAGGAACGTCTGAAAATTTGAGTGTAATTATGTTAACTCTTTTAAAATTTTATTATCAAACAAGCTTTCAACATGATTCAAATTGAAGTAGCGGCATATTAATAAAAAGTAGCGGCGTATTACTGTCAAATGTAACATTTGATTGAATAAAAAGTTGAATTCGACGATTTAATAACAAGACTGACAGTCAACCATGAACCTAACGAACATTTAATTTGATGCACACCCTCCAAAGAAATGCATGGTTTGGAGTTCCATTGAAGCTAGCAAAAACCAATCACGCTCAATGAGACAATGAATGAGCAGATCATTAATAGAAAATAACAGAGAAGAGGTTCCTAACTTGTATACCTACAGTGTGTAAACATTTCCAACAATATGTAGACTACCTATTCCATACCAATAATAGCAATGACATAATAGTAATGACATAATAAACTCAGAATTCTGCTACTCTGACAGCATCACGAGGCGAATCATATGCATCTTTTGGCCTTGACTTCTTTACACCAGCAGTAAACCACACCTTATCAGACTTGTAACCTTCAACTGCCACACTTGTCACCTTCACCCACACAAGAACCTTTGTTTTCATTCCATCTATTGCCGAAAGCTTTCCCCTTGTAAGCACCCCTTTCACTCGGGTTGCGTATCTCACCACAGAAGAGTCCTTGAAACTCACCTCACTTGCAGATGGCAAGTATACAATCAGCTTACCCTTCGTTTCATCAAACTCATAACAGATTATGTTCTGTGGAAATAACCCTGCAGGCAAATTGTACTCTCGTAGGAGTTCCGGTAGCCCTTTTTGCGGCTTTCCTGAGAAAAAAAGGAGGGGAAGGAAAATCACCGATTATTATAATCAATGAAATGGTTCATAAATTGCTCAGCAAAAGCATTCCTAAATAGACATGTGAAAAAGACACCAGATGGAAAACTTACAACAATGGTATGTTAGCGTTTGAAAAATTGTGATGAACATAATGATTAGAATTCTATAGTGCAAATCGATTGATTCAATGTTTTCGTGCACATTCCTCCTAATTTATCATGGTGCTATATGACTGTTTATTAAAACAATGAAGAAGATTTATATGCTGGAAAATACGAGATTTAGAAATGTGAGAATAAGCATCTGGTATACCATCTCTCCTAGTTTATATTTAAATTGACTAAATAACTGGGTGAAGTAAATCTTAGTATGCATACATGAACAGGCATGAACATTAAGGGTTAAAACGCATTAATACCTTTCAGTTTGTTGAAGATCCACTTTGCCTTTTCTTCAACCGTATTTGAGAAGGTCTGCAAAAGATCACAATTTTTTCTTCAGCAAACAAGGCAGTGGCATCAAAATCTACAGTAAATTCCAAGGTTAAACACCAATCAAGCACCGAAATCTTTAAACTTTTGTGACCTTTCACAGTTTTCCCCATCCTGTCCTTCAAACAAAGCACACAGGAAATAGGTTGAAAAGAAATTTCCAGTTCCCAAACCCCGAAAATTTTTCAAAATGAAATCAAAAAGGAAAATCATACCCCATCATACACACATAACCAAAGGTACAACTTTTAATGAAGAATCAAGCATCCTGGGAATCTATTATTACCCTAAAATGGAGAAAAAAAATCAATTGACAAAGCTTCTATTTCAGATCTCTCAAACAGCAAAAGGGAACAATGTCAGAACCAAAATAAGAAAAAAAAAAAACAATGCAATGCAAGACAAACCCAAAAAGAAAATACTTACAGAAATGTCTCCAGAGATGTTAGAGAACTCCTCCTTGGCCTTCTTGGTGATCCATGAGTTTCCCAACCCCACCTTCAAGCTGCTAACTTTGGTGAGAGCCCTCTCCATTTTGGGGTGTTTTGTTTAAGCCTCTATTCTCTTCCCTTCCCTTCACTTTTTGGAGAGCAATGTAGCCAAGGAGAAGAATCTTGTGACTAGCTGGTGTTGGATGGAACACAACACACCCCAAAGGAAGGAAGAAGGAAATGTAGTGTGTGTGTGTGAAAGTGGGTATCTGAAGTGATGATAAAGGTTTCACCTTTGCATCGGATGACAGGCTGAGCTGGGAAAAGATAATACGACAAAGTCCGCTGATGCACACACTGCTCAAAGCGGCGCTCCCACCTATCTCTTTCAATTACAAATTGTTTTTCTTTTTAAGTTTTATTTAAAAATAAAAATGTAAAATATTATTTGTATTACTTAACAAATTAAGAAAAATTTCCGCAAATAGTACTGTTCTAAACAAATAGTAAGCAAAATCAATCCAATTAAACATTGTTTCTGTAATTAACATTCTTCCCCTTTTTTAGAGTTGAATTCCAACTTCTGTTTGGCTGGTTGGGGAACTGAATTTGATGGCATTTTCATCACCTGATCAGTAAGTAGGAATTTAAATTTGATTTTTTGGAAATTGAATTTTTATACTGGAACAACAACAACAAAATCTCTTTTTCGTTATTAAATTTACAACGATTTTTCTTTTAAAATTTTTCAAATCTTGATTTTTAAAAAACTAGATTTTAGTAGAGTTTTTGTCACTCAACAGTTCAATGAAGTAAAAATTCACCTGTCTAAGAATCAGATTCCCACTTTGAACAGGAAAGATGTTTAGTTAAGACTTGATTGATTCATGATAGTATTTATGATTATTATTATTATTGATTGTGAAATAATTTTGGACCAATCACATAATAACAACAAGTAGATGATGTTTAAATATTGTCAAAAAAATATTATCTAAAAATATTATCTTAAGAAATAAATGTTAAACTTCTTCTATTTAATTGTCTTCTTTTTTATTTACAATAGTGTCATTTGCTCAAAATTTCACAAATTAAGAAAATTAAGTTTCTTCCTAACTTAAGAAAAAAAGTATTATAGTATTTTGATTTAATTAGAACGTATATTTTTAACTGGATAAATAGAAATTTTATTTTGTTTAACATGTTCAAATAAAAGTTTGAGTCAATTTAGTTTCATTAAATTTTTAAGAACTAATTTAGTTTTCAAAATTTTATAATATAATTTTATTTTCTTATTTATTTTAAAAATGAAATTGATTTTTAAAAAATAATTTTAAATCTTCAAATTTATATTTAAAACATATTTTCAAATTTAAAGAAAAATATTTTCTTTTTTATCCCAAATTTTACAAAATAAAAACATAATAATTAAACAAAAAATTAGTAATATAATCTTTGTCTTAATTATATTTTCAGTATTTAAAATTCGGAATAATTAAATTTAGTCTCTCAAATAAAAAAAAAGGGTTATTTAAGTCACTATATTTTTCAGAAAAATCCGTTTCAATTTCTTGAGAAAACAACATTAACACAAACTGTTATTGACCTTCCGAGCATGTTATATGTACATTTCCAATACGCACGTTACCATTTTTTAAATTATATAAGAGGTACACTTTCTTTTATTTTTATATTTTAAACAATAAAAAAAATAATTCCAATTTTCAATCACCAATAACATATTTAATTCATATATTTTTGTTAAATTTACAATAAAATAATTGAAAATTGTGATAAAAATATTCTGAAAACATTTTCAATATTATTTAACCTGTTATGTTTTTGAGTTTATCTATGCATTTTCTAATTAAACATAAGGAAATCATTAAAATTTTAATATAAAATTTCTGCATTGTTATTAATTCGCTGCATTATATTTTATTTCTTTGAAGTAAGATGATTAAAGAAATATGTTTTATGTAGCCTTTCATTAGGGAAAATGAGTTTTTCTTTATCCATAGTTAATTATTGGATTAATTAGAAACTAACCCTAAATTTTTTTTTTCAATCACTTTTGACCCTTATGTTTTTTACATGGGGGGCCATTATTAATGTTATGATAATATCTGAATTGTAAATAATAAGTAAGCTAATGTTGAAGCTAATTTGTGATAATAAAAATATGTGGGAAAACATATGGTGGGGTCAAGAAATTGTATTTTGCAGCTCACATGGATAATAACACTATAATAAACCAATTCATTTTCATTCAGAAGTTTCCAATTATTGAGAAGAAAATGGTGATAGACTACAGATCCCAACATCATTTTATAGTTTTCTCCAGCTGTTTGATGATTTTTTTAGTGTTTTGTCAAGCCTTTTCACTACTCATTTAAAGCATCTATATATCTTTCTCTTTTCCATAAAGTGAATTGTAGCATTTTGATTCAAAAACAAAAAACAAAATATTGATAAGTGTATTTCAACCTAATTGCATGTATTTTGTGGGTAGAAGGATAAATATTAGATAAATTAAGGTATTTGAATGATTTCATATTACAATTTGGTGAAAGAGATGATAAAAATATCTATATTCACATAATAAAATTTACATTTACCTATTATTTGGAGTAGAAATATTTTAGTATTTTTTTTTATAGATCGAGTGTGAGTATGATATTATTTATACTTACATGTACTTTTTATATGCTAAAAGTTAAAATAAAAATTTATTATATTTTATTAAATTTAATTTAATTAAATTTTACATTATATTTTAAAGAAATATGTTGGCCAATATTTTGCTAAAGAGGTTCAAAACTTATGGCTCAACTGCGTGAGACAAGACTCTCCCTCGAAGAAGCTTCTGAGGGTTAGTTGTTAGGTGAGCACGATGGTACTCGAGCCAGTTGAGAGAGAGAGTCGAAGTAGGCGATCTCCACGGTTCTCCAGCATGGCGGCTAGTGGTGGCGGTCGATTGGAGAAAAGAAAGCAAAGAAGAGGAGCGGGTGAGAGAGGTAAGTGTTCATAGAACTCCTTATATCGAAAAGAGGAAAGATGATGTGTTTATTCTGTTGTTGTATTATTATGAGCTGTAAACACTAGAATCCCTTATATAGGATTCCGGTAAGTCCAAAGCTACAAGCTTTCTTGAGTGCTAATGGAAAAACTAAAAATCGCTAAAAACAGAAACCCTAAAAACTAGATTATTGTTCTTATGAACATTAATCTCAAACAGAAAACATTAAAGCAAAACAGAAATAGTTAAAATATTTAATAGTCTCCCCTTAAGCTGGATGGTGGATATTCACCATTCCAAGCTTGGGAATAATGGATCTGAAACGAGTGCGGTGAGGGAACTTAGTGAAGACGTCTGCGAGCTGTTCTTCTGACCGAATGGGAAGCAAATGGAGAAACTTGGCCTGTATTTTCTCACGAACAACGTGACAGTCCAACTCTATATGTTTGGTTCGCTCATGAAAGCTTTGGTTATGAGAAATGTGCCTGGCTGAGTTGTTGTCACAATATAAGACGGTAGTAGCTATTGGTTCAACTTGGAGGTCTTGACGAGATAGTGCAACCATTGCATCTCGCAAACAGTGGCAACAAGGGCTCTGTACTCTACCTCTATAGAAGACCTTGAGACAGTAGTTTGCTTCTTTGATCTCCATGAGACGAGAGAACTACCTAGGAAAATGCAGTAACCAGTAGTGGATCTTCTTGTATTTGGGCAGGTGGCCCAGTCCGAATCACTGAAACCTTTTATCTGTATATCAGAATTAGAAGTAAAGAAGAGTCCTTCAGAGGGACTTGACTTAACATATCTAAGGACATATTGTACGACCTGATAATGGCATTTGGTTGGTTCCTGCATAAACTGACTTAAAAGGTTAACTGTAAAGCATAAATCAGGTCTAGTATTAGTAAGGTAGAAAAGTTTCCCTATTAATCTTCGATAATCACTGGGATTGTCCATATAGTCCTCCATTTTGTATAGAGAGTTGATGTTGCTTAAATAGGGTGTGAGCTAGGTTTGCTCCCTAGCATCCTTGTTTCTTCAAGAATGTCAAGGGCATACTTCTTTTGACATAGGTGTATTCCTTTCTTAGATCTAGCAACTTCAAAACCTAGAAAGTATTTGAGTTCTCCCAGATCCTTAATCTGAAATTGGTTGTCCAAAAGAGTCTTTATGAGACTGATCTCGTTCATTGAGTTTCCTGTCAAAACAATATCATCAACATACATAAATAAAGCTGTGAAATCTGTAGGAGTTTTCTTAACAAATAGGGAATGGTCAGATCTAGATTGAACATATCCGGAAGAGATAAGAAACGTGGATAGCTTGTCAAACCACTGTCTGCTAACCTGTTTAAACCCATATAAAGACTTAGTCAATTTGCAAACTTGTCCTTTAATGTCAACCTTTAAACCTGGTGGAGGATCCATATACACATCTTCATTTAATTCTCCATGCAGAAAAGCATTGTCCACATCAAGTTGATGTAGAAACCAATTTTTAAAGGTTGCAAGAGCAAGCAGCAGCCTAACCGAAGTAAGTTTAGCAACAGGAGAAAAAGTGTCTAAGAAATCTATTCCCTCTTGTTGGGTGTAGCCTTTGGCCATCAACCGAGCTTTATATCTTTCAATAGTACCATCAGCCTTATGCTTTATCTTATAGACCCATTTACATCCAATAGACCACTTCCCTGAAGGGAGCTGAGTCAAAAACCAGGTCCTATTTGTTTGCAGAGCCCGAATCTCCTTTTGCATGGCATCAGTCCACTCAAGGCTGCTCTTGGCCTCTTCATAGGAACTGGGTTCCTTATTGGTAGTTATAGCAAGAGTATACTTTAAATGTTTATTAGAAAGGGATTTGTAAGACAAAACACTTGTTATAGGGTAAGAAGTACACAATCCATTCTTGGAACACAAATAGGTAAATGGGGATTGATCACTTTCCTGTACATAGCTCTTCAAGTATTCTAGAGTCTTTCTAACTCTGCTATATCTCCTTTGATTATTTCCTTGTTCTTGTTCCATAGGATTAATGTCTTCAGTGACAATACTGTCCTCAGCCGAGCTCTTCTCAGTAGAACTGCTATGAGCAGGGCTCGAGTTTCCTCTTCCATTCTCAACAGAGTCTTTCTCATGGCTACAAGTAATATCACCAAGGAGAAACATGTTGTCTTTATCGTTGTTATGACCATTTTTCCCTTCCTGTTTGTCTTGGTAGGGAAAAATATCCTCATAAAAAATAACATTTCTACTTATGAATAGTTCCCTACTATTAATGTACAGAACTATATACCCTTTTACCCCACTCTTGTGTCCTAGAAATATGCCTTTCTAGCCCTAGGATCAAGTTTATTTCTGCTGTTCTCCAAAGTAGATGCAAAACATAGACAACCAAAAACCTTTAAATCAAGATAGGTGGGTGGTTTATTATGTAAGAGTTCAAAAGGTGTCTTGTCTTTAATGACAGGGGAAGGTAACCTGTTAATTAAATGTACAACATGAGATAGAGCATAAGACCAATAGATATGAGGAATATTGGATTGAAAAATGAGGATACGAGTAACATTCAATATGTGTTGATGTTTCCTTTCCATAATAGAAATTTTGTTGTGGAGTTTCAACACAACTCCTTTGATGTTCAATTCCATAAGAATCATAAGTATTAGAACAATTGAATTCAGGACCATTATCTATCCTAATGACTTTGATTATTTTATTAAATTGAGTTTTAATTTTCATGATGAAAGCCTGTAGGAGTTCCCTGGTTTGACCCTTATTATGCATGAGAAAGGCCCAAGTATGCCTACTATAGTCATCAACAACACTAAGAAAGTATTTATGTCCATGTACAAAGGAAGTAGAAATAGGACCCCAAATATCACAATGAATCATGTCAAAACAGTTAGCAGATAAGGAATTGCTCTTAGGAAAAGGTAATTTGTGTTGTTTAGCATAGTGACAAATGTCACAAGCATTATCAGTAGTTGTCTGAATATAAGGAAAACTTTTACATAATTTTTGAACAACTTTATGTCCAGGATGACCAAGTCTAAAGTGCCATAGATTTACATTGTTATGTTCATAAGAGAAAACAAAACTAGGAGCCAGATTTCTTCCAAAAGATTGTAGGTGGTAAAGTCCCTTGCATACACTAGCATATCCAATCATCTTCAATGTAGAATTGTCCTGAATGTCACATATCTTAGAGGAGAAAGTTAGGGTGCAATTTATATCTCTAGTTAGAGTCTGAACAGATATGAGATTAAAGGTGAATTCTGGTATGTATAAAACATTGAAAATCACAAAATCTTTAGAGAAATGTATGGTTCCAGCATAATAGGCAGTAACAACAAAATTATTAGGCAATTTAACTGATATGAGGTTGATTTTATAGAAAATTGTGAACTGATTCTTGGCATGGGTCACATGATTAGTGGCCCCTGTATCTATAATCCATGAGAACATACCTTTGGTGTCCTCTGTGTTGCTTTTCTGTATTTGGCTGATGCTGTGAGATGGGCTATCAGCCCTTTCCAACATCTGCAGTATTTTTTGCATCTGTTCATGAGTGAAGGGGCTTTGGACAACATTCTGTTGGCTATCTTGTGTTCCGGTAGATGTTGAACAAGCATTGGCTGAACCCCATTCGCTCTGCCCGACACCACTTTCACCATTGTTGTCGTTTTTCTTGTACCAAGGTAGTAGCACTCATCAATGGTATGGTTCATTTTATGGCAGTGGGAACACTGTTTCCCATAGTTGGGATTTCTTCCTCTCCCTCTTCCTTGACTTCTGGGGGGATTTCCTCTTCCATAGGTCTTCCAGCCCTGGTTGCTTTTCCACTGATTTTGTTTCTCAGTGGTATTAGCAAGGATTTTGCTATCAGTCTGGTTAGAATCATATTTTCCTTGTCTTTCCTGTTGTATGATGAGTGAAATCACACGATTAACGTTGGGTAGGGGTTCCATAAGCAATATCTGTGTCTTGAAAGTGTTATAGCATTCGTTCAAGCCTTTTAGAAAGCATATGACATGCTCCATGTCTCTGTATTTGTGTGAGGCTTTGGATAAATCACAGCTGCAAGGAACTTTGCAGCTACAACATGGGATAGGTCTAAGAAACTCTAATTCTTCCCACAAAATCTTGAAATCGGTAAAATACTGGTTCACACTTCTTTCCCCTTGCTTGATAGAGTGAATTCCTTGGAGTAAATCTGAGAATTTGAAATGATCCCCTTTCGAAAACCTTTCTTTCAATTCTTCCCATAGTTCTTGAGCATTCTCCACATATATCACACTTTCTGCTATTTAGGGTGAAAGAGTCTTGGTAATCCAAGATAGTACCATCATTTGCTTCTTTCCCAAGAATCGAAAAGACTGTCATTTCTTTGAGGCTTTTTGATTCCTCCATCTATGAATTTTAGTTTATTCTTGGAAAGAAGGGCTCTTCTCATGTTTCTGCTCCAAGAAGTGTAGTTAGATTCATTAAGAACTTGAGAAATGAGGGAGGTCCCTGGGTTTTCCCCTGGATGCAAATAGAAGGGACTAGAGGGGTTGTTGGCTTGGTCCACTTTCTCCATGTCAGCAAGAAAGTCTTAAAGAAACGAAAGTAAGATCAAGAATGCAGTGGAAACAGTGGCAGAACAGGTCCAGGACCTGCTCTCATACCATAAAGAAATATGATGGCCCAATATTTTGCTAAAGAGGCCCAAAACTTATGGCCTAACCGGGTGAGACAAGACTCCCCCTCGAAGCTTCTGAGGGTTAGTTGTTAGGTGAGCATGATGGTACTTGAGCCAGCTGAGAGAGAGAGAGTCGAAGCAGGTGATCTCCACGGTTCTCCAGCATGGAGGCTAGTGGTGGCGGTTGGTCAGAGAAAAGAAAGCAAAGAAGAGGAGCGGGTGAGAGAGGTAAGTGTTCATAGAACTCCTTATATCGGAAAAATGATGTGTTTATTCTGTTGTTGTATTATTATGAGCTGGAATCCCTTATATAGGGTTCCGGTAAGTCCAAAGCTACAAGCTTTCTTGAGTGCTAACGGAAAAACTAAAAATCCCTAAAATAGAAACCCTAAAAATTAGATTACTGTTCTTATGAACATTAATCTCAAACAGAAAACATTAAAGGCAAAACAGAAATAGTTAAAATATTTAATATATTTAATTTAATTTATATTATATTTTACATTTTTTATAATTTTATTATAAAAATTTATAAAATATATTTTGTAAATATATATGAATATCTATGATTTTTTTTTTAAATTCATAAATATTTTTTAAATAAATATTTAACAGGTAATTGTTAGTAACAAGTAAATTTTTTTTATTGTGGTTAAACACATTATTTATCATATAAAAGGTATGTGATTATTAAGTGAAGCAAAAACTAAGTTAATGACTATTATAACACACTAAAAAATTAATGAGTTCTAACTTCAAGGAATCATAAAAAAGAATTATTTCTTAAAGATATAAAAGAAAATTTACTATTGAAAAGCTCAAAAGAAGTAAGTGAGACAGATAAAAAAAACTGAGAAATTACACAGAAATAAACACTTTTATATAAATATATCTGGTTTAAATGATAAATAGTTGTTAGATAAAATAGAGAATGTATAATATGCAACACCTCTTTTTCATTCTTTTACCTTTTCTTTTTTTCTTTTTCTCCTCGTGATTTTTCTTTCTTCCTTTCCATTAAATTTTGTTTCTCCGTATTTTATTTGTTTTAAGATTTAATCATCTCTCGTCACAGTTGAGGAGTTAAGAATCAATTCTTAGAGTTCAAACTTTTAAATAAAATAATTTTTCTTTAATTCTAAATCACAGAGATGCTCCAACAGTGATGATTAGAGCACAACTCTTTTACCTACACTCATGAAAAGAAGCAAGGTGACTCATTGTAACAAATGACAGAAAAAAGAAGATAAAACAAGAACAGGAAACTTGTATTGAGAATGAATATGTGTATATTTTAGATAAGTGTTGAAGATTAATACAAAAAAGATATAGGCCAGGGCCAATATATATACATAGAAGAAACGAATAACAGAAAGTAATAATGGTAATAGAAAGTAATAATGGAGGAATGGAAGGCGGAACTGAGAGGTGGAAGACGGAAGGCGGAACCGAGCGATGATGATTTTAATGGTTCTGGACTTTGACATAAGATATGAAGTGTAGAATATGATTTCTTGTTTCAGATTTGGCACGCATTAAATGAACCCATGTGTATCTAGTATGATCATCAACAATTGTTAAAAAATATCTATGAGAAGGAATGGATGCATTGGAATAGGGTCCCCAAATATCTATACGTATAAGATCAAAAGCATGTAAAGCAACAAAGGTATGTGAAGGAAAGGGCAATTTCTTTTGTTTGGCAATATGACATGCATTACAATTGTTTGATCTGCAAGAATATTTTTGTTTAAGAACCTCCAATCTCTTATCAGATGGGTGGCCTAAATGGTTGTGCCATATATTGTTGTCGGTAGAAATAAGTGGTTGTTGTGTACTAGCAGAATGCACGCAAGGAGCAACAGTGAGACTTGGACCATGAAGGACATAAAGACCAGCGTGGAGATCAACTAAACCAATCTTGTGGTGTGTTGTTGAATCCTGGATGAAACACTAAGAATTAGTTAAGGTTATGTAAACATTGTTATGCAAAACCATTTTGGATATAGAGATGAGATTATAGGAAAAATCAGGGATAAACATCTGTTAAGCAAATTGCATCACAAAGCTTTATTTTTCCTTTATGGGTGGCATTGGTAGTGATTCCATTTGGGAGATTAATAGTGACAAGTTTAATTGGATCATAGGAATGGAAGTGTTTTAGGGAAGAAACAACATGGTCAGTTGCACCAGAGTCTAAGATCTATATTGTGATACATGTTGTAGCAACAGATTCAAAATTTAAAATTATTTTACCTGTGTCCTGGGAACTGGATATCATGGAACCGATTTGGGGGTTGGAGGCAGTGTCAGTAGTTGGGTTAATGAGAGCCATGATGGACTAATATTGTTGTTTAGTAAGGTGCACTTCATATTCAGAATTGTCTCCCAGACTTTCATTGGTGGGTTCTTGGCTTCTTGAGAGGAGACTTTTACCATTGTAGAATTTGTGATCGGGTGGGTATCCATGTTTCCTATAGCACACATCAACCGTATGGCCAGTCTTGCCATAGTGAGAGCAAGATTTCTTATTTTAAGGGGGTTTGGCAGGAAACTCATGTTTCTTGAAACATAGCATTAGTGTGCCCATTGTAAGATCAAGATAAAATAAAAATATATTATTATTTTTATAATTTATAATATTAAATAATTAATTATAAATGGTATTGGGTGATAGAGTATTTGAGAGTTGTGTAAAAATTGATTAATAATTGTGTGTATTTTAAAATTTAAAATCTGCTTGAAGTAAGATTTAGATAATAACTTTTGTGTTAACAATTTAATGAAAAAAAAGTTTGGTTAATGCATGTGAAGCTTTCAAAAAGGTCACCCCTTTCAATCTCACCGTCTGCACACGATAGCTTCCTTTGTTCCATTTGCGATGTTTTCTTAATTGGCCAAAAAGGTGGGGGGTTAAGAAAGGAAGTTTAGGGTCCGTTAGTGGAGGGATATCTCAAGTAGTTGAGAGGATTTTGCGGAAGTGTGGTTAGATGAGGGTCATTCTTGCGAACGTACTCGCTAGGCGGGATACTTAACGTGTTAGCTACATCATTGCACGGGTCGATACGCACAGCGCCTAGTATCCATCGTTTACGGCTAGGACTACTGGGGTATCTAATCCCATTCGCTCCCCTAGCTTTCGTCTCTCAGTGTCAGTGTCGGCCCAGCAGAGTGCTTTCGCCGTTGGTGTTCTTTCTGATCTCTACGCATTTCACCGCTCCACCGGAAATTCCTTCTGCCCCTACCGTACTCCATCTTGGTAGTTTCCACCGCCTGTCCAGGGTTGAGCCCTGCGATTTGACGGTGAACTTAAAAATCCACCTACAGACGCTTTACGCCCAATCATTCCGGATAACGCTTGCATCCTCTGTCTAGGTTATATTTAGCATAAGCATTGGAAGGGGGAGACATAATGACTGTGTGAGAAAAACAAAAGAAAAGAAGGAAGCAACCCTAACTTACATTGGAGAGCAACCTGAGGGAGCGTGCAAGTGAGAACCAAGAGGTGTCAAGGAGCCACAACAATTGTTATGAGGGAGTGAGCATTGTGTACTTTGTTGAGAACCTTAAGCTTTCATACTTCTCTAAAAACCGGTATGGGGAGTAGCTAGGATGTATCATTTGTAATTAATGGGCATGAGTAATGTTTTTTATGTTACTTTTGCATTTTCATATTATATGGTTATTTTTTAATGCTGATACGTTTGCTTGGGTCTTGGTCTTGGGATGGATTTTGCTTCGGAAACCGATAAGGGGAGCAAACTAAGAATGTCGTAGTTGATGTATCATGGGTATGGCTTATAACAATATTGGGTTGCTTTGTTGTGATTCTTAGTTTAATTTGCGATATGAGTGATTGGGTTGTATTTTAAAAGAATTGTAACTGGATGGATAATACAAGGTTCTTAGGATATGTATGAGATGTAATGAGAATTGTATTATAAACCTTCTGATGAATGAGTTAATGTATATTATCGAGACTATGTTTGGAAAGTATTGAGATTGGTGTTATAAATCTTGTGATTGGTTGGAAGATGTATGTTATTGAGATTACATGTGGAATGTATTGAGAATGCAATATTAGTCTTGTGATTGGTGAGCAATGCATATTGTTGAGACTATGTATATTTTGAGAATAGTGAGATAAATCTTATGATTTGTGGAGGAATGTATGATAATGAGAATGTGTATAAAATTGTGATGTGAACATGAAACTATGTCATTTTCCTCGTACTGTTGTGGTTTGTGTGAGGATTTCGTATTGCGCTATGATAAGGATGTTGGGTCTCGTATAGAGACATAGATTCGAGTGTCACTTCCTTTTGCACAAGGAGGTGAATGTCTCGCCCAAAGGGCTTTTCGAAAATTCGAGGAGATAGGTCTGAAGTTGCGATGGAGGACGACTCAAATTGCCCTGTTTTGCGTAACAGGTTGGGACAACAAAGTACAAGGAAACGACAATAGTTTATGAATGAATTTGGTTGTGTTATTAATTATGAGTGGATATATGTTGCCATGACTAGTTCTGGTTTGTATTTCATATTGTTTTACTATGTTATATGTTATGATGTTACTTTTGGTTGCTCACCCTTGCAATGTTGTGGTTATGGTTTTCACCTACAATGATCGTACTTGTACGGGAGTAGATGACATTGCAGATAAGATCGAATTGAAGTAGCTCACGAGAGTTGGGATCTTTGATTTCGGGGTTAATTGTTTATTATTTAAAGAGTTTGCAGATTTGTTATATTTTGATGTAAAAGTGATATTCTAAAATTTTGAGACGATGTTTATATATATGTTTTGCTTTTGCATTTCAATAGAGTAAAGTTTGATCATCTTTAATGAATATTTTATGGAAAGGTAATGCTTTGAAAAAAAAAATTTTTGCTATGGCATCTCAAAAATTCGGGGTGTTACACCCATTCTTGCCACAAAAAGAACAAACAATAGTACTCATAGTTGCATTGACAATTTTGGGTTCAAGATCATTTAAGAAATTGTTATTGATTAATTGTCTTTCAGGTTGCATGACATAGGAAAAATCTTGGCAACATGGGGTATAGGATCCAACAAGAGGACATGGGATTGGATATTACCATACTGCTCATTCAGGCCACGAAGAAATTGCAATGCTCGGTCTTCATGCTTTCTTTGTGAGATTGTTGAGAGAATTTGTTAGGAGCATTGGACGTCACAGGTGCAGGTGGGATCAGGTTGGAAGTTTTCTAAATCATCCCATATGATGCATAATTTAGTGTAAAATTCACTAACCTTTTATGTTCCTTGCTTTAGGGAAGAAGCTTCATTTTGTAGTTCGGAGATGCGTAGCAAATCTCCCTGGAAAAATCTTGATTTGAGATCATTCTAGATGGTTTGGACGTCGTCCATCCAAAGAATATTGTGTCTGATTTCTGGAGAAACCGAGTGGACCAACCAAGAAACCACCATGCTATTGAATCTTTTCGAGGCATTATGAGAGGAATCTCCTCGAGGTGGTTCTGCGGTGGTCCCATCAATGAATTGAGATTTACTTTTGGCGCTCAATGTAGTGGTCATGGATTTACTCCATGCGTGATAATTGGTTGAATCAAGAAGATGCGAAACCAAGGAAGTAGCTGGGCTCTCGCTCGGGAAAAGATAGAAAAAGCTTGAAGGCTGATTATGCTCATCAATCATGGTGCAGGAATCGAAATAAAGAAGAAGAAAGATTCGCAAGAAGGTAAAATAAAGGGGAGAAACCAGAGTATGTTGGCGCAACAAAGCTCTTCAAAGGAAGAGCTCTGATACCATCACAAAGATGCTCCAACAATGAAGATTAGAGCACAACCCTTATACCCACACTTGTGAAAAGAAGCAACAAGGTGACTCATTGTAACATATGACAGAAAGAAGAAGAAGAAGAAGAGAAAACAAGAACAGGAAACGTGTATTGAGAATGAACATGTGTATATCTCAGAACATCAAATCTCCCTGGAAAAATCTTGATTTGAGATCATTCTAGATGGCTTGGACGTCGTCCATCCAAAGAATATTGTGTCTGATTTTTGGAGAAACTGAGTGGACCAACCAAGAAACCACCATGCTATTGAATCTTTTCGAGACATTATGAGAGGAATCTCCTCGAGATGGTTCTGCGGTGGTCCCATCAATGAATTGAGATTTACTTTTGGCGCTCAATGTAGTGGTCATGGATTTCCTCCATGCGTGATAATTGGTTGAATCAAGAAGAGGCGAAACTAAGGAGGTGGCTGGGCTCTCGCTCGGGAAAAGATAGAAAAAGCTTGAAGGCTGATTATGCTCATCAATCATGGTGCAGGAATCGAAATAAAGAAGAAGAAAGATTCGCAAGAAGGTAAAATAAAGGGGAGAAACCAGAGTATGTTGGCGCAACAAAGCTCTTCAAAGGAAGAGCTCTGATACCATCACAGAGATGCTCCAACAATGAAGATTAGAGCACAACCCTTATACCCACACTTGTGAAAAGAAGCAACAAGGTGACTCATTGTAACATATGACAGAAAGAAGAAGAAGAGAAAACAAGAACAGGAAACGTGTATTGAGAATGAATATGTATATATCTCAGATAAGTGTTGAAGCTTAATACAAAAAGATATAGGCCAGGGCCAATATATATACAGAGAAGAAACAAATAATAGAAAGTAATAATGGTTACAGAAAGTAATAATGGAGGAACCGAGAGGTGGAAGACGGAACTGAGCGATGGAAGGCGGAATCGAGAGGTGAAAGACGGAACCGAGTGGTGGAAAGCGGAACAGAATGGTGGAAGGAGGAACCGAGCGGTGTTGGTTAAGATTTTGAGTTCTGACACTAAATATATATTGTTTTTTTTTCTTATGATTTTGTTATCAATTTTCATAAATTAGTTGAGAAAAGTGATTTCTTAATTCCGTTAAACTCATATTGAAACTTAGTTATACTTGGTACTTTTTTTATTAGGTTCCTAAATTTTTATCATCTTGAGTTAGAATTTTTTGATATTTAATTTTTTGATATTTAATTTATCAGTGTCAAAAGTTTTATTTAACTATAAAGATGATTAAAGATGTGTGAATCGTTTTTTCACATCGTAAATGGTTTTGTCTTATTCCATTCGAAACATCTTATATTCTTGAATTAATGAGTTCTTTCTAGCAGCTTCACATCATCTGTTCCTTTATCTGTTACTCTTAAAATTTTCCACATTTATTGAGTACAAGAAGATATAGGTATTTTGAAAAACTCATTAAGGATTAGAGCAGATGAAATAATATTTTTGACCCTAACATCATATTGGATCCTTCAATTTTCATTCGTAGTCCATTGTGAAAATGACTTAGGTTACTACACATTATTTACGTAGGAACAAAATTTTTCCCAGTAAACAAATAAGGTCTGTCAATAGAAGCACCCTCAACAAATGCTTTATTTTGTTTAACCATTTTTGAAAAATTTGAATAACAATCAAAGTAACCTCTAATACCAACTCTGTTAGAAATACACAACAGAATGTTCAGGCAAACAAAAATTTTAGAAACTGATTTTATAATAAAAATCGATTCTTTATAAATAATAACAAGATAAGAGTGTAGGAAAAGATAAATTAACCTAAAACTTTTTATACTAGTTGATATTAAAAGATAAAGTTTTTTATATTTCACAATATATTGATTCGCATAAATTATTAGCATTAACAATACAGCAAATAATATTATTTTTCTAATTTTTCAATTATGTTTATAATAACATATTATTTTATTTGATCAGTCAGTATTATTATTTTTATGTATGAGTGTATAAGAATCAATGTTTCTTCAGTTCTAATAATTATAACATTTTATATTTTTCTTAAATTTTTTTATGAACTAATTTTATTCAACTATAAATCTAAGGATTTTTTTCCCTTGAAGATGACGAGAGGTCAAAAGAAAAAAGTGAATTATTTTTAACAAGAAATTATAAAAATTTATTTAGCATATACGTAAATAAATCCAAATTAAATTTACAAACACAAATAAATTATTAAAATTTAAAATTTAAAATGCAATCTATAAGAAATCTTAAAATATTAAATTGTATAACTAACATACTTATGTTATTATAACAAGTTTCATAGTATTATTATAACATTTTTTTACGTCAATCAACGTCCTTTTCTTTTTTATGTTAAATTAACGTATGATATAACGTCGGTGTTTTGGGAGACGTTAAATGAAAAAAGATAACAGACATCAAAATTATTTTTTGTAATAATGAGAAGTACATACTAGGAAAATTGTTAACGGCAAGAAAAGAACGATGTTGAGGTGTGTAACGGTCATAAGAGATAAAATTGCAGAGAGGATATCGTGTACCTTTATTTGGAAAAGATGATGGGGATGACAATGGGTCGGGAGACACTACCTGATTGCAAATATAATCTCGCAAAGCTGTAGGGGGACCATGAGATTGTTGAGAATGACGCAAGGGAACCATAGGTGGGGAAGTAATGGGAGGCACGATTCTGTTTTCTGTAGGTGCTGGTTGAGTGTATGAAGGACTCTCAGACGGAGGATTATCTGGGATAACATTAGGTATGACAAGGTCTAGGGTGGTTGGAGGAGTATCAATGGACTCATACGGAAAAATAGCCTCATGGAAGACAACATCATGACTAGTGAAGACTTGGTGAGTTTCAAGATCATATAACTTGTAAGCTTTTTGGCCAAGAAGGTAACCAAGAAAAACACATCTTTGGGCACGAGGGGAAAACTTATGAGAAACATGAACATTAGTAGCATAAGCAAGACATCCAAAAACTCTAATGTGTGAATAAGAAGGGATTTTACTATATAGGCGCTCAAAAGGTTTCTTGCGTGAAAGAAGAGGTGTGGGCAACTGGTTAATTATATGGACAGCAGTGGAAACACATTCTGTCCAAAACTGTAAAGGAATATGAGCTTGAAAACGAAGAGCTCGTGTTGACTCAAGGATATGTCTATGTTTGCGCTCGACAACCCCGTTTTGTTGTGGTGTGTAAGTGCAAGAATGTTGGTAAGTGGTACCTTGTTGTGTAAAAAAATCTCGCAGAGAAAAAAATTCCTTTTCATTGTCAACCCAAATATTGGCTATATTGGTATTAAATTGAGTTTTGACAAAAGAAAAAAAATTATAAGATGTTGGGTTTCACTTTTATGGTGCATGAAAAAAACCCAAGTAAAGCGAGAAAAATCATCCATAATAGTAAAAAAATACCTAGCACCAGAAAGAGAAGGAGTTTTATATGGTCCCTAAATATCACAATGAAGTAATTGAAAAGGTTTAATTGAAGAAATAGAACTAGTTGGAAAAGGAATTCGTGTCTGTTTTGCAAGAGTATAAACATCACCAGTTTTATTTGACTCTAAAGAGAGATTTAACAAAGTTTTAGCCATGAAGTCTAATCTAGATGGAGATAGATGTCCTAGTCGTCAATGCCATAAGGTAGTAGAAGTGTTTGAAGGATGAGATGACTTGGTGACATGGGCTGCTATGGATTGAATTGGAGTTTGTGACTTGTTTGATGTCATTGCAACCAAGTAATAGAGTCCGCCTCGTTTTTTACCCAAACCAATTGTCATCCTTTTCATCAAATCCTGCAAAATACACCCAGAAGGAAAAAAAGTTACTGAATTGTTTAAATCTAGTGTAACTTAACTTTCCGACATCAAATCTACTTTGCAAGATGGCACCCCAAGCACATTTTTTAAATAAACAATTGGGCTTAAAGGTAGAGTGCCAGTAGAGATAATTTGGGCCTGGTCACCATTTGGCATAACAACTGGTGGTAAAGAAGTTTTTTCTTTACTGTTAACAAGCAAGGTTGGTGAAGAAATATGTGTTCGGTAGCCCCACTATCAATTATAAGTTTGGGTGGTGACAAACCTGAAGAAACATTGGCGTTGTTGGCCTTAGGATTAGCTGATTGAGATGATTCATTACCCTGTATAATAGACAACATTTGTTGGAGTTGCAATTAAGTTAATCCATGCATTGCAGACTGCATTTATTGCATCATTGGAGTCGCTGTGACAATATTAGCTAAAGACTGACTACTCTCATTGTGCTTAAAGTAAGCATTCTTGGTTGCTCCATGCTTTGGGTGTTCAGGAGGATAACCATGTAACTTCCAGCATGTGTCTTTTGTATGATGATCTATTTCACAGTGAGAACAATGCATCGACTTTCGATTAGATTAATTAAGACGAGAAGAAGAGCCCTGCTGGCATCGAACAACAAGGGCTACTGGTTCATTTTTTTTGAACAGTCATGGCTGAAGCTTCTATTGTGTCACGTGCGGTGCTCAAATGTCGCTGTTTTTATTCTTGAATGATGGAAGAATAAGCTTGTGTAACATCAGGTAATGGATTCATTAAAAGGAGTTGGCCACAAATAGCACTATAAGAGTCATTCAACCCCATGAGAAACTGCATCAATTTGCGCCTTTTATTGTCAGCTCCACAAGTGCAGGTTGCATTACTATAGGTGCCTAACTCATCCCATAATTTTTTTAACTTCATCTAATAGGCTGCAATTGTCATTTGATCTTGAGCCAAGCAAGCAATGTCTCTCTCAATCTGAAAAATTCGTGGTGTGTGGCTTTGAGAGAAACGATTTTGAAGATCTGCCCAAACTTCATGAGCAATGTCATAGAAAATAACACGATCTACAATATCAGGTGCCAAAGAATTAAAGATCCAAGATAACATCATGTCATTGCATTTTTTCCATGTTGCATAATCTTCTGGTTTGGCTTCAACAGAAGGTGTCGTGAGAGTTCCATCAACAAAACCCAATTTGGATTTTGCATTCAAAGAGATGACCATGGCTCTACGCCAAGTCGAATAGTTGTCTCCATCTAGATATTTGGAAACAACAACCATTCCAGGATGGTCAAAATGATGGAGAGAATAAGAACTATTGGAATTTGATTCATTTCCATAGTTAGCTATGGGAATAAGGATAGAAAAACAATTGAGTATAGGATCGTTCCTGCTCCTGATACCATGTAAAAGAAAGAAAATAAAGGAAAATTTGTCTTATTAATTTTGAATAAAATATGAGAGATATATACAAGAGAAAGAATCTATAATTCTACTATTTTATCCCTATAAATATTTTATAATAATGTAACATCATTACGGTAGTTATTCTATAATAATGTAATATTATTAGTGCAAATCAGCTATAATAATAACAATATATTCTCTCAATAATCTTATGATATGATTTATTTTCTAACACTAAGTAATACAACGTTTAGAAAAAGAAGATGTGAGAAGTGTTTTCTACATCTTGTGTACATAAGGAATACATAGAACTCATAGACACTACTTTGTATTGAATCTATTTATTAGTAGGCATCATATTTTACAACAACTTCCAAATAATAAGAGTTTTAGGAGGAGGGTTGCAATTCACTCATCTTTACTTCCTCCAATCCAGAAGACATAAGAGTCAAAAGAAAAAAAAAATTCTTGCAATCTTCTGACTCAACAAACCATAATAATCCAAATACCAGTTAGGAAAATAACGTAAATTAGTCAGGATGAAATATATAATTTTTTTTTAATTTGTGTATTATAAAAGTTTATCCGATACAGATATAAATATGTTTATAATAAATAATAAAAAATTTATTACTTTTAGACAATAATAATATAAAAGTAGTTTTATGATATTATTTTTTAAGCTTAAAATATTTTAAATGTTCAGTACATAAAATAAATATATAATCAAATTTTAAATTTCTTAAAGAAAAATACTCCATACATATATAGTAAGTTTATTTTTAACACTAACTTTAAACCAAATAATTATTAAGTGTAATCAATTATAATACATTAATATCAAGTTATTACCATGAATATATAAAGTTATACAGAGTGAAAAGATTATAATACAATTAATTTAAAGTTAATTTTATGATTAAATTTAAATAGGATAATCTATAAAATAAAAGTGATATTATAAATTTATTATCAATGACAATATTTATTATTAATTATTATTTTGTAAGCTAATTCATTGACTATGTGTCTTTTCTTTCAAAAGATAAAACCATGTTAATTAATCGGTTATGTCAATATTATCTACTTTTGAGATATATATCAAAAATAGTTTAAGTTTGTATTTTTAATACTGCTTAAAGTTTTTTTATATTTTACAGTATATTGATTAGCATAAATTATTACCATTAACAATACAGAAAATAATATTATTATTTTTCTTTAATTTTTCAATTATGTTTATAATAACATATTATGTTTAACTTTTCAATGTTTCTTCAATTCTAATAATTATAACATTATTTAATCCAACTTTAAATCTTAGGATATTTTTTCCATTCAAGATGACGAGAGGCCCAGAGAAAAAAGTGAATTCTTTTTTATAAAAATTTATTTAGCATATATGTAAATAAATCCAAATTAAATTTAAAAACACAAATAGATTATTTAAAATTGAAAATTTAAAATGCAATCTATAAGAAATCTTAAAAATATTAAATTGTATAACTAACATCCTTGTGTTATTATAACAAGTTTCAAAATATTATTATAACATTTTTTTTCAACACAGCATCTTTCCATCTCTCTATGTAATGCAAAAAATTGTATTACAAAATTTAAGTCAAACAATTATTATCTTTACAAAATTATTTAATTAATAATGTTTTAATAAATTGTGTTTTTATTATTTATATCAATATTTGAATATATTATGGCATTATTTTAGATTATTAAGAGTTTAAAGAAAAATAATATTTTCTTAACATAGAGGAAATATTTTAGAGGAAATATTATAGTGGAAATATTTTCTTAACATAAAAAAAGCTATATAAGTTAATGATTAATAAAATGTCCTAATATTAAATTAATGGTTTTGAACACATTAAGTATCATAAAATATTAAATTGTTGTTCATTAAAGAGATTAGTTTGCAGTCAAAGTAGTGTATCTATAAATTGTTGTTGATTTTAACCTAAACATCACAACCAAAATTTAAGATATTCTCTAAAGATAGTGAGATAGTACTTAGAAAATTTAGCTATGGGAATGAAAGTAATGAAAAGTTTTGGAATTATGATTATGATCATAATTATGCCAATCTTGTCTCAAGGAAATGAGAATGCTAATTTTCCATATGAAATTAGATGGAAATGTGGTGGCTTATGTCTTGTCAAATGTTTACCTAAGATAGCAAACAGAATTATGTATCCGATATGTCTTGTTGGTTGTTATGCAGGATGTCATAATCTATCTCTGGATACTGCATATAATTGTGTTAACCATTGTGACTCTGTTAACTCCATTCATATCAACTCTGGTACTTTTACTTTTTACTTTCTTTATAATTTATTTTATGATTTTTTAGTTGAATTACTTAAATTTTTACACATTTTTCTCATAATATGTAGGTAATCATCAATTTGTGGCCACTGCAATGAATTCATGCATGCAAGGGTGCAAGGAGAAGGAACAATAACTTATAATAAGAACATTGAAAGACAATGTTAATATATAATGGATGCAAGGAGCAATAAGTTGTAAGAAGACAACAATAACTTATTATAAGAAGCAAATTATTATTATGCTTGAATGTAACTAATAAATCTCAATCAATGAAAAATCTCTCTTTCTTTTTTCCCAATAACTTTTATTGCAATTATTATTATTTTTTTGATTATTCTTCATTCTTCTGATAGGTAGCATGCTTTAGTGATAACACAAATTAGTTTCATGGAGACTTTTGTTCAATAGTTTTGATCCAAATTCATTTTTTTTTTCTTCTTTAAATAAATTATTTACTTTAGTTTCCATAAACAAATATTTCACATCTATTTTTTAAACAATGTTAATTTTATAAGCATCTAATAATAATCACATTTTCTTGTCTATAGTCCGGATACATTGAATCACGTTACTCTACTCTTCATCTTCCAAAAGTTCAATTTAATTGTTTAAAACATTTAGTGTTAGTCTATCATGTAGTCACACCATATTTTGAATTAGGTTTAAACTCTCATATGATCCTCATATTTGTATGGGAATCTCAAGTAGATCCTCGTATTTGTAACTTTCTCAATTGAGTCTTAATATTTGTAAAATTGAGCCTAATTTGTCATATCCATTAAGTTTGCATAGACGACGTTAAGTAGTGATGACGTGGGGCACGCTAATATATATGTGTTTTATTAAGTGGATTTTTTTAAAAATTAAGAGTTTTTGACGTGGCAAAATCTATTCCTAATCTAACCAAAAAAATTGTTCCTAATCGAACCTTACAGAGGCTCACTCCCCCATGGACCTCGTCGTCGGTCGCCGGCGACCAGACCTCGCACATGGAAGAAATGGGGAATGTAATTAAACCAGTTTAATTCTAATTGAACCCAAAAAACCTAAATTGAACTTAAAATATTGCTTTCCTCTCTTTAATTCGAAAACGCAATCTGGGTAGTCCTTCTTCCTCTTCTAAATACGTTAAGGGTTTTTTCTCATTCTATCTTATGAACTCTAAACTAAGGTTCAGACTTTTGCTCCAAATTCACGAAAAATAAAATCTAGCTTGAGGGCTCTTTGTTCTCGTGCAATAGGACTTCTAGGGGAGCACCTATCTTCTTCCCCATATCTCTTTCGGTTTACGGACAACCCCAACTCAATAATTTAATGTTTGTACTTATTGTGTATACGAATCTGTTTTTCTCCAAGATGCAATTTGGGCCCTGTAATGTCTTCATCACCCAATTTAAACATTGATCGTCACCTAAAAACGAGACAAGGACCTGAAACCCATTGATCAATACCTATTCATTGCCCCCACTAACAGAGAACACTAAAGAACAGATTCAACATCCTAGCCACAACCATGTTCAACCTCCAACCACCAGAAACCCCAAAGCCATACGCAATAAAACACAGTACAAATAAGAAGATAATCGTCGGCAGCATTGCCGCTGCCGACTGTGGATTCCAAGTAGAGGCAAATCGATCATGACGGCTCGGGATTCGAATAACGGAGCGTGTTTTGGCCCTCACTGGTGATGGCTTCAGCGTTAGCCAGGATTACCAGTGGCGACGTGACGATGAGCGTTGGTAGAGGCGTAGTGTGGCTATTCGGTGGCAAGCCTTGGTCGTGGAGGTGGGCACAGTCTAGGAGTCGCAGCGCGTGAAGGAAGAAACGTTGTGCGTGGCAGGGACGCTTCCAACCATGGTGACGTTGCCGACAGTGATTTTGGCCTGCGACGGAGGTGTGCGACAGCACTGGTCAAAAGGAGAACCCCTTTCTTTTAGAAAAGGAGAAACCCTCTGCTGCGGCTAGCTAGGAAGAAGAATGGGACAACCTTTTTTTTCTCGTTCTTGGAAGAAAGCCTTAAAGAAAGAGCTTCTCCTCCACCAACACAGATTTCTTATACAAGACGAGGAGAATCAGGTGCAATCTTAGACAAGACGAGAGATCAAATGAAATCCCTAATTTTCTAAAGTAAACAGTTAGATTTGGGCCATGTCAAACACTATTTATTTAAATAACAAAGTCCACATAATCAAATAATACACATCAACATATTATTTGTGCAACACGTCAGCACCAATTAACGCCATCTTGACAACTTAACGGATAAGGCATAATTGGCTCAATTTTACAAATATTATGACCTGATTGAGACAGTTACAAATACGAGGACCCACTTGAGATTCTCATACAAATATGAGGACCATCCGAGGGTTTCAACCTTTGAATTATATGAGAAAAAATAATTAGAGTTAGCTCCCTTTACGACTGATTAATTTCTTATTGCCCAACTTTCCTCTTTTAGACCTTGACAAAATCAATTACTCCTTACTTCGACCACAAAACACTCATGGTAGAAAAGACTAAACACCCTTTATTGCATATTCCAGAGACCCTCTCAGAAGCATTTAATGATGTCTAAAATACCTATTTTTTTACGTCAATCAACGTCCCTTTCTTTTTTATGTTAAATTAACGTCTGATATAACGTTGGTACTTTGGCAGACGTTAAATGTAAAAGATAACAGACATCAAAATTCTTTTTTGTAATAACGAGAAGTGCATACTAGAAAATAGTTCTAAGCACGACCAAATTCGCTAAGTGTAAAAGAAAGAAAATAGGGGAAAATCTGTCTTATAATTTTTGAATAAAATATGAGAGATATATACAAGAGAGAGAATCTATAATTTTGCTATTTTATCCCTATAAATATTTTATAATAATGTAACATTATTACTGTAATTATTCTATAATAATGTAACGTTATTACTACAAATCAACTATAATAATAACAATATATTCTCTCAATAATCTCAAGATATGATTTATTTTCTAACACTCCCCATCAAGTTGGAGAGTGAATATCAAGAACTCCCAACTTAGGCTTCATGATAGAGAACACTTCTTTTCTTAGTGGTTTGGTGAACACATCGACAAGTTGTTCAGCTAAAGGTACATATTTAGTTGCAACTGAGCCATCTTGAATCTTATCACGAATGAAGTGACAATCCATCTCTATATGTTTAGTTCTTTCATGGAAAATCGGGTTAGCTGCAATGTGTAAGGCTGCTTTATTGTCACAATATAACAATGCCGGTTTAGGATGCAATATTCGTAAATCTTTCAACAATGATCCTAACCAAGTCAACTCACAACAAGTATCAGTCAATGCTCTATATTCAGCTTCTACTGAGGATAAAGAAACCCTCTTCTACCTCTTTGTTCGCCAAGAGATAAGAAAAGAGCCCAAAAAAACACGATAACCTGTAGTTGATTTTCGAGATACTGGACAACCTCCCCAATATGAATCACAGAAAGCACGCAAAGATAAATCATTTTGGGAAGGGAAAAACAGACCTTGACCTGGGTTATTTTTTAAATAACGTAGCACACTTATTGCAGCTTTCATATGAGGCTTGCATGGAGCGTGCATGAATATGTTTAGTATGTGAACCACATAGCTGATATCTGGATGGGTAATTTTCAAATAAATTAAGCGACCAACAAATCGCCTGTATATTGACGGGTCCTTTAATAATACCCCTTCATCATAAAGCTTTATATTTTGTTCCATGGGAAAATCCACGGGCTTAGCTCCAACATACCCACCATCTTTAACAATTTTCAAAGCGTATTTCCTTTGTGATATGAAAATACCTTTCTTAGAACGATAGACCTCGATATCCAGAAATAATTTAAGATCGCCCAAATCTTTTATCCGAAAACGATTGTGTAGAAATTGTTTAAGATTGGATATTACAATAGGGTCGTTACTTGTTATGAGAATATCATCAACATAGATCAACAAAGTTGTAAAAGACTTGCCTTTTGTCCATGTAAACAATGAGTAATCTGCTTTTGATTGAATATAACCAACACTTTGAATAGCTGTAGAGAATTTAGCAAACCATTGACGAGATGCTTGTTTTAATCCATATAAGGACTTGTTGAGGTGACACACAAGATTCCCCCCTGTCGCTGAAAACCAGGAGGAAGGGACATATACATTTCTTCAGAAAGATCACCATGGAGAAAAGCATTATGGACATCAAGCTGATGAAGAGACCAATGTTGAGCAACAACCAAAGCTAATAAACAGCGTACTGTAACCATTTTAATAGTAGGTGAAAAAGTGTCATGATAATCGATACCTTCTATTTGGGTATATCCCTTTGCAACTAGACGCGCCTTATACCGTTCGAGAGAACCATCATATTTGCGCTTGATTTTGTACACCCAACGACAACCAATAGTCTGCTTTCCAAAAGGAAGAGTGGTGATAGACCAAGTATTATTGGCCTCTAAAGCAGCCACCTCAGATTTCATTGCCTCTTGCCAATGAGTGTGAGAAACAGCTGGATCATAACATGCAGGTTCAATATCATTAGTAATAACAGCAAGAAAAGAACGATGTTGAGATGTGTAACGGTCATAAGAGATAAAATTGCAGAGAGGATATCGTGTACCTTAATTTGGAAAAGATGATGGGGATGACAATGGGTCGGGAGACACTACCTGATTGCAAATATAATCTCGCAAAGTTGTAGGGGACCATGAGATCGTTGAGAGCGACACAAGGGAACCATAGGTGGGGAAGTAATGGGAGGCACGATTCTGTTTTCTGTAGGTGCTGGTTGAGTTATGAAGGACTCTCAGACAAAGGATTATCTGGGATAACATTAGGTATGACAGGGTCTAGGGTGGTTGGAGGAGTATCAATGCATTCATACGGAAAAATAGCCTCATGGAAGACAACATCACAACTAGTGAAGACTTGGTGAGTTTCAAGATCATATAACTTGTAAGCTTTTTGGCCAAGAGGGTAACCAAGAAAAACACATCTTTAGGCACGAGGAGAAAACTTATGAGAAACATGAACATTAGTAGAATAAGCAAGACATCCAAAAACTCTAATGTGTGAATAAGAAGGAATTTTACTATATAGGCGCTCAAAAGGTGTCTTGCGTGAAAGAAGAGGTGTGGGCAACTCGTTAATTATATGGACAGCAGTGGAAACACATTCTGCCCAAAATTGTAAAAGAAGATGAGCTTGAAAATGAAGAGCTTGTGTTGACTCAAGGATATGTCTATGTTTGCGCTCAACAACCCCGTTTTGTTGTGGTGTGTAAGTGCAAAAATGTTGGTAAGTGGTACCTTGTTGTGTAAAAAAATCTCGAAGAGAAAAAAATTCCTTTCCATTGTCAACCCGAATATTGGCTATATTGGTATTAAATTGAGTTTTGACAAAAGAAAAGAAATTTATAATAAGATGATGGGTTTCACTTTTATGGTGCATGAAAAAAACCCAAGTAAAGCGAGAAAAATCATCCACAGTAGTCAAAAAATACCTAGCACCAAAAAGAGAAGGAATTTTATATGGTCCCCAAATATCACAATGAAGTAATTGAAAAGGTTTAATTGAAGAAATAGAACTAGTTGTAAAAGGAAGTCGTGTCTGTTTTGCAAGAGTAGAAACATCACCGGTTTTAGTTGACTCTAAAGAGAGATTTAACAAAGTTTTAGCCATGAAGTCTAATCTAGATGGAGATTGATGTCCTAGTCGTCGATGCCATAAGGTAGTAGAAGTGTTTGAAGGAGGAGATGACTTGGTGACATGGGCTGCTATAGATTGAATGGAGTTTGTGACTTGTTTGTTGTCATTGCAACCAAGTAATAGAGTCCACCTCGTTTTTTACCCAAACCAATTGCCATCCTCGTCACCAAATCCTGCAAAATACACCCATAAGGAAAAAAAGTTACTGAACTGTTTAAATCTCATGTAACTTAACTTTCCGACATCAAATCTACTTTGCAAGATGGCACCCCAAGCACATTTTTTAAATAAACAATTGGGCTCAAAGGTAGAGTGCCAGTAGAGATAATTGGGGCTGGTCACCATTTGGCATAACAACTGGTGGTAAAGAAGTGTTTTCTTTACTGTTAACAAGCAAGGTTGGTGAAGAAATAATGTGATCGGTAGCCCCACTATCAATTATAAGTTTGGGTGGTGACAGACCTGAAGAAACATTGGCGTTGTTGGCCTTAGGATTAGCTTATTGAGATGATACATTACCCTGTATAATAGACAACATTTGTTGGAGTTGCAATTCAGTTAATCCATGCATTGCAGACTGCATTTGTTGCATCATTGGAGTCGCTGTGACAATATTAGCTAAAGACTGACTACTCCCATTGTGCTTAGAGTAAGCATTCTTGGTTGCTCCATGCTTTGGGTGTTCAGGAGGATAACCATGTAACTTCCAGCATGTGTCTTTTGTATGATGATCTATTTCACAGTAAGAACAATGCATCGACTTTCGATTAGATTAATTAAGACGAGAAGAAGAGCCCTACTGGCATCGAACAACAAGGGCTACTGGTTCATTTTTTTTGAACAGTCATGGCTGAAGCTTCTATTGTGTCACGTGCGGTGCTCAAATGTCGCTGTTTTTAATCTTGAATGATGGAAGAATAAGCTTGTGTAACATCAGGTAATGGATTCATTAAAAGGACTTGGCCACAAATAGCACTATAAGAGTCATTCAACCCCATGAGAAACTGCATCAATTTGCGCCTTTTATTGTCAGCTCCACAAGTGCAGGTTGCATTACTATAGGAGCCTAACTCATCCCATAATTTTTTTAACTTCATCTAATAGGCTGCAATTGTCATTTGATCTTGAGCCAAGCAAGCAATGTCTCTCTCAATCTGAAAAATTCGTGGTGCGTGGCTTTGAGAGAAACGATTTTGAAGATCTGCCCAAACTTCATGAGCAATGTCATAGAAAATAACACGATCTACAATATCAGGTGCCAAAGAATTAAAGATCCAAGATAACATCATCTCATTGCATTTTTTCCATGTTGCATAATCTTCTGGTTTGGCTTCAACAGAAGGTGTCGTGAGAGTTCCATCAACAAAACCCAATTTGGATTTTGCATTCAAAGAGATGACCATGGCTCTACGCCAAGTCGAATAGTTGTCTCCATCTAGATATTTGGAAACAACAACCATTCCAGGATGGTCAAAATGATGGAGAGAATAAGAACTATTGGAATTTGATTCATTTCCATAGTTAGCTATGGGAATAAGGATAGAAAAACAATTGAGTAGAGGATCGTTCCTGCTCCTGATACCATGTAAAAGAAAGAAAATAAGGGAAAATCTGTCTTATTAATTTTGAATAAAATATGAGAGATATATACAAGAGAAAGAATCTATAATTCTACTATTTTATCCCTATAAATATTTTATAATAATGTAACATTATTACGGTAGTTATTCTATAATAATATAATATTATTACTGCAAATCAACTATAATAATAACAATATATTCTCTCAATAATCTTATGATATGATTTATTTTCTAACACTAAGTAATACAACTTTTAGAAAAAAATATGTGAGAAGTGTTTTCTACATCTAATGTAGATAAGGAATATATAGAACTCATAGACACTCCTTTCTATTGAAACTATTTATTAGTAGGCATCATATTTTACAACAACTTTCAAATAATAAGAGTTTTAGGAGGAGGGTTGCAATTCACTCATCTTTACTTCCTCCAATCCAGAAGACATAAGAGTCAAAAGAAAAAAAAAATTCTTACAACCTTCTGACTCAACAAACCAGAATAATCCAAATACCAGTTAGGAAAATAACGTAAATTAGTCAGGATGAAATATATAATTTTTTTTTTAATTTGTGTATTATAAAAGTTTATCTGATATTACTTTTAGACAATAATAATATAAAACTAGTAGTTTTATGATATTATTTTTTAAGCTTAAAATATTTTAAACGTTCAGTACATAAAATAAATATATAATCAAATTTTAAATTTCTTAAAGAAAAATACTCCATACATATATATAGTAAGTTTATTTTTAACTCTAACTTTAAACCAAATAAATATTAAGTGTAATCAATTATAATACATTAATATCAAGTTATTACCATCAATATATAAAGTTATACAGAGTGAAAAAATTATAATACAATTAATTTAAAGTTAATTTTATGATTAAATTTAAATAGGATAATCTATAAAATAAAGTTATATTATAAATTTATTATCAATGACAATATTTATTATTAATTATTATTTTGTAAGCTAATTCATTGACTATGTGTCTTTTCTTTCAAAAGATAAAACCATGTTAATAATTATAAATGTTTCTTCAATTCTAATAATTATAACATTATTTAATCCAACTTTAAATCTTAGGATATTTTTTCCATTCAAGATGACGAGAGGCCAAGAGAAAAAAGTGAATTCTTTTTTATAAAAATTTATTTAGCATATATGTAAATAAATCCAAATTAAATTTACAAACACAAATAAATTATTTAAAATTGAAAATTTAAAATGCAATCTATAAGAAATCTTAAAAATATTAAATTGTATAACTAACATACTTATGTTATTATAACAAGTTTCATAATATTATTATAACATTTTTTTTCAACACAGCATCTTTCCAGCTCTCTATGTAATGCAAAAAATTGTATTACAAAATTTAAGTCAAACAATTATTATCTTTACAAAATTATTTAATTAATAATGTTTTAATAAATTGTGTTTTTATTATTTATATCAATATTTGAATATATTATGGCACTATTTTAGATTATTAAGAGTTTAAAGAAAAATAATATTTTCTTAACATAGAGGAAATATTTTAGAGGAAATATTATAGTGGAAATATTTTCTTAACATAAAAAAAGCTATATAAGTTAATGATTAATAAAATGTCCTAATATTAAATTAATGGTTTTGAACACATTAAGTATCATAAAATATTAAATTGTTGTTCATTAAAGAGATTAGTTTGCAGTCAAAGTAGTGTATCTATAAATTGTTGTTGATTTTAACCTAAACATCACAACCAAAATTTAAGATATTCTCTAAAGATAGTGAGATAGTACTTAGAAAATTTAGCTATGGGAATGAAAGTAATGAAAAGTTTTGGAATTATGATTATGATCATAATTATGCCAATCTTGTCTCAAGGAAATGAGAATGCTAATTTTCCATATGAAATTAGATGGAAATGTGGTGGCTTATGTCTTGTCAAATGTTTACCTAAGATAGCAAACAGAATTATGTATCCGATATGTCTTGTTGGTTGTTATGCAGGATGTCATAATCTATCTCTGGATACTGCATATAATTGTGTTAACCATTGTGACTCTGTTAACTCCATTCATATCAACTCTGGTACTTTTACTTTTTACTTTCTTTATAATTTATTTTATGATTTTTTAGTTGAATTACTTAAATTTTTACACATTTTTCTCATAATATGTAGGTAATCATCAATTTGTGGCCACTGCAATGAATTCATGCATGCAAGGGTGCAAGGAGAAGGAACAATAACTTATAATAAGAACATTGAAAGACAATGTTAATATATAATGGATGCAAGGAGCAATAAGTTGTAAGAAGACAACAATAACTTATTATAAGAAGCAAATTATTATTATGCTTGAATGTAACTAATAAATCTCAATCAATGAAAAATCTCTCTTTCTTTTTTCCCAATAACTTTTATTGCAATTATTATTATTTTTTTTATTATTCTTCATTCTTCTGATAGGTAGGATGCTTTAGTGATAACACAAATTAGTTTCATGGAGACTTTTGTTCAATAGTTTTGATCCAAATTCATTTTTTTTTTCTTCTTTAAATAAATTATTTACTTTAGTTTCCATAAACAAATATTTCACATCTATTTTTTAAACAATGTTAATTTTATAAGCATCTAATAATAATCACATTTTCTTGTCTATAGTCCAGATACATTGAATCACGTTACTCTACTCTTCATCTTCCAAAAGTTCCATTTAATTGTTTAAAACATCTAGTTTTAGTCTATCATGTAGTCACACCATAGTTTGAATTAGGTTTAAACTCTCATATGATCCTTATATTTGTATGGAAATCTCAAATGGATCCTCGTATTTGTAACTGTCGCAATTGAGTCTTAATATTTGTAAAATTAAGCCTATTTTTCCATATTCGTTAAGTTGTCATAGACAGCATTAAGAAGTGTTGACGTGATGCACGTTAATGTATATGTGTTTTACTATATGGATTTTTGAATTTAGTGTGCGGTATGGAAAAAAAATCCTATTTCGTAGATATCAAAAATAAACTCTGATTATGTTTGAGATAGACGTTAGTTCTGGAATAACTATTGCTCATGAGAGTTGAAAGTGAATTATATGATACGTGCAAAGTTTCTGAATCTATTCAATACATACACGAGTCTTCCACAGGTAGAATAAGATATCTATGTTATAAGTGAGTCATAAGGGTTGAGCCAGAATGGTTGTGTTGTGTTAACATTTGATTTTTTATATTAACTACTGATTTAAGTTTATCATGATATTTTTATGTATAGTATGTGCAAATTTTCACTTATTATAATCGTATATTGTACATGACAAAAACATAATGAAGATATTGGTGGTGAGCAATAAGACTACAAAGTTTAGTTTTGAAATAAAAAGATAACATACATTAAGTATGTAATAATTGAATTATTGTACATTATCTATTAATTAAGATCGTTATTTTGGTTAATGTAGAATTTTAACATTTATATTTATTTCCTAATTATAATTATAGTTAAAATTATTAGGTAATCAATTAATGAATTTATACTTTCATTATAAAAATTAAAATTGTAGAATGATATTATACATTTATAAAAATTTAAATTAATGTTTGTTAGAGTTTTAATTTATATTCTTGTCTTATTTTTAACAATTGTTTTTCACAATATATGATCTTCAATAATTAACACCGTGTTACAATATTATTTAGTTTTATGTTATTTATTTATGTTACATGAATACATAATTATTAAAATATTAAGGGATACATACTTTTTTAAAACATTTGAGGATGAAAAAATTCTAATATTTTTAATGCAATAATTGATTTTAATAATATTATTTTAACGAACTTCTGAATATTGATTAAAAACTGAATTATAAATTGAACAATAAAAATATGATTATTCTAACAGTAAGATAACATAAATGTGAGGAAATTAAAATAAAAAGAAGAAAGATATGTGTGTTTTGATAACTCAAATATCTATCTAACTAACTAATTAACTTTGGTGATGAATATTTTGGCCTTCTCATGAGCTTTTATCAAACAGTTTCTAAATCTAGGTATATCAATGGTGACATTTTGATGAGTCCAATGTAGCCTTTTCTGAGGCCATTTGGTTTGAAAAGCAGCTGGGTTCTTGACCACCAAGCTATCAGCACCATATTTCTGTAACAAGCTGCTCTCATTCACCTCAATCTTGTACTCCAAGTATTCCACCCCCAAATACTTTGGTGGTTTCTCATAGTAAGTTGTTGAAACCCATTCAAGTCCGATTGGCACCACTTGAACCAACACTGACCCTTTCCTCATGAACATAAAATTTGTTAACCCTGCTCCATGCACTCCCAACAACACATCACTACCATGAACCACCCCATAAACTTTCCTCATAGGAGTGCTTCTTGATGCCTCAAACACATGCACGATAAACCCTAATTCCTCAGCCACCTTTATCACATCTTCTTCGTTCATAATCACTCGGCTCGCAGTTCTACTGATCAATGTCAACTGAGGCTTCTCCCTTTTTCGGTACATAAATGGCGTACCCAATTTAGTGTATACTTTCCCTAGGAATGCACGGAAATCTATAAGGGTTTTAGGGTTTGGTAGCAATAACTTTGGGTCTATGATCATGGGTCCATGCTTCATCAACCCTACTGTGGCTGATGGAAAACAATGGACCGTCGATAGGTTGTTTGCGTCGATGATCGAACGGTGAGGACTAAACGCAGCTAATAATTCTGCGTACTTTTGAAACCACCACGTCTTACCCTCCGTCACCACAAGTGTTACATCTTGATTAGAGAATAGCTTATTGATGGTGATGAAGAGTGGGATGAAGATCTCGTTTATTTCATGGTAATGGTTTCCTGTGTATCCGGCCGCACTGAATACGAGGGCTGGGGTATGGTGTGTGAAATTGCATGATAGCTTCGGTTGGGCTACAATTAGATTGAGTTCTTTCACAAAGGACATTGCTACTTTGTCACTTTTACGAGGGTAAGGACGGAATTTCAATGGTGCATGGGATTTATTCTGTGTGTGAGGATCCACGGCATAGATTGTTGAGGATGTTGGATCTAAAAGTGTTGAGCCGTTGATTGTGCAAAGATCATATTCTTTATTAGAGTAGTCACAAGTGATTGCAGCAGCACTACCGTTTACATTCCGATCAGGGACCCATCGACAAATTGATAGCTTGGTCCTTAATTTCACATTCCATATAATTTTATCTGTGTACAAAAAAAATTGAATTATTATTATATAAATAATAGTTTAGACCTTTTTTTATTGTTTTCTAAACTTTTTTTCTAATAATAGTATCGTTTCTCAGTCTTGACCAAATTTATTATATATTCTTGCTTTAATTATTATTTAATATTTAAATCTTATATTTAATATTATTATTGTCTATTCATAAATTATTTATTGATGTCATGTTTATTTATTTATATTAATTTATGAATAGAAAATAGTAATATTAAATATATGAGTTAAATATTGATAATGGTAATAAATATACCTTGACAATGGTGCACTTATATTAATAATTAAAAATAACGTAATGTAATTTGTTGAATATTCTATGTAATATAATAATAATAATAATTAATCTTTTATATTTATAAAATGATATAAAAATTAATTTTGTGCATAATATACTAAATACATGTTTTATTAATTTTGTTTGCGTGTAAAATGATAGATTCATATTATTTATAATTTAATGTGAAATAAAGTTATATGTACTTTCATCGCAAAAGTAGTATTTGTGAAAAAAGTAATGATAATTTAACAAAATAATATAGAAAATTAATAATCTAATATAATGACTGTTTGCCTAAGATGTTAACATCTTTTTCTTACTTTTAGCTATCTTAATACAAATAGTTAAAGCACTATACTAAAAGAAGAAGAAGAAGAAATTATCTCTTGTAGAATAAACTTGGTATATAATCAATCAAATTTAATGTAGTATTTGTGGAATAATCTTAATATATTAGAGAAGAAAAATCAAAGCAATGTAGGATTTGTAAATTACCTCCTATGACAGTAATCTGGAGAAAAAAGATGAACACCATTACTCCAAAACACAAAGCCAACATTGACAATCTCGTGCTCTTCAATTCCTCCATTGATTTTGCTGATTAGAAAGCAATGTTTAGCAGAACTTTTATAAATAACACACTGATTTATAACAAAGAAAAAATAACAAATTAAAATAGAAGTTGATTATCTAAATAAAAAATTGCCCTTATTTAGTGACATATACTCACTTTGTATGTTTGGCTTGTCCTCTTTTTCCACTCTATTCCTCTTAGTCATGTTGATGTAACTCTTAAGATTAAGAACAATTAGATCTTTGATGGCTGATTGGATAAGAAATATTATGGAGGCATGTTGGCTTTTATATATAAGAATTGATATCCTTTCATTATAGGGTAAACTTAGTCAAACTATCCTCTTTAACAACCTTTTATAAAATGAAATATAATACATCTTGAATTCAATGTTGTTAGTAACTAGTTCATATATATATATATATATATATATATATATATATATATATATATATATATATATATGTATGTATATATATATTATAATTTCATTTAATTAAAAATTACTTAACAATATATACATTTTAATTATTAGATAATATATTTATAAAACTTAATGATGTGAAATTTGTCAAAAAGAATGATTAACATAATATAATAATCTTTAACTATTAGATCAATTAAATTATATTTTATACAAATTTATTAAAAATTTAATGCAGCTAAATCTTATGCATAATATAATGGGATTGTATATACCAATCCAAAATATTTGTCAAGAGTCCAATAACTAAAATTTATAGATTACAAACCCTTTGAATTTTGTTTTAATGAATGAAATTTGATCCTTATCGCACTTATTTCAGGTCAAAGAAGGAACTATTTAGCAGTCAAAGGTAAAAGAGAAAATCATGTGAAAATATAAGTAAGCCCACCTTTAATTCTTGAATTTACAAAACATTGTAGTAATAGTTTTGGAATTTAAAATTTTATTTATAGGAAATTAAAATAATAATGATTTCAATTTAGAAAACTATTTTATATTTTTCTAATTCTATAAACTCTTATTAGAATGCTTGAAAGGTTCAAAGATTAAAAGAAAATCAATTAAAGGTTTACTCACCTCTAAGTTTCCCGCTCTAATTTTCATTACATGTAATTGGGAGGTTATGAGTGGTGACCTTTGACATTTTGGTTGTCTAACATCTCATTAATTTCATTTTTAATTACATGTGGTTGAGTTTATGAGTTGTCATTATTGCTAGCTTTTCCTTATCAACATTTCATTAATGAATTTGAAATTTTATTAAACATATATTAAACCTTACATATATTCTATAAATATATAATTATTACTTTAAAACTATAAAAACTGATATTATTTGATAAAATGAACTAGTCAACATTACATTTGTGACATCTATATTAGCATAAAAGATTACAACTATATCCAACATTCTTATAATATATATATATATATATATATATATATATATATATATATTGTTTAAGATCTCCCAATAATTTAAAGAAATATCTATATAATAAAGTTTTTTAAAATATAACAAAGTTAGAAACATAGGAAATGTTCGAAAGAAGTACGTATAAGACATCAACAATATCATTTCTAAGACATTAACCATATCATCTCAATTAAGTGAATACATGTAAAAGTTAATAAACAACTGCATAAACTATTGGAACATAATTCTTTATGGCTTGACTGTGTCTTATAAATTAAGTGATAAAATTAGGAACAATCATATTCACTTGGAATAAAAAATTATTATAATGATCCCTTCTAATAATAAACCGAAATATATAATTCAACTTTAATTGTAAAAACTATTTACTTTAATTGTAAACAAGAGAAAAACTTCGATATATACGTAACTCATGCTATAAGAAAAACATTCATGATGAAGGAGATATCAGATTTAATTTTTCACAAGTTATAATACAAAAAAACTGAAATTTTCAATCTATTATAAAATTAAGGATTTTTAATTGATTATTTATTATTTATTTTATTTATTAGATAACTCATAATTATTCTATGTTTCATATTAAAAAAATTGAGATTTTGTTATTAACATAAAATAATACACTTATTGTTTTACATTAGTATTAATATTATATTTTATTACTTAAATGTAAAGACAATAAAATAAGACAAGAAAAGTCCCATACCACTCAATTAAAAAAAAAACATTAAATGATAAGAACTCAAATAAAAAATATAAAAATTTTGAGTAACTAATAAACTGAAAAAATATAATAAAAGTTTAATTAAAAATATTTAAAATTATAAAAGAGTCAAAATTGAATTAAATGTACTAAATAAATATAATGATTTGTAACAAGTCCTTGTGATGTTGTCTCTACGATCCTACAAGTTGTTTTGCCTTCTTGTAAGCTTTGTTGAGGTATATCCTAAACCTAAGCAAATCCAATCTGAGGTTCTGCTCTTTCAAATAAACATTCATGGTGGTTTGGGACCATGGTCTCCCATTGAGAAATTGAATAGGGTTCTTGATCATCACATCTTCTTTGCTATATTTCTCAATGAGGCTACTCTCTTCAGCCCTAACCCTATACTCCATGTAATTCAACCCCATTTTAGCTAGGTTGCCAAAGCACATTTCAGCTACCGATTCCAACCCTAATGGAACCACCTGGAGCAACACAGACCCTGGCTTCAGAAACAATGAGTATGTCAGTGCCGCACCATGGATACCAATCATTGCATGACTTGAACCAATCACTGCAAAAGCTTTGCTCAATGGGGTTGAAGCTGTTGGCTCAAACACAATCACATCAAACCCAACCCTTTTCATCTCCATTTTCACTTCTTCCATGTTTAGCAACAATCGTCCATCCCCACTCGACCGATTCAGCAACACAAGACGAGGTCGTGGAAAACTGTTGAATGAGACATTCTTGTCATTAGCACCAAATGTTTTCCTTAAAAATACATGAAAATCATGAAGTGATTTAGGGTTTTGCATTAGTTCCGGTTTTATGGTCATGAATCCATGTGACACGAGGCCAAGGGTTGCATGAGGAAAACAATGAGTTTTGCTATCGTTATCTAGGTCAACGATCGGGTGCTTGCTAAATTGACCAAGTAAAGTTGCATACTTGTTGACCCACCAATCACGAGCCTTAGAAATCACAAGCACCACGTCTTTATCGTGGAAGAAAGAATTGAGGGTGATAAAAAGAGGGATGAACCCGTCATTGAAGTCGTGGAAGAAGTTTCCCGTGTACCCTCCCGCACTGAATACCAACGCAGGGGCTTCGTGCTTGACGTGGCACGATGGGATTGGCGTGCCTGCGGTGATGGTCAACTCCTTGATCCTTGACATTACAGGACTATCGAATTTTCTAGGATAAGGACGGATTTTTGTGGCCGTTTGATTTGCATCAACTGCGGTGGGACGTTGGATGAAGAAAGTGGAGGTGGTGGGGTTCAGTGTTGTTTCCACGTTTGTGGTGCAGATGTCATAAGCATAATGGGAACGGTCGCAGGTGATTTGTCTCGGTGGAGGAGCCATTTCCTTCGTCAACGCTGTGCCATGTTTGCTTTTGTTCAATTCAGATTCAATCATATCTCGTTCGGTTTCTGTTACTATCCAAACTACACTTTTAAAAAAAAATACGTTTATAATTTCGAATATGCTTCAATATTTAAAGTACGGTTATATTATTATAATTAAAAACCTAATAACTGAAGTTCTAACAAGGTGATAACTTTTAGACGGAAAAGATCACCAAATAATTTCTTTTCATGTACTTTAATTATACTGGTTAGGAGGTTGCTTACCAACGGAAGATCTACAGCAAAATACATAAATAGTATATTATATATTTATTATTCTAAATAATGATTGAGCACCTAATTAAGGTTCATTGGTCTAAATTTCAGTTATCAACTTCCAAGTTGTGTATGCTACAGGTTTTTTTTATATTTTTGAGAAAAAATATTTGGATATTACATTTTTGGACAATTTTTTTAATTAGGTATATGTGTAAGTCGTGCAACTCCTATACCACTTCAAATGAAAAAGTCATGTAAAATGCACAATTTCTGCACTATCACAATAAAAAAGATGAAGTTGTGCATCCCATGCATTTTCTATCTCTGATAATCAATTACAAGTATCTATAATAGATTAAAGTGTTAAGATCATGTAAGAGATGCACAACTTCTGTGCTGTTGATAAAATTCGAATCATAAACATTTATAATCCATTACAACATTATTCTAATGATTTAAGTTTTAATTAGAATTAATTGTAATTAATATATAATTGATTATGATTATAAAGTATCTATCTATTTTCTTAAATTATAATTAAAATATAATTGATTTTGAATGATTTTTATGTTTTAATTTTAATTATAATTAAGATATAACGATTCAGTTTAAATATTATATCATAATATTTAAACCCCCGAATATATATCTTAATTATATACAATTGTAATTAAAACATAAATTATAATTATTTATATCTTAATTATAATTAGGGAAAATAAGCAGATACATAATCAATTATATCTTAATTACCATTATTTATACTTAAAACTTAAATCATAATCAATTATATCTTGATTATATTTTAATTTCTCCATTTTTCTTTTTCTAATCAATTACAACATTGAGACCTTCGAATTTCATCCACTGCACAGAAGTCGTGCACTCATACACGATTTTAACACGGTGTAATTAATTACATATGCCTGTAATCGATTACTAAATATAAAAAAACGTGTAGAAATACACGACTTCACTTTTTTATTGTGACAATGTAAAAGTCGTGCACCTTTTATACGATTTCTTCATTTAAAATCGTGTAGGACTGCACTTGTCCATATACATAATTAAAATAAGAATTGTCTAAAACAGTAATATCTGGAGTAGTTTTGCCTAGAAACGTGAAAAAACCATTAAAACAAGATAAAGATTGTACAGAAATGAAGGTTAATATGGTAGGTAGTTAGAAATCAAAATTTAAAAATTGGTTAAAACTATTAATTTTATTAAGATATAGTAATATTTAGTTGAATTGTATAAAATGATGTAAAGTTTGTGCAGTCTTTTTTGCAAAGCCTTGAGTTCTGCTAATTCTGAAAGAAAAATTGTTTTCCGAAATTGTGCATGCATACCTGGACTACTTTTCATGGGTGGCCAGTTGAAGCTGAGAAAGGAGGAAAACTTGATCTCAAACGCCAATACAAGGAAGAACAGAAGCAGGCATGGTAAGGTTATTAAGGTTCTCCAAATTCTCTTCTTCATAGTCACGTTCGTTGATTTTTCGTTGAGTTCAAGCCTCTTTCTCATAATCAACTCATAGAGTAAACTGCTTCAGAAGAACTTCTGAATCCCGTCGTGAGAAACTATAGAGAAGAAAATAATTTGTAACTTTGATTTCTGATTTCCGATGGCAAGATCTGAACTTATGCGAAAGCTTTATGCTCCCACCTTTGACCAGACAAAAGGCACAACTGGGCAAGGAGGTTTTATGTACACAAAGAAAGGAGTGAGTGAAACGTGCTCGTGTGACGTAATAAGATTCTCTTCCCTTTAATTAAGTAATTGACTTTGGTAATAGAATGTTGGATATTAAAATATATTTTTATTTGGAAGACACAACCTGAATCGATGTTTGTAACAATATATAATTACTTTTATAAAACATTATATAGAGTTGTCAAAATACGTCACAATTCGTGGATCAATCCGATCCATTACGGATTCGAATCGAGTTGGGTTTGAAAAAATTATATTTTTTTTCATGTGGATCGGATTTCAACCTGACTCATTTAAATTCGGTTCAATATTAGGTTTGGAAAGTGTATGAAAGGAGACGGGGTAAGACAGAATAATAACTAACTGAGAGTGGAAAAAGGGCTTATATAAGAACCCTTTTGTTTGTTTCAGAAGGGGGTTAGATACTTTGAGTTTTGTTGACCGGTCTATGAACCAGGTGAAGGAGGTTAAGCTCCTGTGTACATTGTATTCTTGAATTCTTGATGTGAATACAACTAGTTTTTACATTCAATTCTGTTCTGAGTTTTACTATTGTGCGTGTGAGAGAAAGAGCTAGTTAGGATTCTTATCCAGGTTCCTAACAAAGTGGGGTTGAACCCATGGTGGTCCACAATCCACCTACCTAATTTTATTTTATTAAAATTTAATTTTAATTTCATAAAAAAATATTTAATTTTTTTTGTTTGAAAAAATTATTTAAATTCCCTATTTTCAAAATTAATTAAACATGCATGTTGCGAGTAAGATTTGGGAGTGAAATTTGTTTATATTTGAATTATAGAAAGTTTGTAATTTTTTTTTTATTTAAAAAAAATTGTAATTAAATGAGTCAGTATGTCAACCCGTTTACCCACCAACCCGAGCTGGATTTGAATATTTCTGACTCACTGGTAAATGAGTTGGGTTGAGTTGACTAACTAAATAATGGTAGTAAGTCGGGTCAGATCGGGCCAGATGACCCATTTTAAAAGCATTACATTATATTCAAGAGGATTGCATGACTTGGTTGTAAACACAAACAAAATATAATAAAAAAAAATATGAACTAACCTTCCATCACTCTTTGGAAAATCTTTTCATGTGCTTTTAAGTTTTAAATATTTATTCTCATCAATTTTAATGATATAATATATTGTACATTGTACAAGATAATAGATTTGATGACCTAAAATACAAAACACATCTAAAATTTTATAAATTTTATTCATCAGAAAATAATTATTATAATAAATTGTTACAAATTTTATGGAATCACATTACCAAAATTCACAATAATTTCAAAAATTATTCATAAAATAGATTATAGTTATAAAAATAATGGATTTAACGTGAATATCTCATGTTATTTCACGTATTTGGGAAATTGTAAAGAAATTATATTTTTGACATATTTTTTTATAAATAACTTTACATGATATAGGTAGTAGTACAATTGTGGTTATTGGGATGGATTCATGCATAGTGCAAGAAGAAGGAATAAAAATGTTACGAGGATAATGATTATTGTTCTTGAATATAGCTAATAAATGAAAATTATCTTTTTTTTTCTTTCAATAAACTTTACCACAATACTTTCCTTTCGATTAATTTTATTTTCCTTCCTTTTTCTAGGTTCCTTTTCGACGACAGGAGCAATACATGAAAATAACATCAATGGTAAAACAAATTAGTGTATGGAAGCTTGTTGATAATGTTGATTTAACGACTTTTAAAAAATTAATGAAAAAATAGGTAAATTTAATGACTTTTAACATTAATATATATTGGATAAATATTTTAGCATATAATGATATATTTTTTCTTCAGAAAATTTAGATCTTTAAAGTGCTCTTAATACAAAACTACTTACTCTTGTGATTTTGTTTTATCTTTATTAGTAACTAAGTCACTAAACATTTATGTGGTACTTGAGTGAAAGTTGAGTAAGTGAGACTGTTGAGTTAATGATCATAGGTGTCAACTAAAAAGTGAAATCATCAAATAGAGGTTATATTTTCAAATTGAGTTTTGAGTCCTACGTGGGAGAGGTGCATCATCAAATATGTTAAAGTGAGGAGGTTTTGTCATTTACGAAGAAGGCATATTGATAAAGAACATAGTGCAAATCTATCATCTTAACTTTCAGATTTGTGGTAGTCGTGAAATCCTTGTAACGTTTGAGTGTAAAAACACATAAAGATTGTTTTGAGACTTCATGCAATTCAATATTAGTTTTATTATAGAAACTATTTGTTATAAAATATTTTATAAAGTTTTTGTCATATAACTCTCATTATTTTCGTTAATGCAATATGGTAATATGCAATGAAGAAAGGTAGAGGAAGAAAAAAGTTATATTGTGATTTTTATATTGGTTAAACTACTTCAATTTCTTGATCCACTTATTAAGTTTTATTAGGAATGATAACATGAGCCAATTCGGTTCATTTAGGCTCGACATACACTTGGTCCGTAATATGCGAGTCGGGTTGGTCTGTCCCACATAACATATGCGGTTTGAAAATACTGGTCTGCCTCGCATTAGAATTGGTCTATGGGTTTACAGATCAACCTACATACTTGACTTGAATTTTTTTTTCTCAACTAATTTCGTACTTTACGAAATTTCTCTTTTTCACCAATTTCATACTTTACGAAATTTCTCTTTTTGACCTTTATGTAGTGGTTGAACAATTTTCGCAAATTTCATACTTTATTCAATAGTTTTAGCAAAATAAAATGATTAAAACTCTATACTATTACATTCTCATCAAACTCAATTGGCATGCATGAAGTGACTATACCACTATGTGAGCGTGTTGTTGTGAGACAAGAAAAGATGATGAATGAGGAACTCTATTGTGCTTCACAAGAGAGAAAGAAGAAAGCGAAAGAGAAATGAGAAGCATAGAACAAAGAATGAGTGATGAAGGTGCATCTTGGTGGGGGGGGGGGGAATTCAGGTTTTGAATTATTTACGGGCTAGTGGGTCAACCTGTCCAACCCCATCATAAGCATGTGCGGGTTGAGGATTATGCGGGCTAGGTTTATGTAGGCTCAGAACTCCAGCCTGTACCGTGCTTTCACAGCGAGCCTATGGGCCAGCCCGTTTGGCTTGTCCTGTATTGTCACCCTTAAGTTTTACAACATAGACTATTGTTGTAAGTTACAAACCGAGTATTATTTAGAACACAACCATTCATTGTCAATAATTCAAGTATTGTTTGAACACTTAACCACTCCTAACTAAAAGTCAGATAACTTTTTTTATACTTAGGCACTTTTAGATAAGCAAACCAATTATTTCTTTTGGACCTCGGTCACTCTAGGCTAACCCATTAAGTATTGTTTGGAATACAACCACTCATGGCTAAGGCAAAGTACTATTTGGACAATAAGAACTTTTGGCTAAGACATTGATTATTGTTTGGAATATAGTCACTTTTGGCCACATAAATAGGTTTTTGTAAAAGTACACCCTTGACTTCAACCATGTCTTAGAATTGGATAATGTGCAAGTCAAAGAAGATTTATCTTTTAAGGCCAAACCAGTTATGATTGAGGATCACTAGTCTAAGCAACTTAGAGGAAAGGTGAATAGCTTAGTAAAACCGTTATAGGACGTTCAATTTGTGATTCTACCTAGGAATTGGAAGGGATATAAGGAAGGCATACCCTTCTCTCTTTTCTTGTAAGTGAAATTTTCGGGAACAATATTTTTTTTTTGTTAGAGATATGTAAATTTAGAAAAATTAATTAAGAGTAGAAAAGGTTTTATAAATGATACTCGAATATTTTATTATTAGAAGGTTAAACTATAAATAGAATTTCATTAAAATGAATTGCATTTTATAAAAGCTTTCATCTCTCTAGAATCCTTTCTCTAAACCTCCTCTACCATCTCCCTAAGTTTCTAACCCTATCTCTCAGCTGAGCCTACCTTAGGACTTTTGGTGTCAAGGGGAGAAAATTTGTCTCACCAGATTATTTAATAGATGTCTCTTTTCTTGAGTCAATTCTTGATCTTATTGCATGTGACCTCTAATAGGTTTGCATGAGACTTTAGGTAGCCCAATTTGAATCTCTATCCTTTTGTGGCCGTGAGGGTGTGTTTAGATCATTAATTTGAGTCATTTTTAAGCAGTTAGAGCTATCAAGAGTTTTTTCTATGTGGGATCTCTGTGAGTGAAGATTCTCCATTTGAGGTAAGGAAAGTTAGTTGATTTATAATGATTAAATTTCGAATTGATGAAACTGAACTATTGTAATATTGCTTTGAATTGTTGATTTGGTAGAATTGAAAATATTGTCTATGGAACTGATGTAATTTTTGTTAAAATTATCCAATTTGCTCTACTTGAGAATTATTTAAAACTAAAATAAGGTATTTTAAACTTAGGAAGAACTAGAATTTCTACATTGGCAAAGTGGTACCACATAAAAAACGAATGACTCAAATCAATGAACTCTAGTGATTTGTAATCTTAGAACAGTTATGTATCACATGGTCCAAGGCATTGGATGTTGTCCTGGGACAACTAAGTGCTTACTTGAAAGTGAATTATAAAGATCTACAACACTATGCACTACTTAGTACTAGTGAGCTCACTTAACAATGAGCTCTAGAAAGTTTAACACTATAATCATAACCTTACCTTACATTAGATGTCACATGCCTTAGATGTCATGTTTTTTTGCACTATACATCACTTAATTGTTGAATATTTTATAATAATAATATATCATACAATTGTGAAAATAGTTTTGATAATATTTTTTATTATTGGAAAAATGACAATGTTTTACAATATCTAAATTCGGGTTATTCTAATCAATAAATGATTAAATAATTAATAATAAATTATCGTCTTTTTTATTTATAATTTTTTATTATTTCAGTAATATATGTTTCAATGCTGACATTTTATCCTCTCGTTTTGGATTTAGAGTACTTTCTCCTTAAAAAATATCTTAAGAAAAACACTTTATCGTGAAATTTTCTATTAACAGTTATTTTATGTAAGAAAAGGTATTTGAAAATATAATTTAAATTCTAATTATGAAAAAAAAAAATTCCTTTGTTTTAAGACTCTAGGTGAATGTGTTACTAAAGCCCATTCTAATTGGGCAGTTTTTTTTTCTTTCTTTCTTTTTTATCTTAAAATTAGTTTGGAAATTACTTCATGCACTCCTTCAAAGAATAAAATTGGACTTCTAAAAAAGCAAGGGTTCAGATAGTAATGCATGGGGTGCAAATTACCAATCAGTTTTTGAAATGTACACCATCTAACAACTATCAAAATATATAAAAAAAAATTATAGAAAAGAAAAACAAGAGTACAGAGAGAATTCCCCTATCTGTTCTATCATCCGTATAGTTACAGGGCCAGAACAAATGGATTCATCCAATGGGCTTTTTTTGTTTCTTCATGTACCTCCTTAACTTTTAAAATGACTATTTTATTCTTTATAAAAGTAACCTTCCTATTATTTATTCTGAAAATATTTTAGAACAAGTTTTTCACATTTTTCCAAACACGATTTCCATAAAAGAATTTTCAAAACAAAATTTTTGGCAAAAAATTTTCATAACAGAATTTCTAGAACACATAAAATGTATTTGGAAATAAACTTTTCAAAATATATAATATATCTTCTTGATAATTTTTCTAAAATAAGCTTTTCAGAACACAGAAAATACATTCTGAATGAATTTTCAAAACGACATTTTCTTTTTTCCGAAACAATCTCTCTCTCTCTCGCTTTTTTCTCCATCCATAGTAGAGAATAGTGTTGTAGCAGTGATGGCACAAGGACAGAAGGGTATTTTAATCCTTATGTATTTGCATGGAGGTGCAGTTAGTAATACCAGGGTGCATAAATAAAAAGTTCAGTTAGTAATACCGGGTGCATAAAGAACAAAGTTCCTTCTACTGGACGAATGAATATCCTTTGGCAGATGATACTGTTTATTGTTAATTTCTGTCCTTTGCTAACCCCAATCAGTTAATTGTAATTTTCTTTTTTATATTGTACAAAATTCGTAATTTAATTATTCATAATTTTGTCTCTTAAATTTTAATTATTCATAATTTTGATCCTTGAATATCACTTCTTTCTATCCCATTTCACTCTGTCATGACAAGAGAAACCAAAAACTATGAATAATTGCTCTGAAAATTTAATAAAATTATTGATAATTAAATATTAAGAAATTAAAATTAAAATTGATTTTACCATGATTTTAAATGCACATTTGTGGATTGGTGGCAAGATTCTAGAAAAATTTATCTACTAAAGACTCTATGTTACTCAAGTCAATAAGAAAGTTTAACATCTTTATAAATATACCGAGTATAGTAATTATGAAGTGATATTCCTTATCTAAATTTTCATTGAAATAATACTTCCTCAAACATATAATAATAATGTAATTAATAATAACATAATGATATTTTATCATAAATTATAACAAAAAATACTAAATTATCATAATTAATTATGATATATAGATATTATTTCAATAAGATTATGTTTAAAGTGTTGTATAATTAAGAGACTTAATAGCTTTATATTCTTTAATATACCTATTAGGTCATGTAAGAATAAAAAATAATTAATATATAATATTTTAAAATTGTAAAAAACATATTGATTAAAATTACAAGTTTCCTAAAATATAGTATGAAAATTATAACAAAGCACTTTTTTTTATTGTTATTGAAAGTTGAGATAAATGATTGAACATATAAAATTCATCAAAATTAAACAGGTCTTATAATTAATACTTTATTTGGTTGAGGGTGTAGAAGGTGGAGGATTAATTTAAAGTGATTTAGAGAGAAAAATATTTACTAATAAAATCTTGAAATTAAAAAAAAAATAATGAAATTGTGTTGTTGAGAGATAATGGTTCTATTCTTATTTGTTTTGTGAAAATATGTGGTCTCTACCTCGTGAATTGGTACACCTTTGTTGGTAGCCTTTGGTGTGACTTGTGAAAAAAAAAAAAAACTTTTGCTTTTAATGCCAAATTGGGAAAAACATGTATTCGTATATCTGCATTTATACCGTACATACATTGGTAGTATCCAATTTAGTGTACCTAACTAAAATTGGGATACCATTCATTGTAGAATACATTCAAATAAATCTTTAATTATTCATTTGTTACATAAATGTAAAGTTTTTCCTTTATAGTTATTTTAGTTTCAATTTAGTTTTGATTTTAAGAAGATGGATACAATTTGGTCTTAATTTTTAAAAATTGATGTAATTTAGTTGTTAAATTTTTTTGAAACGAATTAAGAATTTTTCATTAAAATTGAAATTAAAATTATGTTAATCATATCTATAAAACAAATCATCTTATTAACAACTTCAATTTTAATGATATATTTTTATTCCATTTTATGAAATTTAACTGAAATAAACAAAGTGCACCGATTTTTCACAAATCGATATTATACTTCATCAACTCTTATCAATAAAGACCAAATTTAAACTAAAAATATAAAAAAATACTTACTTTACATTTTTAAACGAAAATATGAACAAAATAAATAATTAAACCTTAAATAAATATATGTTTCAATAAAACTAAAATTATTTTTTGACATTTTTATTGAAAATATATTGTTTTTAAGGAAAAAAAAAACTCGTAAAAATTTCTCTTAGATTTATAATGAAACAAATTACAAGTACAATTGGTTCCTTTATTCCTAACTTATAACTATTTTTTTTTAAAAAAAAAACAAGTAGATTCGGTTTTGAAGAGAAAAGAAAGTATTTCATTTAATTCCTTTGATAAATTAATTGGAATTAATTTAATTTATATTTTATTTGTGAAAGAAAAAATAAATATAAGAATTATTAGAATGTCAAAGATTGAATCCATACGTTATTGTATAGTTAATATATAGTACCATAATTCTTTAAATATTGACTACTGAAATTAAATTAACTCAACTGGATGATTAACTTTATATTTATATATATATATATATATATTTACTAAGACAAAGTATCTTTAGTTAAATGTATTTTCCATTTTCTATTTTCAATTAATAAACATAAGTTATGTGATAATTTTATAAATGTAAATAAATATGTTACCATTTTCTTCATTTCTCTTTAAAACCATTAATAATTTGCAAAGCAATGTATATTGAAATTTAATGTGGAAAACGTTATGTAGAAAAGTAATAATAAAAATCTTATTATGTGTGTGGTTCATGTTTTTATGAGATGAGAAAAGTGTTATATAAAATGTAACACGTTAAGAATGTGATTGGGCAACAACCCTATATTTAATTTAATATCATATTTCGGTCTAAGATATGTGGTCGGAACGTTCAACATTTTAAACTCTCTTTAGAGCTTTACGCGGATTTTAATAAAGTTATTGAATTCCTAGAAATATAAAGTTAATTTTTAAAAAAAGTCGATTCACTAGACTTATTTTCATTTTAATATAATTTGATAAAAATTATGATTTTAGCAAAAAAGATTTAGTTTTATTAATTTTGTTTAAATTCACGACGAATTAAATTCTTAAAATTAAATTCATGGTTTTGGAGTTCACACCTATTATTAGATTAATTAGACTAAAAATCATAACTAATACTTTTATTTTATAATTCTTTATACTTAAGAGAGTGTTGTCATTATTAATTTTGACTAATATAATTTTGGAAGAGTCAAAATTTATATATTCAATCATTGTTGCTGGTAAAAAAATGATAGATCATTTGCATCATGTTTCAAGAAATTGAATTTGAGTGATTTTCATCTTTACATGTAATTTCCTTTTATAATTTACAAAGAATGAATCTATTTTTTAATTTTTCAATAGTATACCTATTTAGAAAAGGTTTCAAAATAAAAAACAAACTATAAAAATCTAATTAAATATTAAGAAATATAATAATTAAAAATAAAATATATGATAATGAAGTTCCAATTAAAATCATATTATAAATAAATATTTATAAAAAATTACTATATAAAAATATTCATGAGATAAAAAAATACAAATTTAATATTTTAGTATCAAATTAACATTTTTGTGTTTCAATTTTTTCAAAACCAAAAGAATACGTGAAAGAATGAAAGATAAACACAAACACCAAGTAAATCAATAGGTAAAAATGGAAAGAAAATAAAATAAAAAATATCGTAATAATTTTTATTTATTTATTATACTCAATTGTATGTTTTACTATTTATTAACATTAAATGATATGTTTTTATAAAAAATAATTAAAAATTTATCTAATTTAATTTTCATAAATTATTATTATACATATTCTAAATTTTAAACATTTAGGGGATCGTATCATCCGATTTCCAAAATGATTTGTCGCTGTTTGTGATCCAAACACTACAATTTAAATGTTACTTACCTCGCCTACAACAACATTTTTGCTTTTTTTTTTCTATTGCAAATTTAAATCATTGTTATTTTTTTTTTCTTTTCAAGATTATTAAAGTTAGTTCTTATTCTAATAAAAATATGAGGAGTATTAAAGATTAAAAACATGTTCAATTACTTTAACTATCAACAAAATTTACAAAAAGGACATAATTAAAGTTTCTCTACTAATATTATAATTTTATTTTTCATTATATTAAAAATAAAATATATTAATACTTATTCAATCGACTATTTATCTTATAAAATTTAATTTTTGTACTAAGAGAAGAAGATAAAAATAAAAAAGAAGCATTTTGAAGTGTCTGAAATGATTTGATATCCCAGAGAAAAAAACGAAAAGGATCTGAAAGCTGTGTGTTGAAAAAAGGTTAGTGGTTGAGAAATCCTTTCAAGACATCCATGTTAAACGAGGTTTGCTTGGGGAAACCTCAACAGCCACAACTACTCATGACTTAGTAGTTGGTACATAGCATGAAAAGATCATAATAAGAAGGTTTGAATGAGTGGAAATGTTTTTTTAACAATTCTTTTGATAACATTTTTACAATCGTTTATGTGATAGTTTGTAATTAATCAGTTATAAATATATGGATTAATAAAACAATGATAATATAATTTATTATCAAAAAATATTATTAAGATATCATAATCTTGTTAAACAGTGAGAAGATAAGATGCAAGTGGAAACCCTAAAGTTAACCTAGTTTAACATGTTTTATTTTGAAGCATGAGATAGGAGAGAGCAACTACCATATTCGTTACTCAAATTATCACAAGTTGATAAGTACCCTTTTGCATACCCAACTACTCTCAGTATCCATGAACTACGGGATGCGTACATTGTCTTATTGCATCAATATTCATTCATCCATCCTTCATTAAATTTAAATATAATTTCTAACATCATGTAAGAAGTGGGTCCAACAATGGTGACTCAAGTGAATGTTTATGGAAGAGAAATTACAGCCCCATTTCTGGCACTTCTTTGGGTTTTCCAATTAAGAGAAAATGTTTCTTAATCTTCAAACTCTTTTCGACCATTTAGTTGCTTTCATTATAACGTCATTTATGTGAGTGCTGGAAATTTACATCATATATTAAATTGTTTATATTAATGTTGTCAAAACGGACCATCTTACTGCCCGGTTACCACAGGTTGATCACTTAATAAGTTAATTAAATCTGACTTATTTATTAGTAAGTGAGAAAAATTCAAACTCAATTCACAAGTTGGTAGATAAAACGAGTTTGCTCGTTTGTTAACTTAATTATAATTTTTTTAAAATAAAAAAAAAATTACAAATTATTTGTAATTTAAATATAAATAAATTTCATTCTAAAATGATGTTAAACTTAAGACAATTCAAAATAATAAAAAAAAGTACAATACAATGCACCTATAATGAATTAGATGGTATTTTTTAAGATTTTATAAGATAATAAATTAATAAAAATAAAATTAGGTGGATTGGTAAGTCAATCCAGCTCACCATGGATTCAACCCGGATGAATCGTGTTTAAATGAGCCAGACTGAAAATTAACTTGCATAAAAAAATATATTTTTTTCAACTCAACCCGGTCCGAACCCGTAGTGACCGGGATTAGTTTACATCGTCATCATTATAAACTTGATTTTTAAAAATGTAATGTTATTTTTATTTTAATAAATAAATAAATAAATGCATCTTTAATCTGGTTTCATTCTTTTGAAACTTACGTAATTTTTTATCTTACAAATCATCATATTGGATAAAAAAATAAATCAAAATTAATTAGTAATTTTAAAAAATACGTATCTTTGTTTGATAATATGAAAATCCATTAAAATACATACTTAATTTTAGCGAATCATGTATAAACTTAAATTTAGTTAATTTCTTCATTTTTATAAGTTAAAAATATTTCACTCTTGCTTGTCTACACAAGTGTTTTTCTTCAATAAATTATTCATTTGAATTCAGTCTCAGTATCCTATGATTGGTCCTCTTATATCTTATAGCTGTTGATTGACATCAATACTTATTGCTGGACCCACATAAATACTTACTTCTCATCTACTTTTTTCTCATTATTTATATCACTGTTTTAATTCAATTTACTTACTAAAATCTATTTTCATTTATTCAAAAATAAAGTCAAAATAGACCAATCTTAAAAACTCATAAATTTTAAAATTCTAAATTTAAACTCACATTTTGTTAAACTTTACTTTAAAATTAATATTAGAACAGGTAAATGTCACGTATCCAAACGCCAAGCTCAGCAACACCATATATATAAGGTAGTGTATTCAAGAAAATTAAATTCTGATAAAAAGAAATGTAATAATAAAAGAGAGCATTCACCCCAAAAACCTAATTTTATGAAATTCAATTATAACCAAAACAAACTCTATGATCGTAATTTTGTTTTTCTCTTTTTACGTGGTTGATTTATTCATGTTTTATTTTTATTTTCAAGAGAAACATCTCTAAGCGGATATAAAAATAGCACAAACTCTTTTTCTTTACTTTATTTAATAAGTTCATCTAAACATATTAAAAGTTATAAAAAATTATCACCTTACTAAAAAAATAATTTTTAAAGTTATAAACTAATAAACCCGTTATATTTGTCAAGTAAATTTTATTATTAATTGTATAATTATCATTGCATTTGAGAAGTTATCTGTTTTGAAGTTTGAAATTTCTATAACAATTTTGTTTCTATAAAATATATTAAAAGATGTAAAGAAAAATATAATTTAAATTTATTTTTAGTTTTAATTCTTAAACAATATAAAATTATTGAATGAACTGAATTAATAAATTTTATGAAATATTTTCCTAATGAAATTACATCTTTTTAAGAGAGGTGTTTTCTTATTAAAAAAGTATTCATTTTCATTTTTTTTTGGAAATATATTATTAAAATGGAAGTCTTTTAATTTTTTATAAAAGTTGGAAAAATATATTTAATAATTGGAAGAAGAATTATCAGATTAAATTATTAGATTATTACATTTTCCGAATAATTTTATTGTGATTTTAATCAATATTAAATAAGTGATTGGGTGAGGGTGTGTTCGGTAAGAAGTTCAAAGAAAGAACTTTGGAAGTGATTTTTATTTTTTTTTTTATAAGAGAAGTGAATGGGTAGATTCTGGAACAACACAGATCCACATAGGGATTTGAAAGAGAGAGAGATCTGCGTTGCAGTTAATGCTTCCTTTCATCCGAGGAAGTACGGCCAAACATGGAATATCCTAATACTCCAACTTTCTTAAATTACATTTATAGCCCTCCGTCCACCTTTTCCTTTTCTAATTCTTTATAGGTAAAATACGTTCCTTCGTGTTGGTAATATTTGAAATGATTTTTTTTTTTAATGTAGTTTTAATAATATAATTTATGTTCAATTTAGTTTTTTAATTTTTATTTGTGATTCAAGAAATTTGAAAAAAATTAAATTAAATATAAATTAAATTCTTTAAAATTACATTAAAAAAAATTAAATTGAATATATATTACGTTTTTTAAAATTATATTAAACAGAAAAATAAAATAAATATTTTTCATCAAAACTGAAAAAAAAATATTATATCTTCTTTCTTTTATTTAGTCATCATATTTATATTCATGGTTTAGACTAAAATGTCGTTTCACTCCATAAAAAGTTACTATGCTTATCTTAGTAATAATTCAATACCCGAATGATGTATTAACTTAAAACTTAATTAAATATTCACCAAGAAAACTGAATTAAATTTGTTTCTTATCTTATATAATAATGTTTTTTATTTTTTATTCATTGATTATGTCTTGTTAATTATGTATGTGTTTCAGCTTCGCGAATCAATCGTGTCTATATTTTTAAATTTATATTTAGTTCAATCATAAGTCGGATTAATAGGTTATTTTATCCTATTTTAAAGAGAAAAATATAAATTTAAAAATATTAAAAAATAAACATGTATTTTTAAATTGAAGTTACGTTATTGAAATTCATTTTAATTTTCAAATATAATAATTTGATATATAAATATAATACATATATATTTCAAGTATCTTGTTTTTGGACTTCATATGAATACGTAAATAAATTCATAAGTGATAATTAGATTTATTTATATTTAAATTGTAATTTAGATAATTATGTATTTAAGGTATGTTTAAATTTTGGGGCTAGTTTTATATATATATATATTGGTGTTTTTAAGATGATGAGTGATATCAGCGTAACGTAGAAATTAAAATTAACTTGGGATAGAATTGTGAGTTGTGAAGAGGTGTAAGAAATAAACTTAATATTTTGTTATGGTAAAATTAGAAGTAAGAGAGGTTTTTTTCTCTGTCACAAAGTGGATGAATTCTTTATTCTTATTTATTTTTAATTTTCTTTCTCTTCTTCGTATATTCAAATAACCCTATTATTTTATACTTAGTTTATAAAGTTTAATCTCCAGGTTAATTAAGGAATATTGCACAACATTAATATAGAGAGTCTTGTTTTTAGTAAGTGATTCTCATTTCTAGTTCTTAATTTCTATTCCTTCCTCTATGTAAAGCTTATGCATCTAATTCTTAAAATTGAACTTGATTTGATAGTTATTGATGGCTAGGGTTAGGAATCCCCAAGTGAAGAAGTTCTTTAGGTGTTTTGGCCTCACCTTTTGTTTTCGATTTTTTTATTAATTATAAATTGTTAAACTGTAGGAGTCTTTAGAGGTTATTATGGTTATTTAATGAAGTGTAGTGAAATTATGAATGAGTTTTGGCATATGTGATTATTTTTAAAAGACATGAAATATATTTTTAGCTTTTATAGAAATTGATATTTTACTTAAATGTAATACTAATTGAGAATGTAAATTTTTGTTAAAGTTTATAAGTTAAACATAATAATAGATTATAGTCTAACTCTAGAATTTATCTATAGTCTGATTGTTTTTGGAGTTGATATTAGATGGCATATCTTTTTTAGTCAAGTATTTAATATTATTTTTTTAGGACTTCAGAGCATATTTTTTTGTTAAAGTTTCACCTATTCCTAATTAAATACGAGATAGGGTTATGTGTTCATTCCTAGTTAAATATGGAGTTGATATTAACACACACACACAGACACACACACGCACACACACACACAGACACACAGACACAGACACACACACACAAACACACACACACAGACACACACACAGACACAGACACAGACACAGACACAGACACACAGACACAGACACACACAGACACACAGAAACACACACACAGACACACACACACACACACACAGACACACACACACACAGACACAAACACACACACACACAGACACAAACACATAGACACACAGACATAGACACACACACACACACAGAGAGACACACAAACACACACACACACACATGTTTCTGTTGTTCATAGGAGCATATAGAGTGTTTTCTGCTTGTAGAGTTGTCTTAGACTCATTTTGCGTTGTTGGTCATCTGTAAGGTAAGGGAAGCTAGTTACATTGATTTAAACTAATGAACAAGTTATAATTGTTGAATTTATGCTTTAATGTTATGACATGTTGAGTTGTGTTAGGATTCGTGAATTGTCTTTAGCAATGATGTGAATAAAATTTTGATATGTTGAAATTTTTCGATGCTGTGTGATTGAGATTTTATTTTAAGTGTATTGAGTCATTGAATTGTGTATAATCTGATGGTTGGTTGTTTTGGATACTTGTGGTTGGTGTTAGATTGTTTTGCAGGGCTATAAAACTATGCAAACTCATTGGGAGAGCATATACTTGTTGGGCGAAGTCAAAGTCAGATAATTATTGACTCAGTAGTCGCTAGGAGAGAAAAATCTTGTTAGATGAGGCTAAAATCAAAGAGTTCACTGACTTGGCAGTGTTGAGCGAGAATATACTCGCTGACGACTTTTTAAATCTGTAAGTTCTAGTGGTATTCTTTCTGAATGAGCTATTTGGTCATTGAGCGAATGTGTTGTCAAACAATACTGGTTGAGTAAGCATATCTGGTGGTTGAGCAAGTGTGCTGTCACACAATAGTAGCTAAGCAAAAATATCATAATTTTAACTAAATTTTCATAGTTCTCTTATGATGTGTTTAATGTGTGTGATTATGTGAATGTTAAAACAATGGTTGACTTATAATATCATATGTGAATGATTGGAGTCGATCCAAGGAGGAATTGGTTATCGTACGTTTAGTGTATGTTTTGACATATGAGAGTTCTAAAAGTGGGTATCCTAATATTCTACCAACTATTCAACTCATATAAAGATGGATGAGGTGAGGGAGAGAATAACATGAGGTCTTTTCTCTAGACTTTTTTTTAGGCGGGAAAAGATTAACCTCGTAAGTAGTAGGGTGATAACCACTGTGTTTAAGACTCTACAATGTATAAATACTACTACGTACGAGTGCACACCTACATTGAATATGTATGTCAAAGCATGTATTCAGATAATTAAGTCTAGAATCAACTATATGTATATTTTCATGATTGTAGTGTGTTGGAAACAAGATGACTCAGTTTCAACACCAAGAGGGGGGTGAATTGGTGAGGTTTAAAAATCAGAGTCTTTTTAAAATCTTTTTCACAAAGTATAAACCTTTACAAAGTTTCTTGAATTGCAAGGAATAAGAAGTTTAAGTGCAACGAAATATAAAGTTGATTGTGTTAATTGTAAAGTCGACTTAAAGTAGAAGTGTAGGGAAAGAGAAAGCAAACACAAAGATTTTATACTGGTTCGGCCTCAATACCTACATCTAGTGTCCTTCCACAACCAGGAAGCCAATGCACTATATTAGTCAAGGTTTTTACAACAAGATTTCTATAGAGACCTCCACATCAAAAGTATAGACAATCTCTCTAACCCTCTAACTAAAAGTATAGGCAGTCAACACAAAGATCTGCAACAAGATATCCCCTATTATGCAATCTTCAACCCACTTTGAACAATCCTCAAAGTGTCCAGAACTCCACGAGTTCACCTCCTGTAATCCTAACAGGACAACAACAATCTTTCCAAACATTGATAGAAATCTTGATCAATATGATGAACACCAACTGTGCAAATTTTGATAAACCAGTATGCACAAATCACTTCCTCCTTAAGAAACTCTTCCAAGAAAGATCTCCTCTATCTTCTTGATGAGTTCTTGGAGCCTTTACACAGAGATTACAAGCTGAAATATCAAATGAAAGTGTTAGAATATCCAAAGTCCAAAGTCACTGTGATCAACAAAATCACGTCTATTTATAGTTTTCTATAAATCAGACGCTCCTGTAGTCGACTTTGCTACTAAAGTAGTCGACTGTCATCAGACAGTTATAACAGTTAAGACAAATTAGCAGCAGTCATAACAACCAAATTGATTTCGCATTTAATTCAGTTGACTTGCATTTAATGCTTTAACATAGAGTTGAAATATAACCGTTACAACACAAAAGCATTAATAGAATTTCAAAACAAATAACTAACTAAGTCAAATTCACTGCACGTGCAATCGACTTAGACACTTCAACTAAGTTTTGAAATACTTTTCAATGCAAAATTACTCACAGCACTGTTTTTGAAAATCAGTGCAAAGTCACGAGTTTTATTCAACTTACTTCATAATGAAGTCGACTTAAAACTTGTAGTTTTGTCACACAATATAAGTTCAAAAAAGTGCATGTGGTTTTCTTTTCTTAAACATATGTAATGCAATCACAAATGATGTATCAAGTATAAAATCAGTGAATATGCATACATATATGAGAATCAACACAAACATGTTCTTTAAGATATCATTCATAATAAAGAATTGAACATGTAACACATAATAATACATGTGTTATTAATAATGTGTTGTCATCATAAAAAACCAGAGTACTGTGAGATTAAGGTTTAGTTAAACCAGTGCTTCCTTTATCAACAATCTCAACATAGTGAGTTATACATGTTGAACTAATATTTCATATGTTGATATTGTTTTATGAAATTTCGTTTGAACACTAGCTTACCCTGTTTTTTTTTCTTATTTTTTATGTTGTTTCTCTTTTGCAATGATCACCTCATGGTGTGAGCAGAGGACAAAGTAGGTGTTGACATGCCTTTGATGGAAGGTGAAGATTCTAAAGCGTAAACATTTGATTTTTATCTTAGATGTTAAGTATAAGTACTCTTTAGTTTTAAACAACTCTATTAGTTTAGGTTGTTTTGTATATATTCTATATTGATATAGTTGTTAAACTAGATAACTGCATTAATATTTTGTATGTTTTCTATTTATCTAATATGTAATATCAAAATTTATAATGTTTTATTTAGTAGTCTTGTACTATTAAAAGGAATATTACATAGACAATGCTTATCATAATTACATTTATTTTTATAAAAAATATAATATTTATAAATTTATTGTCTTTTTTCATATTTAAATATAGATTTTATAATTTTTTTTAATTGTTATGTTCGTTGTCACATATAACATTAAATAAAATATAAGATTCATATTCAATTTGAAAATACAAAGTTATAATATATAAATTAACATTAACTCGTTTAAATAAATACTAAAGATATACTAACTGATACTAATTTAAATAAATATTAAAAATATATTATATTAGTATTGTAACATCTTAATTTTTCATAGCATTCAAATACCATGAAATTGGTCACACCTTCAATATTACAAAATAGTCAACTCAAAGAAAACCTATAAGACGTTATTATAGATATCTAGACATGACTAAAAAAAGAAAAAGATACCCAAGATCTTGCATGACTATGAGATATTACATTGAATCAAGAGTGTGATAGGTCTTTACAAAAAGAAAGAACAAACCTGAACTTCCTACTCTACGCCTCAGCTCCATTCCTTTCTAGCACCTGCTCACTAGAGACATTTCCCCTAAGCTCACACCATTAAGGTGATCATTGCAAAAGAGAAAACAAGCATACACAAGCAGACAAAGCCAAAAGGGTAAGCTAAAGTACCAAAAAAACATTCATACAATTTAAAACCAAAATATCACAATTTATCATTTAAATCAAACAATATAGAAATAAGCATATAAACTCTCACATCAGACAAAACCTAAATATATAAATAATCTTTAGACTTGACCATCCGGATATATGTATTGATGTTGAACTATTGGGGGACTTGCACATGTGTGGTGAAACAACATACCACCTAAACTGCCACACAAGGTTAATCCATCAAAACACTTGTGGTCAACTGACCCAAGGCTAAGGATCTCCTGCTACTGCTCACCACATAACCATCCCTCACCACAATAACGTTATTGGAGTTAGATGGCCAAACTGCTCTTGAGGTATTTAGCTTTCCGCTTTAGAGAGCCTAAAATAGTCCCAAACACACAGGAAGTCCTATATGTTCCTACAAACCACAAAATCATGATCAGGATACACCGTTAGGACCACTGATTAGTAAAGACTCTGATTGAAGACTCAAAAGACACATGAAAGTTGAGTGGGATTCACATGCAACAAATGTAAAAAAAGACAAAAAAAAGGTTGAAAACTCAACTTACCCAAACAGAGAATCTGATCTATTTATAAATTGAAGAGTTCACCGGAATGATCAATCCTACGATCTTATTTCTTCAATCCGACGAGCATGGAGAAATAACCTTTAGGGAAAAGTCAAAGAACTCTAGAAAAGTAGTTTATAAAGAGATTATGTGTTTTAAAATAATGAAACTCGTTCATAACGAAATTCTTTAATATTAAAATAATTGAGTCTCATTACTTTTAAACCACTACCACTTCTAAAACTCGTTCATAATGAAATTCTTTATTATTTAAATCTTAAATTCTAAATTTAAATACTAAAAAATAATTTAAATAAATATAAAATTTAAAATATATAAAATTAATATTAATTAAGTGTACATTAATCATTTTTAATTTTAATATTATATATATATATATATATATATATTAATTAGATGTTAGTTTAACACTAACATGAAATATTTTTATCGGAAAATATTCTATAATTTAAATATTCGTTGTTTTACTTTTATTGTACCTCCTAATGATAGGAGCCTTTTTATCTCGATAGTTGCTATCAGTTTTAGTTATCAAATAAATTTAGTATTTTTTGATATAAATATTTGTTTTGCTTACATCCATATAAAACTATTACTAATAATGTCTATTTTAGTTTTGTTCAATTTAAGTTAAAAAAGAAAAGAAAAACTCTGTTATCTCAGCTGCGGGGACCACCGTTCACAAATGGAAAACATACAAATATTTATTTTTGTCAAGGTGTTGAGCTAGCCACGTACGCCTTATCATGATACGGATTTTTTTATTCTGTTATTTTTATTAGGATAACTCTGTTTGAATACTAAATATATTTTTCTTTTTAATAAAAAATTAAGTTTCAGTTTATTATAGATTAGTCTCTTACTAATTTGAACTCATTGATTATGAAAATTATAAATACATATTTTTGTGAGAAAAAAAATGTTTTACATGGTCAACTTCTTTTATTTAAATTATAGCTGCACGTATAACTTGAGTTTCATGAGTCGAAAGAGTTTCACAAAGGAGAAAATAAAGTGTAACTTCAATTTTACCATTAACAATAGAGGTATATAAAAATGTATATAATTATACTTTAGAAAAATGTATATAAAATGTTTAACCTATATATGGCTTTCATCGAATCCAACCTTTTTCTTTTTATTCAATCCTTTTTTAGATAATAATTATACTTTAGAAAAATGTTATATTAATTTATTAGAATATGTATATTCTAACATATATATATATATATAAGTATCAACTTTATTATAAACTTAACAGACTTTGGACAAAGCATTTAATTTTTAAAAGATCGTTTATGGTGAAAGGTTTAACGGTGGAGGAGAAGACTGAAGAGAAAGAAAGGAGAATAAAGGGTAGAATTCTGTACAAACATATAGTACATATGTCTGAAAGAACTATTTTTAAGCACTTTTATTTTCATATTTTTCTCCCATATAAGTTCCTATGAAAAACAAAAGCATTATTCTCTCAGAACCTGAATAAAATTGGAAAATTTAGATATTTATATATTTAAAGGAAAAGTGATCCACTCTTCATATTAACTAAATAAGTTAATTCATATAGCTAAGTCAATAGATTAATGCATAATAATTTGTGATAAAATGATAATATAAACTATTTTACTTCATTAATGCAAATTTTTTTCTTTATTACAAAATTAAGAAATTTTTTATAAACTAATGTTTAGAGATAGTGTAAGTTAGTTTAGTAAGTGAAAAGATGTGTAGTGTTTAGACATCTGACACCCACCAAAACATGGGATGTTACAATGTGACAGCTATTGGCATCCTATAATTGAGTTGACATGTCCACTTTTTATTGATGATCATACGAACATGTATATATCTACACACCACACACTGCAAATTTTACATTGCTGTGTCTGTTAGTGTATTTTATTTTATAATGTTGAATTTGAAAGTATTATAGAAGAAATTTTGAATTGATATATAAACTTTAGGAATCCTCCAACTTTATGGAAATAGCATATTGCCATGTTTGTAGCTTAATATTACTAAGTGTAAACAGGTGGCGTAGATATATAGATGTCTTTTTATGCATTGGAAATTAAGAAACAAAAGGAAAGAGACAAAGCTAGCTGAACATATACATATAATGTTGACCAATTATAGAGCATAATTTCTCATACATATGGTATAACATAGTGATAGGGTAGGTTCCAAACTAAGATCAAACAATGAATGACATATACCAACCTAGGAGAACCTACAAAACAACCTAGTTCTAAAAGCATCTTCCATGCCCGTGTTATAAGCCAATCACCTGTTGTCTCTAATAACACCACCCACAACAATCATAGGAGGATACCAACTTATACTAAACAGACTCTATCATCGCTATAAAATGGATCGGATTTGATCCAATAATGAAAAGAGGGTCTACTCAAGTATGACTCAATTTTTTTTTCTAGGACTTTTTCTCTTTTATCGGAGTTTATATTATTGTTCAATTGTATTTTTAGTTTTTTTTTTGTGTATCTAATTTTATAGCCTAATTTTTGTAAGATGTGATTCGATAGTGGTTTGATAGCGGGTAAAATAATATGTCCCACAAACATCAAATTTCGTTATAATAGACTCTAACTCATTATTATGATATCATGTTAAGAAGTGAATTTTAAGCCTGACTCAATCCTACAAAACCGGCTTGTATTTGTAGGGTGAGGTTTTCATCCATATATATATATATATATATAATATATATTATACTAGCCTTATCTTTAATAATGTTTTGTATTTCAATTATCTTTTAAATGATTAACTAATTTCTAAATGATAAACATTAGAGACATAATGTAATATTTCAATTTTAATAGTTTACAATTGATAAAATAAGAAAGTTATAAAATTGATAAAACAAAATAGATTGTCTCAACATATAAATATATAGTATTAATACAGTTATAAAAACTAAATAACCCTAATAATAACATACATCTAAAACAACTATGGTAAATTACTAGACATCCAATGAAAAAACTTCGTTGCATCACCTTCTTCCACCAGAGATGCTTCCACATTTATTTCTCTTCTACTCACCAATAAAGTGATCATCGAAAAAAAGAAACAAACAAAACACACTAGAAAACGCCAAAAGAAACGATAAGGTAAACTAATATGCAAAAGTTTTCATGAAACAAAATATAGAATTATTATAATACATCACATTCATAAACCGCCATATAAAAAATCATAACTCATTCTAGACTAAATTATCTATATACTGTAGTTTTGCACTTGTAGTAATATTTATACTCTGTAGAATCATAAACAAAAAGATTATCACTCTACTACTCACAAGGTTAGTCCCCTTCACACCTAGGACTAAAACAGTCTAGTGCCTAGGACCTCCTGTCATTCTCTCCCCCACAATTCCTCATTATATCAAGATAACTACTTTATAAACCCCCATATGTCAATGCATATACTACACATCACCACCGCACAAAATGTCTCCTTGAAATTCTCTCAACCTCAATGCCATACATATTCATAACAAAAATCCTCATTTCCACACATATGGTTATCATATTCACAAGCATACTAAAAAATTATATAATTCAATATCGAACATCCAAAATAAAACAAGAATTAAACATACAAATGGACACTCAATGGTGGTGCCCAACATTGAGCTTCTCACAGAAGGTGGCGCTTAGCGTAGTCGTGACAGTCAACACCAAACCTTTCGCAAAAGGTGTCGCTCAATGATATTTCTAGCACTCAACACCATTTTTCTCGCAAAAAGTCTCACTCAGTGACACACTCTTGCTACTTAACATCCTGGAACAAAAAATCTAGACTTGTAGTGAAACGTGGCGGTCAACGAGGCCTTACCACCGCTCAACGCCAAAACATTCACACTTATGCATGCTCAAAGGTACAAGACTGATGCTCAATATCCTGGAGCTAAAATACTCCTAGTCATGCACAATAAGCTGACGCTCAACATTGGCTTGGCACTGCTCAACATCGGCTTGCCACCTCTCAATGTTGTATTAGATATCAACCAAGTAAATTCTATGATTTAAGGAAAAAAGTAACTTGTTCGAATGGTCGAATTAATATTCCTTACCTAACATTGGTCAAAAAAACTTTTAATGTGAGGCCAAATACCAAATTGTTCAATTAATTAGATCCTAAGTTCTTCAATTCCACACCAATCCAAATCAATGCAACCAACATACAAACATCCAACTCAAACCCAATTTTAATAGTTCAAACATCATCATATCACTCAATCATGCAAAACATAAATTTCAAAACATTTATAACTTAGAAACAATTGTAATTAGCTTCCTTTACTTGAAAGTGAGATTAATTTTCTCTAAGGAATCTATTACTTTTTATATTTACTTATTTTTATATTTTATAATTACGCAATGAGGTATTTCTAGCCTGATGTTTTTAACGTCATGCTATCTAATTATTTCATGTTTTTTATAATATATTTTCTCAGTGAAATGTCTATAATCCATTTTATTCTATAACTCATCTTATTTAATTATTCGATGATTCGATGTTATTAATTTATAATTATATATCGTTTAATCTTTATTAAATGTATTTTTTAGGTTAATTTAGAATTATTTTTGTTAATAAATAAATAAAAATTATATCTATATGTTGAAAGATAATAATTATTAATTTATGATAATCATGATTATTTATGATGAGGATAGTTAATAGACTCAATATGTTAATAATAGCAATATAGTAGTAATAAAAAAAATTAGAAAATAACAAAAATAAAGATTTATGATAAATTGTAATTTAAGGTTTGACTTTCAAAATTTAAATGAGTAGATTTAACATGAAATAATATTTTTTATTTTCATTATTTATTCTTATTAGTTACTACATCAAATCATGGGTTAAAATGAACAGAAAATTCTATTATATATGCTGCATTAATAAATTAGATATACACTATTGAAAAGAAAAATACTTAAACACTAAGTAGGACACATTTATACATTCTGTTACTCCTATTTTACTTTTATATTTTCTCTACGTTTATTCTATCTATATCCACCATCATGCAGTAAAAAGCTTAAAATATTACATTTAACTAGAATATAAAACATATATGTTACTTGGTCCCTAAGCATGTGCTTACCTATATAACCTAACATTTCAATCTCTTTTTAATCCATGAATCTATCTCTTTCACACATTTCACATTTCACTAGTTTAGTTTTCTCATTCTTTTCATTCATTTCAAAATTTAAACATTCAACATTGTGGTTTATCTAAATAGCTATTAATACTCTTAAAATGGATTAGAACTCGCATATCAATTTGACCCATCACGGGTTTGGATCAGGTTGGATTTAAAAAAAAAATATTATTTTTTATACGGGTCAATTTTTAACTCGATCCACTTAAAATACGGCTCACCACAGATTGGCACACCGAACCATCTAATTAATTTAATTATTTATTACTTTATGTTTCAATATTATTAGTTATTACTTTTTTTTATTGTATTGTAGATGAAAATAAAGAAGATGTTTCAAGAGACCAAAATATTATGGATTTGTCCATTCAAGACTCTAATCTTATAAATGAATAAATGACATAAAAATGATCAATCTTATAAACTTAACTTATTTATTCGCTTTTTGTGTTTGCTTTTGAATTACATTTGAATTGTATGGTACTTTTTTTTTAATTGTCTTTGGAGTTTAACATCATTTTAGAGTGAAATGTATTTAGATTTGAACTACAAAATTTGTAATCTTTTTGGATTTGAAAAAAAAAACTTGTAATGTTTAACCCATCAATCCGTGGTGGACTAGGCCAAGTTTGAATTTTTTTTCGACTAGCTAAGAAGTAAGCCGGATTAAATTGGTTCACTAAGTGACCAACCAGCGTTGGGCCATACCGGATGGAGCTGAATTACTTGTTTTGACAACCTAATAACTATATAATTAATTTCTTCACATTATTTATTATTTTCTTTTGACTTCTCGTGGGAAAAATCTTGAAATCTCCAACTCTAATTCCATTCTTACTTTAGAAAAAAAAGGAGAGATAAATAAATAAATAAAAATTAATGTTGGCTATACATAGCATCTTAGCATATGGAGGATTAAATTATAACATAAAGAGAAAGAAAACGAATGTAACTAAACGAATATGTCAACCAGTACCAAATAAGTTACAAAGACGTAAAATGTACATTTTTGTTTGGTTTACAACACTAGATTTATAAAATATATTCGGAGTTTTTTTTTTAATCAGTGAGAATTAGATACATGTAAAAATATTTACCACACATTCAGTTTAAAGAGAATGTATTATCACTTTATAAAAAAATAACAAACTTGAAATGTGACAAAATATTAAACCAAACATTGGTTTAAATAGATTCAAAGACACAAACTTCTTCAGATATTCAAAAGCTAGTTTAAAAGAATAAAAAACTATTGTAGGCATAGTTCATATGCACTGAAAAATAAAAATATTAGAAATACATTCTAATATATACATTCATTTCACATATCATATCAAACAATTTAAGATTTATTTCTTATTTATTAACTCTTTTATTATTAAACTTAAATATGAGTTTCTTTATATAATACTTTCTACAACATCTTTATAATGTTAAGTTTATCTTCCTATATTTTTTTTTCTTGAAATTGCCAAAAATCAATTAGCTATATAAAGAACATTGTGTAGACTAAATGATTTGGTCCAAAATTAGGGTTTTGAATGACCACCATAATGATTCCCAATCCTTGGGGTGGCTTCTTTTTTCCCAGACAGATGGCTTCAGTAATGCCACTTTGTTGTCTGATAAAATGAACACTCACAATGCCCTACAACTTCATGCCCCTATCATACCATACATATGCATTAAGCTTTTCACACATTTCCACACTACAAAAGCCATATATCACAATGTTTTCTAGCCAACAAGTTAAGAATTTTCACTTTTTTCATCCATGTCTCTCTCTTCAACCATACCACACACATATTTGTCTTGACAACATTTTTTTGACAACATTTTAACACCATCTACGTGTCATTCTATGATTGATCCATGTTGATATTTATGATTATTATTATTATTATTATTATTATTATTGATTGTGAAGTAATTTTGAACCAATCACAGAATAACACGTAGATGATGTTAAATTCTTGTCAAAAAAATATGTTGTCAAAGTATCATTATCCTTGTCTTAATTCATTATACATTATTACATGAAACATATTTAATGTTGATTCTTTTAATCATTTGATAATGTTTTTATAATTAATTAGGATTACAGACAATCTCCGATAAAACTTCATTACTTTTACAGTAAAATAATTACTTTAGAAACAAATTAAAAATAAAATAATTAATGTTTTGTTGAAAGCTTTGTGATGAAAGATTTAAGTAACATAAATGCAATATATAATCAAGATTAATTGCTTAATTGGAATATGATGTCACTTTTGTCTGTTTACTCTAAGCAGAACTTAAAATCAGTGTGCTTCTTGGTGTTTCTCGTTTACATATAATTGGTGTTATGCTTAACAACCAAGTGATGAAGTCATCTTAGTTTAAATAAAGTCAAGAAAGTAAAACTAGCGTGAGTTTGGCTAATTATCATAAATTCAAGTTATAATAGCAATCTTTAGATGAATTATAAAAATATAATAATGAGTGATTGCAATTATTATAAGTCAAGACAATCTTTAAAACAAAGTAATATCATTGTAATTGTTAGTTTCATTTTTACATTATAATTTCATAATAAAATATGTTTCTTCCTTTAAGATAAAATTTCATTACTCATTAGCTTTTAATCTATTTTTTACTTAATTCTTAAAACAAAGAATAGTATTTTTAATAAAAAAATTCATTTTTTTCCACCGTTTATCCGGCTGATCTAAATTATAGGGTTCTTTCTTTGTTCCTTTTTTATCAGTATTATTTTTAAGAAAAAAAAAATAATTGTGTAATTTTTTATTTTATTCATTTATAACATAATAAATACATGGGTAAATTATTTAAAAATTAGAAGAGACGTGAGAATATAACAAATAATAATAATTGTATTATTGAAATTTAAAGAGATAGATAACAAGGAACAGCCGGAATTTGAAGACAAATTGTGCAATTTTCCTTATCTTCCTAAACTATCTACACAAACGTGAAAATTAATTTTATTTTTATAATTGAAAAACTTATATTAGTAATTAGTAATGGTTCTTACAAAGTCAAATATATATTTTATCAAGACTCCAAAAACACTTCAAATGCTTCAAACTTTCAACTTTTTGAGTGTTTGTCCTTCTTAAGAGTACTCATCATCTCGTAACCGGATAGGGATTATGTCTGTAGATATTTTGTGACAAAAACTAAGTACTTCAAGAGCAAACTACCTAAAGATATGTCTCATAACGAGTCAAACATGGGTTCTAGAGGGGGACAAATAATGATAGTATTTGAACCTCACTGTCTTTTGATCAACTAAGGATAAGGAGGATCATTTTGAAAAACATGTTGAGGAAAAACTACTTCGAAGGGAGGGGTATGAGTAGGTAGATCACTTGGTGAGAACATTCTTTCAAAATTTAGGTTGTCAAGAATATTGAACTCTTGGCTAAATAATATTTATGTATTTGAGAGTGAGTGTTTGAGGATATAGTGTCGCTTATAAGGGTAAGTGTCATAGAAAAAAAATTCATGGCTGAGAGAGGTATGAGGAGAAATTTTTTTATGTGTATATATTTCTTTTCATGCAGCTCGACATCTAATTACCTTTCTATGAGTTCACAATGGGTGTGCTTTGGCTTTTAAATGTTGGGTCAACAGAACTTCATCTGAATAGTTAGGGTTGCCTACAAACTTTTAGATTAATATGCTTAGCCCTTTATCTCCCCCTTCACTTGAATGTTTTCTTTACTTTTACCTTACACGGTCAAGGAATCCGATTACCTAGTTGTCTCTAGTAAGTAGACTGAGTACATGCTTTCTTGGTACATATTCCTAGTTGTTTAAGAAGTCCAAGAATAATTTCTTTAGGAATCCAATTACCTAGTTGTCTCTAGTAAGTAGACGGAGTACATGCTTTATTGGTACATATTCCTAGTTGTTTAAGAAGTCCAAGAATGATTTCTTTAGGGTAGTGGTGAATCCAACTAGTTGATCACACTTTTATGGCAATAAAAACAATCCAAAATTTCCTTTTTATTGGATTGATAACCTTCTTAGGTATGAGGAGTGGCCAAAGGACATATTTTTTACGGATGATCAGAGGATAATTGGGATACTAGAGCAGCTCTTTAGCAAGTTACCTGCCAAAAATATTATTAGCATTTACTTGTCTCCTAAGTTGGTTACTGATATATGTGGTAAGTATAAAATGACTTGTAACTTGGGTATGTTTGAGCTAATATGGAGATTTTGTGGTGTTTATAGGTTACATGTCACAACACGTCCCGAAGATGGGGACTGATGAGGACATGTTCTCGAAGCTGAGAAACCAAATGGTAGAAGGGTCAAAGACGGTCAATGGTAGATACATATTGGCCTTAAAGCGGGACCAAGACAATCGTGCCTTCAAACCTGTAGGGTACTGCAAAGAGAGAAAAAGGCTAAGGGCTGAGCTCCTTTCCCACGTTGGAAGTTTTGGTTTTGGAAGCAAGGCCCCTAACTTGGGGGGTTTGGAGAGCCCCCTCATTAATATACGCAAAGGAATGCAAATTGGCTTGAATGAAAGTGAGTTGAAAGCGGTGGAAGAGAGTGAGTCGACAACTCTTGTGCATGCTCTTTTAGAGTTTCAAAGTCAATCACTACTCTTTGGTCGAAGGGTAGCTAATTTGTTGTAGATGACGATGGTCTATAAGGAGATGAGCTAGATGACCGATAAGTTGGTCAATCTACAACAAAAGTATGAGGCTGAAAAGCACACATGGGCCGAAGATAAGAATATCCTTGGAGAGAGTGAGCAGAAGATGAAGTATTGGAGAACAAGTTGTCTTGGCTCTGAAAAGAAGTTAAAGAATGAGAAAAAGAAGTTGTAAAAGGAGGCGGTGAAAGGAGGTGGTGGCCGTAGAGAAAGGGGCCTAAGATAGACTGGAGGCTAACATGGTGACTGGATGCAAATTACATGACAGGTTCAGCCATGGCCACCTGGTTAGGTAGCAGGAAAATACATTGTGGTTCAACTAGGACTGCATAGATAGGCGGTAAGGAACTGCTTGAAATGTTCAACCACGACCACTTAGGTAACTAGCAGGAACTGCATGAAAGGTTTAACAAGGACCACCTAGGTAGGCCATAAGGAACTACTTGAAATGTTCAACCAGGACTGCCTTGGTAAGCGCTAGAGGACTGCCTTGGTAAGCGGTAGAGAATTGGCTAAAAAGTTCAACCAAGACTGCGTAGGTAGGAGACAAGGAACTGCTTGAAAGGTTTAACTAGAGCCGCCTAGGTAGGTGGTAGGGAACTACATGAAAGGTTCAACTAGGACCACCTAGGTAGGCAGTAGGTAATTGTGTGAAAGGTTTAACCAGGACCACTTAGGTTGGCAACAAGGAAGTTGGTTACTTGTTGCATAAATTTTCAAGGTTAAGAAAATAAAAAATAACTTATTCATAGGAGAAACCCTCATTTATTGATCAAGTGCCTCGTTAAAACTTTCTCGGCCAAAACCCTTCTTAGGGAAAAAGACTGAGTAAGAAAAAAGTACTCCACAGGTTACAAGTATTCAGTTATTTACAAGCATCTAGCAAAAATAGAATTTTAAATGAGTTACATTCCAAGTATTGGGTATCAGATGCCCTAACAAATATTCTAGCTAATAAGCTCCCTTACCGATGTCTTAAACTACTAAGAAAGGTCCTTCTTAATTGACGCAGAAGTTACAGTCAGTTTTTCTGGCTTTGCTTGTCATGCACCATACTAGGTCACCCTTTTTGAAGACTCATGTTTGTAAATTGGAGTTATATTTTTAGGTCACCCTCTGCTTGGTAGTTGTCTTCCGAATCTAGGTTTTTTCTCATCTTTCAACTAAAAAGTCTAAGCTAGTACTGAGGCAATCTTCATTTCGGCCTTCGTCATAGTGTTCATACCGAAGAGTCAATTTTCCAGTCTCAACTGGGATAATTGCATCAGTGTCGTATACCGAGCTAAAAGGCGTTTCTTTAATGGGTGACTGGGGAATGCACCTCTAAGACCACCATACTTCTAACAGGTCCTTTGGCAACCTATCCTTGGTCGAATCCACTTTCTTCTTCAACTCTACTAAGATGACCTTGTTGGCGGCTTCAACTTGCCCATTAGATTGGGGATGATGTATTGAGTTTGTCTCATGCTTAATGTTGAGACCGGCATAGAACTCGACTAGTCCTTTGTCTATGAACCGCCTCTCGTTATTAGTGATGGTGGTATGCGACACCCCATACCAACATACAATGTTCTTCCAAACAAAACGTTGCACTTGTTAAGTCATGATTGTTGCTAGGGCTTGGCCTCGATCCAATTGGTGAAGTAGTCGATGTCGACTAGCAAGAACTTGACTTTACCTTTACCAGGTGCAAAAGAACCAATGATATCCATCCCCCACTTTGCAAAAGGCCACAGGGAGAAAACATGGTGAACTCTTCTTGTTCTTGTGGATAACATTGTCATGCTTTTGACAAGGAATACACTTCTTTACGTACTCGACATAATCTGCTTTTTTTTTTTGTTGGAAGTTTTCAGCTCGTAGGAGTCGTGTCACCATGGTTCTTTCGCTAGAGTGGTATCCATAAATTCCTTCATGCATCCCTTGTATAATATAGTACGTTTGATCATGGGTAACACATTTCAATAGAGGTCGACTATAACCTTTTATGAACAACTCTCCGTCGACGAGTGTGTAGCGAACAAACTTTTATACCCATCCTTTGTCTTTACCTTTTGGGATACCTCTAGTATTAAGATACTAGACAAAGGGTGTCATCCATGTTTCTTCCTCCACTTCTACTTGCAAACACTCATTCATTTTCTTCGTGGGATGTGACGACAAAACCTGTAGCAGCAATGACTTATATCAACCATTTTTCTTCATGCTCGTTAGTTTAGAGAGCACATAGGCTCTCATATTATCTTTTCTAGAGACGTGTTCAAGCTTTACTTCGGAAAGCTATGAATCATATTTTTTACTAAGTGATAATATTGCAATAGTAAGGAATCCTTGTCGTGGTAGTCTCCTATTAGATGTTTCATTGTGCGTCTAGAACCAATCCAACATATTAGTTTATTTGCTCTCACTTCTTTGGGTATAGTACGACCGACCATGATGACCTCACATTCGGCCTGATTATTGGATGTCTTGAAATTGAAGTGCAATGTCTATTCTATTAACACATCATTTGGTTCTTCAAGGACTATACCAGTTTCTACTCCCTTAGGATTAGAAGAATTGTCTACGTACAGGGTCCATCATTTTTCCTCCAAAACATGTTCAACTTACATATCGAATGTTAAATTTTGACAATTCCATGAACCATGATGACATCCTTCATGCTAGGTCCGACCTCTACAAGATTTTTTTGGAAATAGGGTTTCAACCTTCTTGTTGTGGTGACAAGGGATAGTTCCACTTTCTTCACCATATGGTATTTGGTTTTGGCATCTTGAAGGGTTATACTTACGAAGTATATAGGCGTTTTCTCATTATCAGTCTCCTGAACCAGAACTACATTGATTGCATCTTTAGTAGTCGCTACTTAGACCAAGAGTGATCTAGCAATATCTAGCTTGCACGGGATTGGCGAGGATGTCAAGATCTGCTTGAGTCACTTGAACTTATCTTGACTTTAGTTATCTTAAACAAACTTGGTAGACTTCTTCAACAATTTTATCATCAGTCTAGTTTGGTCAACTAGCTTTGGGAGGAAATTGAGGATAGTTGTTGACCTTCCAATGAGACATTGGACTTCTTTAACATTCTTTGGACTCTTCACCTTATTCACACTGTGACAATTTTCAGGGTTCGCTTCTATTCTTCTTCTATATGTGAGCATTAATCCTAGGAACTTGTCGCCATCAACTGCAAACACACATTTTTCAAGGATCAACCATAAGTTGTATGCTCAAAGGGCTAAGAACACCTCAATAGTCAAATTTCATTCTTTATTCATTTTATTTCAATCTTATCGCAAAAAGCTCATAAACTAACATTGAATATCTTGTTTCAAAAGCCACAACTTGAATTAATTTGTCTCAGATGTAATAATGTAATACAAAATTGATAACACACAAAAAAATTCCATTTATTTATCTAAATTATATAATTCTCATCTTATACTAAAGCACTAAAATTAAAACAACACACAATCCTGTATAAAACTTAAGATAAAGTTACATCCACATCCCTTTGGTCTATTTGGGTATTTTAACACATTTCCGATTTTCAAAATAATTACATTCATTTCAAATTTACTATAATTAGAATCAAAATTAGTCTTTCTCAAGGATACTCGCACCATAGGTTACCCTATATATGAGAATTTAACAACAAATCTCATTCACACAAAATCGTCTTATTCATCACATCAACTAACAATTAACATCATCACCTATGATTTCCAAACAACATTACAACTTATTATATCTCATCACAAACTTATTGACACAACTAAAAACATTCAATTTTCCCAAAAAAATAACAAAATAACTAGTTTTTCTTATTTAGACTGAATGTTTAACTCAACTTTGTTCCAAAGACTTAAACTCTCACAAATGCTCTATTTACACAAAGAAAACTAAAATAAATCATTTGAACACATCTTAATGATCATTGATAAACATATAAGAACGTTTTCCTCCAAATGTAAACATATTACCAAAATGACTAAAAAATAAGATAGAAAATGAACTTACTTTGATTTAGATTTTGATTGGATAGGATTGTTGTCTTCTACTCCAAGACTTTAATGTATTCCAATTTTCTAACAGGTAAATAGATTAGTAAGAATCATACAAAGAAAAAAAGGAGAAAAAAATACATTTTAAACATGTGAATACTTTTATAATGAAAATTAATTTTTTAAAATAAAAATAATCAAGTTCTACTTGTAAAATTAACTCATTTTTTTTATATATATTTTGGGTTCTGATATTCAATCATTTTTTTCTTTTGGGTTAAATATGTTTTTAGTCCCTAAACTATCAAGCCATTTTGGTTTTAGTCCCTCTTTCAAAGTAAGGTACATTTTAGTCCTCCATCTTAAGGAAACTTTGATTTCAGTCCCTGAAACCTAACACCGTTAAAAAACTTGGTGAGCTGGCTAACGTCTAGCCATGTGGGTTGACATGTAATCTTTGTAATGTTTGCAACATGTTTTTACATTTTAAATGCAAAGTTAATCCCAACATTGGTAAAGTTTTCTCTTTTAGGTTCATTGCAAAGTGTGGTCTGAAGGCTTTGAGCGAAGAGGAGATCATCATTTCAGGGCGAAAGAAGGTTGAAGGTTGGATATCATCTTGTTGGCATTCATGTAGTTGGGCACGTAAGTTCATTTTCTTCTTTGTTTTCGTGTGAATAGATGGATGGATTTGGGATATAGGGTTTTGTTGGGAGTAGTCGAACTTCATTTTCTTTCTTAATCTCTGTTGAAGGGAGATGAAAGCTGATAGAGGAGGTTGCACACCAAGGAGCATAGGTTCTGGAATGTCCCAAACATGTGGATCCTCCTCTCACTTAGCTTCAAAAATCTGTGGTTGTAGGGAAAGGTTGTTGTTGTTGAAGGCAACTACATTGAAGAACAAAGGGAGACTATTTTATAGATGTAGAAATTGGGCAGTAAGTGAGAATAAATGCTTTATTTATTGTGTTGAAAATTTTATTCATGATTCGTAATTTTTTTTGCCGAGTAATTCAAGCTGTAACTTCTTTGAATGGGTTGATGAAGGAGCTTTTGAAATTGAAGGAAGCTTACAAAGGAAGAGTGAAGAAGTTGAAGTCTGTATTGAAAATGTTGTGTTGGATATAAGGAAGAAGAAGGATAAGTTGAAGAAGAAATTAGAGCAAGAGAGAAAAATTTCAAAATGATGTTGGTGTTTTTTGTATTGTCATGGGCATTAACAACGATGTTTTCTTTTATGTTTGTGTTGAAGATAAATTGTAATTAGATAGGTAATGTTGTGTTGTGGATGTACTTTGAAGTTTTAAATTGAATAAAATGTGGAAGTTCAGTTCAATTGTGCCCAGTTCAATTCTGCCCTGATGGTTGTTTTATGTACATAAGTGGTTGCTATCAGGTTGTGTGGCTTTGGAGTTATATAGGCTATCCTTGCTGAGAAAAGTTTGTGTCAGGTTGTGTGGCTTAAAATTTTAACAGTAGTTTTAGTTTAGTTTAAAAGTTTTGATGTATCTCTTTTGTACAAGGCAGAAACTAAATGCATTGGTATACTTCATCACCTACTCAGATTTACACATTGCAAATGAATTACAAGTGAAATCCCATCTTTTGCCAATCCAATTTTGCAAATTGAAAATCTGAAATGTAGAAACAACAAAGCAAATGGCTGTCTGCAACGTAAATGTGGCTAGAAAATGGAAACTGCACTGGTCAAACTCAATGGAAGTGATTCAAATATGTAATTGACACTTGAAACAAGTTTGTATCATCAAATGAAAGGTGTGCAAGCAATGAAACGGACAAAACAATTATGCACCAAATGGCCCTAGTTGTAACAATTATGCAGTAAAAACACCAGAATTGGCATGAAAATGGGGTTGTCAATGGAACTGCAGTAGTGAAATAGAGATGCAATGATCCAAATCTTCAGCTATCATTTGAAACAACTTTATATCACTTGAAAAGTTAAGAAATGCAGTCGCATCATGTAGTGATGAATGAAGTTTCATATTCCATCTTCGATCAATAAGGAAAACATTATCCTCTAACATCTTATCTATACCTTAAATGAATCTTGAAGGTTCCAGCCTTCACTCTTAATAACTCAGCCACATAGTCATAAAGACGAGCATATTGTCTTTCTCCATCACCCACTAAAGAATCCATTGCAATTTTCTTAGCTCTTCCAGCCTTCCAATGAGTTATTCCAACACTATATGACTTTTTTATTTCATCTATGATTTGGATCATTGTCATGCCTCCTACATTCACAAATCTGTCAACCAAAACCTATGCAATCTATTCTACACTTGCACTTTTACTACCAAAAGCCCTTCCACACCTGTGCCCAACTAGAGTTTTCATTCTGAAGGTTTGGCTACTTCCTACCTTGCTAGCCATAATAACAAAACCACACCCCTTCTTACAAACTGCCCTTACTCTCTTCAAATCATTCTTGACAAACTTCACTTCTTTTCCATTTAAAACGCTATGCTCCTGTAGCGCACTCTTAAAATCTTTCAAAGACTTAAACTCCATTCCTAATCTAAATTTGAGGCCCTTCGTCATATCTTCTGCTCTATACTTTGGAAAGTGCCTCTTATTCTCCCAAACATCCTCATCACTATCTACATTTGAAGACAACTCATCTGTATCATAATCTTCATTTATCTCATGATGTCCAACCTCTTCGTTAATAAAAAATGCCCCCTCACTATCTTCGAATCTGCTCTTAACACTTTCATTTTTCTTTTTCATTCTCATTCTCTTCCACCTATCCAAAACTGGATTAATATTTCTTCTCTCTTCCTCCACCGTCTCATTGTCCATCCCAAACCCATCATTATCATTTGTCATTCTCTCCTCTTCACTGTCATCAACATTTTCCACCCCTTCGCCCTCAATGACATTGCCCTCTTTATCCTCATCCTCTTCCTCTTGCTCTTGCCCTTCCACCATTTCTCCCTCAACATTCCCTTCTTCCTCTTCGTCATCAACTACCAAGTCTTGTACTTCCACATTTCCCTCCACCCCACCAAAATCTTCTTCATCCACTGCTTCACCTTCTTCATCTACATAACCATGTTCTTCATCCATAACAACCTCTTCCTCCATCTCGTCCCCCATCTCCTCTACTGGTACTTCGTCTGCCTCCTCACTAAATGTAAGAAAACTAATTTCTTCTGGCTGACTGGGTTGGAGATGTTGAACATAGATTTCAACTTCCTCCTTATTTGCCTCTGCATAGTTGGACAACAAAATTGCTTCTCTGTCATCTGTCAGTGGTCTGAGGTTGTTCATTGTCTTTTCTTTTGAACCCTTCCACCAAAGCTTGAACTCTCCATCATACTTGAATTCTCTGACAAATCCCACCGCTTCAAAGTATGACCACAAGTCGGGATCAATTTCTTTAAGAACATGTATCTCTCCTCCCACATATTGTAGTCCCTTGTTCTTCACGAACTTCCCCATATGATACAGAGAGACGTCAAAAACCATTTTTCCTACATGGTGAAATGAAAACTTGGCACATTACACAGACAATGCACAGCAAAATGCAACTTACACAGAAAATACACATTAAACCAAAACTACATAAATACCTTCTTCAACGAATCGCTGATCTTTCGCACAAATGAAGACGATCTTTCGCTGATCTTTCGCAACTGACTTTCAATGAAGACGAACACTAGCACTAGCACGTAGGGTACCAAATACAGAGAACGAACACGAACCGTAACTTCGGATGGCGATTTCAACACCTAATTCATTCTAAAAATCCCTAAATTTGGATGGCAATTTCAAAAAAAAATTTAACAGAAAGTCTAAATTTTAACACATGTCAACAAAAAAAATTCCACACGTGACAACAGAAACGAAGCAAAGGTGGCTAGACATTAGCCAGCTCACCAGGTTTTTTAATGGTGTTAGGTTTCAGGGACTGAAATAAAAGTTTCCTTAAGATGGAGGACTAAAATATACCTTACTTTGAAAGAGGGACTAAAACCAAGATGACTTGATAGTTCAGGGACTAAAAACATATTTAACCCTTTTCTTTTCAAATCTTTACAATTATATAAGTAAAAATGTCACACAAAAAATTTGTCTATTTTTTTTTCAATTTCTGTGTTTTTTTTTTCTCGTATCCGGTTTCGTAAATTTGTCAATGGAAACAAAGGTTTTAAAGTCAGATGATAGTTTTAATTATACATTGCTTTACATTAAATTAAATAAACATTTTGCACATTAAATTTTAAACTACAAATATAAAAATATTTTCCAACTAAAATTGTAAAAAAATTTAAAATATGAGTAGTAAAAGTGAGAAAGAAAAACACCAAAATCAAATTATAAAAAAAAGTAAAGAGGAATAAAATCATAATTACAATAACCATGATTATATTTGATCATGGAAATTGAACATGATATGATGCCTAATACTCGTTAAAAAAATTTCGGTATGATAAAATGATTAAATAATATAGACCACAACTTTTATGGTTAAATCAGAAGAATCATAAAACTGCATTTTATTACATTTTAGTAATTTGATTAAATAAATAAATAGCCCTAACAATCCAACTAAGATATTTTGTATGTGATAATTATTATGGTAAGACCAGAAAGTAAATAATATCTAAACACGCGTGGTCCATCACTGGTTAACCATGTGCGTAGTACGCATAAGGTGGATTCAAGTAAAACTCCAAAACTCTTATTTCTCTTCTTCTTCATATTTAACATTTTCAAAACTTTTTTTCTTTTTTTTTTCTTTTTCTTACATTTTTTTCCTCTTTTCCACTCTTTCATTGGTACAAAGTAGTGTTGTCAAAACACACTATTTGACCTAATCCAGCTCAATCTAACTCGACTCATTTATTAGCGAGTTATAAAAATTTGAATTGAATCCGGTCCGACTCACCACAGATTGGTAGTTAAACGGGTTGGCTCACTGGTTCACTAGCTCACTTAATTACAATTTTTTTAAATAAAAAAAATTTTAAGCTTTTTGTAATTCAAATCTAAATAAATTTCACTCCCAAAATGATATTAAACTCAAGACAATTCAAAATAATAAAGAAAAGTATAAAATAATCTTTCTTGATATACAGTCATGGTGAGTGAGGAGAATATTGTTTTTAGGATTTCATAAGATAATAAATTAATAAAATAAAATTAGGTGGCTTTGTGAGCCAATCTGGCTTACCACGGGTTCAATCCAGATGAACCGGATTGAAAATTGATTCGCATAAAAAAAATATTTTTTTTAAACCTAACCCAACTCAAACTTATGGTGGGCCGGATTAGTCCACAGATTATAACCAATTTTGACAACTTTAATACAAGGATGACAAAGAACAAAGAAGATTAAAAGGTATTAAAAAATAGTAAAAGACATGAAAATAATAATTTTAAAGAAAAAAATTAAGGTCACATAAAATAATAATTATTTTGGTACATGCAATAGTTTTTACATTATATAGAGTTTTATGTGAAGAAAAATTGAAATATATTTTGTTGTGAAACGTTTTCCAAAAGCAAAATCATAAAAAAAATATCTTAAATAAAATAATTAACGTAAATAATATTATTTTAACGTAATTAACGTTAGAATAATAATAATAATATATGAAGTGTGGATGATTGGGTTGGTGTTATGATGTGTGAGAGATGAAGCTAAGATCATAAATGTTTGCCAATATGGTACGACACATAAGGTTAGGAATGAGTAGATTTTGATCCAAAAAGAGATTAATTAAAAGAAAAGGTAAAAATAGGGTTTTGTTGTGTTGTGATGTTTGATTTTTGAGCATTTGGTTGATTCTTCTTTGAGATATTTGTGATGAAACCACACACTAATAGTACCAATCAAGGTGTTTGATAAAAGTGGAAATGAAGTTGTTGCAACAAAATAAAAAATAAGCTTAAATCAAACCATCATGTCAATGAATGAAACACTCATGTGGGGCCCACCAAACATAGAATCAGTGGGGCCCATCACATCTACTTTAGCCAAATCTTCCAGTTGTTGGGAACTTGAGAAAGCTTCATCCATTTTCCCTGAAATGACAAACCCAAACCTTGGACCACATTCAACTACTAATCTTCTTCACAAAATTATTTTTTTAATATTTAATAAAAATAATATATTTTTAATATTGTTTAATTCTTATGATAATTTTATTAACACTTGTTCATATGGGTTTTCAAAATATTAGAAATATTAAATTAAACAATTATCACACTTAAAAAAATGATTTTTTCACAGCGTTGAAGACGTGAAATATTAAAATGTGCCATTATTAAAAGACTTTTTCTTAAAATATCATTGAATGTGAATGTGACAGAATATGTGGGCATCATCCATCACTTCCCGTGATTCTCATAACATTTTCAACAATTTTACATTTCACAAACAACAACAACAGAAAACAAAATGAAATGCTTCTTATTAGGGTTCATGTTGATATTAATAAGAAAATGTTTTTTTTGCTATTTGGTAATTCAAATTAGTAAAGTATTAAGATATTTTAACTTAATTTAATTTTATGAAACTAATCTATAAAATAAAAATTTGAATCTATTTATATTTTTAAATTTATGTTATGTGGATCTTAATCTATCTTTTACAGTAATACATCTATTTATTTTGAGACTTTCAACATAATTCAATTTTCTAAAATTATATTTATATAAAATAAGAATTGCACTTATTTATATATTTTAAATTTATTTTATATTTAGATGATGGAAGATTTGTGTTGTTTTTTTAATTGACCATAGTTAAAAACAAAAAAAAAATCCAAAAATTCAAGGTCATGGTCACGTAGTATGTATTTTTTTTTGCCATTATTACGACTTCGATCAACTTTATCAACGTTATTGAAAGTTTAGAGATCTAGGTGGTCTTTTCCTAAAACAAAACTTGATCAGTGAACAAAATATCTTTGTTTCACTAATATCTCTAATTCATTCAACTTATTATATCTCATTATATGGTTGTAAGATTGATTAGACAAATTTAATTTTCTAAGTGAGCAAAATTTACATTTTAAATTATAAGTAAATGATTCGTTTTTTTAATGTTTTGGTAGGTTTTTATTTTCGTCCAAAATTTTAAATAAATTCTCTTTTTTTTTTACGTCTCAATTAGGTCTTTAATTTTGTAAAACTAAATTAAATAGAGACTTTTCATCAAATTGAGAAGCGTTAAAGAGGATGTTACATGTGATGCTGATAAAATCTTTTTAAATGACGTGACATTAAAAACGTGTGTGAAGTGTATTTTTTTAATTTTTGAATTAAAAAAAGAGTGCAAGAGGGGAAATAAAATTTAAATAAGGGGAAAGTGATCATTTCATTTCATATAACACATGGAAAGGTCCAAAAGCACTCTCATCACCAAACATTACTCCTGGAATGCCATCCTTCATCTTCTCCGGTAACCAAATCACACTTCAATGGTAGCCATCGTAGACATAATTGCAAATTGCAAGGCCCCAATCGTGAGTTTGCCCAACATTTTCACCATTGCAAGACAAAATCAGAACTTGCAAAATTTTCCAAATCAAAAACCAAAAAAACCCCGAATCATGAAAACCCTAACTCGCACAGATGTTCAACCCCAAATTGGCGGACCTTAATCGCGAGTTTCTCCACGTCGTCGAACCACCACAACTCCTTCATGTAAGCCCCCGTAAACAACGCCTATCGCGCCTTTATCTTCTTCGCACTTCCATGGAAACCTTCAAAACCAAAAACCCAAGATAAACATGCAGATTCGCACAACCCATAATCGTTAAATCAACCACCACAAATTTGCCCCACGATGAACGCGAAGTGGAGAGCAAGATGGAAACCGAGTAATTATAGTGCAGAATGAGATGATAAGTGTGAAGGCAAAGTGGAGAGGAAATTAAGAAATGGGAAAGAAGAAACATAGGGTATCTGATAACTCTCTTTTTTTATCCATTTTTTTATGTTGACAGAGAGCCTCCATCATTTTTGAATCCAACTATTGTAATACGCAATAATAGTCTGAAATCTTGTTTGCTGAAGCATAACCTCCAAGACCCACACCCCATAAACTCTTCTTTCCATTCTTCTTCTTCTTCTTGTTTTTCTTCATCTTCATGTAGGTGTGATCTCTAAGGAAGGTCCCTACGGTTGAGGTCGTATCAGTTTAAAAGGGACAACCTCAGTTTGTGAGTATCGTCTTTGGAGAAGAACATAGCGTCCTCTATGTCCTCCACTTCCACCAAAGGTTGAGGCTTTTTGTTCGACCTAATGGTTCTCCTTCCATGCATATTCTTCTTCTTCTCTAACATGTTGGAACTTAGTGGCGATGGTGATAATGAAAAACTGAAAAACATAGAATTGTTTTGCAACTTAACTCCATCATAATAGAAAGATTTGGGTAAGAAAAAAGGAATACAAAGCAGAAGTTTAGCCTCCAGATCAAAAATTTGAAACAATGTAGGACTACCTGTTTCAGCTCAAGAGAATATTTTCGTTCTATATTTCTACTATTAAATTTAAGAAATGTTCTTTATCTGAATGGCAGGGAGAAGTCTAACTTGTGAAAGAAGAAGCTTTGTGGTGGGTGGCGACCGTAACTGTGAGGCTCTCAATTTTTTAATTTTAAAATAATCCAAATCCACATCATTCGGCCACGTTAATTAAAAATATAGTTCACCGTGTCATGTCAAGTATACATTAACGTCGTTAGGTCCAATTTAACAATTAGGGTCTATTTAATTTAATTTTACCAAAATAAGAACCTAATTGAGACACCGAAAAAAAGAAAACGTATTTGAAATTCTGAACCAAAATAAGAATCTACCCATACTTTCAAAAGAAAATATTCACTTTTTTTTTCTTAAAAAATAGTGTTGATTTGGTAATGTTCATGTTTTATTTCTGATGATACATTGTAAATGTCAAACAAAGTAAAGCTAATGAACATTGTAACAGATTATTTTAATAAAATTTAGGACGAATACTAATACATCTTTCGACGACTTGACTTTTTGAATAGAATAACTTCTCTCTCTCCCCCACCCCACCCCCCACCAATAAAAAATTACAAAAAATTTATAAAATAAAAATATATGGAAAAAATAGTATATATGTAGAAGTTATTCGAAATAATTTTCTTAAATTTTGCGTGTTTGAACTAAATTTAAATTAAAAATAATTTAATTTTCTTTTCTTAAGATCGTTTATTTTTTTTATCTTAAAGAGAAGTATGTTCAAACAAATCATAATATCTTTTTGCAGAACTTTTAAAAGTAAAAATATTTAATAATAATATATTCACTACTTCTCAATTTAATGAAGTTTTCGCCCAAAAAATTTAACCCATCTAACTCTATCATTTGTTTGACCAATTTCTTTTCAAATATAATTACTTTTGCACTGCCTAGTTATATATTTTGTTCTAATAATTTATTTCATTTTTAGAAAAAAAAAAAAGCTGTATTCGATGCTCTTGATTTTGGTGAAGTAAAAGGAAATGGGTACCACAAATTGACTAATGAATAGTCATCCACTATATATAATTAATTTAATTTATATCACAACTTCGTTTTCCCCTTCGATGATCGAAAACAATAACAACAAAAAGTGATGACTTTAAAATTTACTTTAATTTATGTTGATAATATAATTATTTATTCTTATTTCTTTATTAGAAAAATAGTTTTACTAGGAATCGTGGCGATACCGAGGGTGATGTTTGATGTCACTTATTAACTATGATGTGTCATTTTTATAATAATTCAATTACTACGTGGAAATTAAATATTTGTGACGATATAATTACTACTATTATGATCAAATGTATTCATAGTAACATCAAAACAATAACAACAAAAAGTAATGACTTTAATATTTATTTTAATTTATGTTAGTAATATAATTATATTTATTCTTATTTCCCTATTAGAAAAATAAAGTTTTACTAGGAATCATGACGATACCAAACATAAGTTTAGATGGCTCTCTTATTGATCATATTACTTGAAAATTAAATATTGTGTTGATATAGTTACTACTATTATGATCAAATATATTGAGAATAACACCCTGGTGAAATAAAAATGCTAATTACATCACTAATTTAATATCGGAGTACGAAATGATTAATATAAAAAAATAATTAATAATAATTGTGTAATTAGAAGTGATTATCGTTTTGTAAAAGTAAATTTTAAGATTTATGTTAATTGTTTTTATTTGATGTAAACTTTGAATTTTGTATAAGATGTCTTAGGGTTTGCATATACAACTTCAACAAAGATTTAATATTTTTATTTAATATTTTTTTTATGGTTTCATTTTTTTAATGACGAGAGTAACAAACTTGTTTGTTCCTACATTAGTAATTTAAAGGTTTTCTTCTTTCATCTCTATGAGTGATTTTTGCACGGAAAAAGCTTCTATTCAATTAGATTAATATTCTTCATCGAGATTAATGGTCTAAATATTTTAATTTTTTAAAATAATAGCATCATTATTTTTGGGATCTTAATAACTAGATTATTTTTTCTCATCCTTTATATTCAGATTATTTAGATTTTTAGATTTTGAATATTTAAATTAATTGTTTAATTTTTAAATTTAAATATTGAATGTCTAAAATTAAAATTAAAATATAAGAATGATAAAAATTATAGGGAGTAATTGATTACTTTGGCTCGTAGGAGTGACTTGATAATTAAGTGATTAGTTTCTTTCAATTTTAGAGATTAATTTATAGGCAATTGTACAATATATTTTAAAATAAATAAGAAAAATGTAGTTTAGATTATTATTTCTCAAGTATGACAGATTCTTGGTCGGAAAACAAAAAAAGTGGATTGGATAGATCTGTCACTCGATTGCCTTAAGTAATGATAGGTGGATTGATAAGAAGATTATGAAGTTGTTTAGGTAAGTTTTTAGGTTCAAATGCTATTAAGTTTAACATGTTTCTATTGTCATTTTTACATGGGGTGAGGTTGAAGAGAAGAAGAATCTCTTATGACAAAATAGTTAAGTATATGAACACTATATTGGTTAATTTCATTATTAACCTACATTTATGTTTAATTTATTAATGTTTCATGCAACAAAATTTTGAAATTCCCAATATTAAGGTGGTAAGGATGAAGGTCTTATTTGCCATTGCCATTTATGTGTTACTCTTAATGCTTTTAAAATAATTAATGGATGACTTTTCATAAGAATTTATTAATAAAATAAAAACCTTCTAAGAGTCTAGTGCCTTACAATTTTGTGGTATCTTCAAAACTCTCCAATAAATCCAAAGTTGGAATCACATGTGTTTGGGTTGGTCTATGAGCAATTTATCCTTCTTCAAATTCAAATTCAAGCTTTGAGTTAGACTACAAACCACCGAAACAGTACAATCAATTTTCAACGAATTGAATTATGATAGAAAATTAGAGGAAACAGAGAGAAAGTTACTATTTTAGAGTTTATATTATTTATTTATTTTAAAAATAATGATATTTTAACAGACATAAAACTTTTAGTTTCATTTGACATTATTCTTTATTAATTTTTTATTCTTATTTTATCTTTTGTACTATGTTAAATAAATGTTAAAGTGTGTCATCTTATCATTACTTTTATTTTAATATATAATTAAATGTATACATTTATAGGTAATACCTCGTTTTGGATTATGTTTAGGAGAAAATAAAATTTGAATTGAACCCACCTATAAATTGAGATCAATTCAATATAAAATTATGTTTTGAATAAAAAGAAAAAGTGTACAAAATTGTCTAAAACATTAGATATATATTTTCATTAAAATAAATTTAAAAAGGAGAAAAATGAATAAATAAATAATAATAATTATAAATATATCATTAGTTTGATTTTATTCGTATTTTTTGTATTTTAAATCTTAAATTAGATTATCAAATAGTGTGAAATTTGATTGTTTAGTTCAAAATAAATCCAACTAAAATGAAAATCTAAATCATTGATGATCACATTGTGTGGATACAAATCACAGCACTTCTAGTCAAATTATTGTCACGTTTCAATTTTAAAAATCATTGATATGTACAAACTAAATAGTATATGTAGTCATTTGTAACATCCTATTTTAGTAGCATAAAACCACTAAAATAAAAGTTACAAAGATGATAACTTACATCTAACTTGAGATTTCAAGAGAAGAAAAGTCTACACCTAGAGAACAAAAGAAGTTATCTATATCGTTGCTTCACCCTCAACCCCTAGGCTGAGACAACTGAAAATATGTCCTCCCTAAGTTCACACCCATTAAGCTGATCATCACAAAAGAGAAAATACACAGACAAACAAAAACAAAAATCATAGACTTGACTCATCCGAATATATTATGAATAGGGGTGGGCAAATTGAACTATCTGCACTACATTATAACCAATTATAGTTAACTGTATAATAATTCAAGGAAACTGAATTGAACCAAAAAAGTAATTCAAAAAAACTGAACTGAACTTAATTTTAGTTCAGTTAGACAGTAATACAATTCAATCAACTGTTTTAGTTCAAAGCCAGACTCTTCTCCCACGTAACGCCTTCGGTCCTCCGCTGGATCCCCTTCCTGCTCCCTTATCACGTCGTCCCCCAGCGCCGCCCCTTCTCCGACCTCCTCCTCCTCCCCCGCCGCGCCCTCCTCCCTACCCTCCTCATCGCCAAAACCATCTTTGTCACCGACAACTCCTCCGCCAACTTCTCCCTCGACCACACCCCTCCCTCACCCACCCCGACCTCTTCTCAACCCCCTCCCTCGTCGTCCACAACGTCCAGTCCTTCCTCGACTACTCTCTCTTCGGCGACGGCTCCCGCCTTCGCCCTCTCCCCCCGCCGGCAACTCCATCAACTCCTTCAGGAACTTAGGTGCGTCGTCCTCCAGCTCCCGCTCAACGGCGTCGTTTTGCTCCCCCTCTTCTCCTTCGTTCTTCCATTGCTCTTATGCTAAGGTTTTTCAATCTCTTTTGAAAGGGAAAGGGAAAAACGTACCTTTGGGTTGCAGATTTGCTTCTCTTTCCAGTGAGAAATGTATGATGGTGGAAGAGGCTTCAACAGTTCGGCGACGGCAGAGTGCGGCGACGATGGCAAAGTGTGGCAAAGTCTTCAGCGACAAGTCTTTGACAATAGTGTGACAGCCTTCAACAAAGATAGGAAATAGGAAAACCTAACTCGAATTGAGAAAAATAGGAAAATTGAACCACAGTTAAATGAACTCAAAATAAAAATAGTTCACTAATTTTAAACTGAACTATTAATCAATATAAATAGTTTTTAGTAAAAGTAGTTTAAGTTTTTTAAGTTTAAAAAAGTACAAATAAACTGTAGTTTAAGTTTTTTAACTTAACTATGCCTAGCCCTAACTATGAATGTTGAGTTATAACATGTTCTGCCCTTTTTATGGTGGAACAACTAACAACCATCAAGGATACAAGAATAGGTTAGTCTGTACCGTGTCTTAGGCCATACTGGAAACACATAGACTAAGACCTCTTACTACTCTCACCATATGACTCATCACTTTCTACAGGATAACCCATCAGAACTGAGCTTCTTACATTCATACTAATAATACTTAAAACCACCAATTAAGAATTTCACCTTAGAAATTCTTTTCAAACCACACTTTACTTCAATCAAAAACTCATTCAAACCTTTCATATACTATACCAAACACTTATTAAATCATCAATATAATAATTATTCACAAAAACATAAAAGAAAGAAACTCAAAACTCACCATAGAAAATTACCCCTCAGCCCTAGAAAACTACCCTTCAACGCTAAAAAACTACCTCTCAACGTCTGAAACTACCCCTTAGTGCAAGAGCCATTGAAATGTGGCGCTTAGTGCCAAAAAACTATCCCTCAGTGCCAGAGTCACTAGAATGTGGTGCTCAGCGCCAGAACACTACCCCTCAACGTCATATCAGTTGATAGCGCACTGAGTTTATGGACTTTGATGCACCTAAGACTTATCTAATTGATCAAAAGGGTTTATTTACACACTATAATGGATATGAAAACACGTTTATAACTAAAGAAAAGTACCTCTTTGATCATTAGACCCAAACCAGGTGCATTAAACCCATATGACAACACCAAAAGTACCCAAACTTAAATCTACACTTTCTAACTTGTTGAATATAGTGAAAAACTATATTTGGGATTAATCTCCCCTTGTGTCTTTGCATACACATAGGGTAATGTATTTATAATAATAAGAATGTGGGCTAAGCCCAAATACAAATGAATATGTAAGAATAACATAATAAGCATAGGGACTATGTTTCCCTAATTAACATAAACACAAAACCTAATATCTAACACTCCCCCTCAAGCTGGAGCATATAAATCATATGTTCCAAGCTTGTTACAAAGATAGTCAATTCTAGGTCCTCGCAAGGACTTAGTAAATATGTCTGCCAATTGGTTGCTTGAGTTAACGAACTCAGTCTTGATATCTCCGGATATGATTTTTTCTCTAATAAAATGACAATCAACTTCAATGTGCTTGGTTCTCTCATGGAAGACATGGTTAGAGCTAATATGAAGAGCAGCTTGATTATCACATATAAGTGTCATGTGAGTGACGTCTCCAAATTTCAATTCACTAAGTAATTGTTTAAGCCACACAAGCTCGCAAGTAGCAGATGCCATAGCTCTATATTCTGCTTCTGCGCTGGACCTTGCCACAACAATTTGCTTCTTACTTTTCCAAGATATCAGGTTGCCACCAATAGACACAATATCCAGAAGTAGACCTCCTATCAGAAGGGGAACCAGCCCAATCAGCATCTAAATAGCAAACGATTTTTGTATCGTTGTTAGGACCATATAGCAAACCTTTTCCAGGTGATCCTTTAATATACTTCAGTATGCGAACAACTGCATCCCAATGGTCTTCACATGGGGAGTTTAGAAATTGACTCACCACACTAACTGGGAAGGAAATGTCAGGACGCGTAACAGTAAGATAGTTTAACTTACCAACTAATCTTCTGTACTGTTCAGGATCTGAGAAAGGCTCCCCCTGATTTGGTAGGAGTTTGATGTTAGGATCCATAGGTGTCTCAACAGATTTACAGTTCATTAACCCTGTTTCCTCCAAGATGTCTAACGCATACTTTCTCTAAGATATGACAATACCATCATTGGATTGTGCTACTTCAATACCCAAAAAGTACCAGAGCTTGCCAAGATCTTTGGTTTGAAAATGGTGACAAAGGTGTTGTTTCATCTAAGAGATGCCAAGATAATCGCTTCCTGTGAGAACAATGTCATCGACATACACTATTAAGTAGATACATCCAGCACATGAGTGGCGATAGAACACTGAATGATCCGCTTCACTGCGAGACATACCAAATTGTTGAACAACACAGCTGAATTTACCAAACCAGGCCCGAGGAGACTGTTTTAGGCCATATAAGGATTTGCGAAGACGACATACCAATCCAGATGACTCCCCCTGAGCAACAAAGTCGGGCGGTTGCTCCATATAAATTTCTTCATGTAAATCACCATTAAGGAAAGCATTTTTGACATCAAGTTGGTAAAGAGGCCATTGTCGAAGAGCAGCCATGGCAATGAATAGGCGAACAGAGGTCATTTTCGCCACTGGAGAAAAAGTATCACCATAATCCAAACCAAAAATCTGTGTGTATCCTTTGGCAACCAGTCGAGCCTTCAAACGATCAATTGTACCATCATGGCCAACTTTGATAGCATAAACCCACCTGCAACCAACAACAGACTTTCCAGATGGTAATTGGACAAGCTCCCAAGTTCCACTTTTCTGTAAAGCACTTAATTCATCCAACATGGCTTGACGCCAACCAGGATGAGTTAAGGCATCACTCACAAACTTGGGAATGGACACAGAAGAAATGGATGAGAGACATGTGTAAAAAGATGGAGATAATCTGTGGTAACTAAGAACAATATAATGGGGGGAAGGGTTACGAGTAGAGCGTATACCTTTACGGAGGGCAATAGGCATGTCAGACTCATTTGCTGGAGCCGGAGGAGACACAGGAGGCGACACAGGAGGTGAGTCATGAGGGAGACGAGTGCGACGACTATAAACCTGAAGGGGTGGAGTTGAAGGACGATCCTGTGGGGAATGAGAGTCTAAAGGAGGAGAAGGATCACAGACAATAGGAATATCAACAGAAACAGGTGAAGGTACAGAACTAGAAGATAGATGTGAAAAATAAAACGAATATTCATCAAAAGTGACGTCAACGGAGATAAAATGGCGATTGAGGGAAGGGGAAAAACACTTATAGCCCTTTTGTGAGCGTGGAAATCCTAAGAAGACACATTTGTGAGATCTAGGAGATAACTTATCAAGACCAGGACTAAAATCATGAACAAAACATGTAGACCCAAAAACTCTAAGTGGTAATGGATGTAAAGGGTCTTGAGGAAATAAGATAGAATGAGGGATTTTGTTATCTAGGACAGAAGACGGCATGCGGTTTATGAGATAACATGCAGTGAGAACTGCATCACCCCAAAAACGCGATGGTACTTGACCATGGATTAGAAGTGTACGAGTTGTTTCAATAAGGTGTCTATTCTTGCGCTCAGCCACCCCATTTTGTTGAGGGGTATAGGCACATGAGGTTTGGTGAAGAATGCCATGAGAAGCCATAAAATGTTTAAATGGTTGAGAAAGGTATTCACGGCCATTATCACTGCGTAAAGTGCGAATAGAAACCCAAACTGAGTTTTTATTTCATTGAAAAAAGTTTGGAAAATAGAAAACAACTCAGAACGATTCTTCATTAGAAACAACCAAGTACACCTGGAATAGTCATCAATAAATGTAACAAAATACTGAAACCCTAAAGTTGACTTAACACGACTAGGTCCCCAAATATCAGAATGAACCAATGAAAAAGGAGATGACGCTCGTTGTGAAACACTACGAGGAAAGGAACTACGAGTATGTTTACCTAACTGACAAGACTCACACGACAAACTTGATAATTTTGACAAACTAGGAACAAGTTGCTGCAGTTTGGCAAGACTGGGATGACCTAATTGAGCATGAAGAAGGGATGGTGACTCCATGATTATGCCAGCATGTGGAGAAGGGCGGAGATGATATAGGCCATGAGACTCACATCCTGTGCCAATCATGTGTTTCAAACTCCGGTCCTGCAACCAAACAGAATCTTTGGTAAATGAAATAACACAATTAAGGGAACGAGTTAGACGACTTATGGACAATAAGTTAAAAGGAGACCCAGGGACATAAAGTACATGATCAATGGATATGGACGGAAAAATATGAACAGTACCAATACCACGAGAGGAGACTCTAGACCCATCAGCCATTGTTACCAAGGGTAAATTATCCGGACATGACAAGGAAGAAAACAAGGACTTGTTACCAGTGATATGATCGGTGGCGCCTAAGTCAAGGACCCAAGATCCGAGAGAGTGAGTCAGACCAACAAAAGGAGTACCTGTGAGTGTAAGAGAAGCAGATGTAGTGGAACTAGAGTGCTGACGGTCCTCATACCATCTGAGAAATTCCTGAAAGAGTGCAGGATTGTCTATGCTATTTGATGAAGTAGGATGGTCTGGCTGGCGATATAGACTCCGATCATCACGTTGGGCAGCCATGGAGAGGGAGAAACCCTAAAAATTCAATGTGCTCCGATTGACGTAATGACCATAGATCCAGAATGACGGCGAGGCGATCACGGCGGTGCTGGTCGGTGGCGGAAAGCTCCGGCGACGCGAGTGAGTTTCACCGGGAAAAAAAAGGAGCAAACCGTAAAAGTCAGATCTGCTCAAATACAGTCCAAACGAGTCGTCACCGACCCTAGGAATGGACTCAGGGGGCTCCGGCGACCCTGTCTGTGGCGGCGCCGTCGAGTGGGTCTTGCCGGAGGTGGGCACGTGGGTTACACGCGCCGGTGACGGTGGCGGCGCGTGGATACTCCGATGGCGGAGATCTTTGGACCGCGGTGGTCGCCCGGCCGAGACGCTTCGGATGGAGTGGTCGCCGGTCGATTCTGGAACTCCGGCGACGGCGCGGCGGCGGCGGCGACGACGACGATTAGGCGACGACGGCGGTGATGCTTACCGGACACTGTAGAACAGGCTAGAACAGAACCTAAGCTCTAGATACCATGTTGAATATAGTGAAAAACTATATTTGGGATTAATCTCCCATTGTGTCTTTGCATACACATAGGGTAATGTATTTATAATAATAAGAATGTGGGCTAAGCCCAAATACAAATGAATATGTAAGAATAACATAATAAGCATAGAGACTATGTTTCCCTAATTAACATAAACACAAAACCTAATATCTAACATAACTGAAAACTCTGCAAACTAAAGATATGAACAAGTCTTAAATGACTCAACAAGAGGCCCCAAAACATCCCTTCAAACCCAAACCTTCTAATTTAGAATCTGACTAGTCAAAACTCCTAAAAGTAACTCTAAACCAAGCTAAACTCCAACTATCAACCACCAAACACTCTTGCATCAATTTTCTACCATTCTCAAAGTTCAAAACAGTTTGAAATCACCCAAAGACAGACCTAAACATTCAATTTTATATCAGATTCATTTCCATTAGACTTTCATCTATTAAAACCTCTAAAATTGAACATAAAAGCTCCTAAACTTCACCCTACCAACTAACATCAGTTTGTAACCCGGATTTAATCTATTTCTAAGCTCCAACAAGTTTTAATTGACATGAAAATAGACCTGAAATATCATATTACCTACTTTAACCATCATCTTACAATTTCGCCTATTAAGACCTTTATTTCAAATACCAAACCATTTACATTGATATTCACCACCCTTTAACCATTTCAGCTAATTCCAATCATCAATACAACATCACAACCACATCATTAATGGCAACCAATCAATTCCACACATACTCAACAAATTACACAACATCATTAAACCAATATCCATCATTTTCAACACAATCCACAACATGCATCAATTTCATATACTTCCAAATATCATTTTATACTTAATAATTAAATTAAAAAAAAAAATAGCTTTCCTTGATTTACACCGAAGCTATCAAGCTCTATACACGTCAAACCCTTGCTTCAAGCTCAAGGAACCCTAGGAACGCTTATAAACCTCAAAATTACGATCAGAATATATTATTAAGACCGTTGATTAACAAAGAACGAGGAATAGATAAGGGTGAACACATGTGTCAACCCTCAAAACCAGAGATTTTAAAACAGAATGATGAAAGGAAAAAGGAGCCTGTTGGAAGTCCCACATCGACTAGAGATAAGGCCTAAAACCCATTTCTAACATGGTATCAGAGCTATGGTTAGAGTCTATCCTAGCGATATTTGTTGGGCATATTGTTCCACCCGCTATTGGGCCGTTATCGGACCACCCATTAGTATCTAGTCTCACGCTCGAGATGTATATACGTCGGCGTGAGGGGGCTGTATTGGAAGTCCCATATCGACTAGAAATAAGGCCAATTTATAATATATAAGTGAGGTGCAGACCTCACCTTACAAGCTGGTTTTGTGGGGTTGAGTTAGGCCTAAAACCCACTTCTAACAGAGTCGAAACTTATTTGCTCTATAGGAGAAATTGATCGGGTAAAAACATATACCTCGTTGTCGTGGTCGTTTAGGTACCTCCTGATCATGAAATAGATGACTCAAGAGTTAGAACTCTTAGAGACAAGATAAAAAACTCAGGAGAAAAGTTTTTAGAGAAACTATTTGTGTTTTAGATAATGAGACACGATGTAAACTTCTATTTATATTACAAAACTTTTATTTTTAAAATAAGTCATTTTCATTTAAATAAGACACCCATCTACTTTATATACTCAAATTTCTCAATTCTTACCTCTTTGATCTAGATTTATTGTACATTATCATTAGTTAATATCTCATTTTTTTAATTTTTGACATGAAGTTGCTTTTTTAAATAACCTATTATATATAACAATAATGTAGTTCATTATTTTGATGTTAATTTAACGTTCACCTTGATAAATTCAAAAAAATTTATAGTTAACATTTTAACACCGAATTAACATATTTTATAACACACACACACACACATATATATATATATATATATATATATATATATATATATATATATATATAAGTTATTATAGTACGTTTAATAGCTTGATGGTTCTCTTGTATTCTTCCAAATTTCTTACCCACCATCAGAAAGATTAATAAATATAGAACGAAATGGCGAGATCCAAATTATGAAGAAGAGAGGCACCAAAAGTAGAAATAGTAATTGGATCCTGTACTTAGAAAAAGACACCAAGCACGAAGAAAGAAGAAGAATCAATGAAACCCATAAGTGTATGCAGACATGTATCGAGATGAGAAAATGAAACTCAAAGGGAAAAGGAGACACACTTATACCGGAAACAAAGACAAGGGACATTCTGCACTCAAACATTCATTAATAATAGACAATTCATGTTGTCCCCTATCCTTTGCCACCCATCGGAATTTTATATTGTTTTGTACATATTCACATATATAATTAATACCCAACCTTTATGTTATTTGCACAATAAATTTTACAACTCATAAAATATTACAGAGAAGAGTAGATGAAGTAAAAAAAAAAAGAATGTGATATAATATAAAGAAGTAAAAAGAGAAACTTATTGCATAATTTAAATAATTTGTTCTTCTAACATTCTCACAAAACTATATAACCTTTCAAAATATATATATATATATACTAATTTTTACTTCGAAGGATTTTAAGTAAGACATTTTTACTTCAAAAGATTATAAGTGAGTAAGACATCATCAAAAGAACAATAGAGTAATAAACTCACTAGTAGAATAATTGGTTTTAAACTCGCACAATATACATCGCTTCATACCAAACCGCTGCCTATGAAAAGGCGATGACAGTTTAGTAATTAATGCGACATTATATGTTTCGGTTGCATGAAGGACCGATGCAGAAGAGAGGTACGACCTCGGCTTAGTGAAGAACCGATGCCTAAACCTCTGCAGTGCGCCCTGCAAATCAGACTTTTGGCTGACAACTTTTTAAAAAAGCTATTATATGCTTCGGTTTCCTGAAGGACCGATGCAGAAGAGGGGTACGACCCCGGCTTATTGAAGAACCGGTGCCTAAACCTCTGCAATGCGCCCTGCAAATCAAACTTTTGGCTGACAACTTTTTAAAAAATCTGTTATTGCTTCGGTTTGCAGCAGAACCGATGCCTATAAGGTGCTATTGCCTCGGTTTGTAGTACACCCGATGCCTATAGTCTGCCACAACCTGCTACGCCCTTTTGTAACTAGGCTTTCCGCTTGAAGGAATGACAGGACTATGTTATTGCCTCGGGTAGTTAGGGGAACCGAAGCATATGTTTGGGGGATTATGCCTCGTTTTTACCAGGAACCGAGGCCTATTTAGGCTTAGGCATCGGTTAGTTGAATAACCGAAGCACATCCTCATTTAAATGTTTTTCCACCTTCCCGTAAAGACTGATCACCTACACTGTGCATCTTCTGTCTTCCTCGCTACATTTTCTCTCTGGCCATCTGAACCGGTAATTTCTTCCTCGCCTGAACCTGCATCCTCTTTCGCGTCGCGGCCTCTCTTCTTCATCTCTTACGCCTAAAGTTTCTCCGTTTTCCCACTCTGCCGCCTTCGTCCCTGTAGTTTTCGTCGTCCTCGTCCACTCTGCCGTCGTCGCTCCCGTTGTTGTCGTTGCCCCACTGCGCCATCATCGTTGGTGTTGCCCATCACGGTAAGTTGTTCAAACCCTGTTTATCTTGTCTTATATTTGAGTTGGTATATTGGTTGAGACTTTATGCAGTAAGAAAAATCTGCTCTCTGCATTTTGCTTCCTGATTGTAAATTATTGAATGAAAAATTGGTAAAAGTGATGTAGAATATTGGTATAGTTTTACAAAACATGAATTAGCGTGAATGCCTGTGAGAATTGGGGGAGTTCTAGTAATGAAATAAAGTGAGAAATTCTCCCAATAGAAGAGGTAGATGCAGTCCTGTGAGATGAGAGAGAGAAAGGGAGAAAGAGAGAAAGATAAAGAAGACAGTGGTGATAATTGTAGGGGTTGGAGCATAGAATGTTGAAGACAATATGCTTTTATTAAGGTTTCAGGGTCCTTTTGAGGCGGTGGGAATTTTGAAATTTAAAAAATTTATGTTAATTTATATATTGGTAATATTATTATTAATGTAAGATGGCCCAGTAGTTAGAAACATTTGTCCCTGTTTGCAGAACACAGCTGCCATTTGTCCAATTCTAATCTTAACACTCTTTCATTCAAATCTCATTTCCATACCACTTCCCATCATTTAAGGACAAACCCTGTATGGAACGAAAGTTGGAAAAATGAGACAACCAATATGCTTTTTTTTAATTTTTTTAATAACGTATATTAAAAACTAATTTCATAATTATTAAACAAATAAATCTAATTGATTAAAATCATATAAAATATTATAAATCAAATAATAATAATAAAATAAATAAATAATAATATTACTAAAATAAATAATAGTAAAAAAATTATAAATAATAGCAACAATAAACAATAATATAAATAATAGTAATCTTCTATTTTTATCAATTAAAACATTTTTTTTGAATTTATTAAATCTATCACATTATTCTTTAACTTTTATAAACATTCATCTCAAATCCTCTACATTTTTCATCATTTTTTCCTTAATCCAAACAACTTATTCTCACTTATCTTTTCCCTCAATATTATTCTCACTTGTATTATTCTCACTTGTTGTTTGTTTCAATATATTGTTTGTTTGAATATATTGCATGTTGTATATGTAATTATTTTTTTGCTTGAATATATATTGTTGTTGACAATTAGCTTTAGTTTCCCGTTTGAGATTCAATACAAAAAATATTTACTATCTCCAGATTTTTTGAACAAATGTACTTTTTACAAATGAATGAAGGAGATGGTAATAATAATTTACAAGTATTGAATCTTGAATTGTCCGATTGGACAGTTTAAGAACAATAATAACTTTTTCATAGTTTATTAATACATATCAATTTTAGTATACATGTCTTAAATTTCATGAAATTTTGCAGTTGTGTTTTGTATTGATCTTCGGGTGCATATTTGATTGTGATTTATAATCACTTTCATTTCGTGTAACCTGAAGACCAATGCGAAATGCTGGCAAAATTTCGTGAAATTTAAGATATGTTTTTTAAAATTGATATGTTTAATAAACTAAAAAAATGAATGTTCTTGAATGGGATAGGATCACACCTTGAATACAAACACGAACAAAGTGATCATTCAAGATTTTTGAAATTGTGTAAACAATTTCAGTAAACATGCGTACGAATCGAGGGTGGATGAATTTACCACGCATCAGCATTGAATACGAGAGAGGGGTAGAAGAATTTATAGAGTTTGCGCAACGTAATGCAAGTGCAAGTGGTGATGATGAAGTCAAGTTTAGATGTCCATGTGTGAACTGTTTGAATGGGAGGAAGTTGAACGCAACTGATATTAGGGAACATCTTATCTGTGATGGTTTCATACGAAGTTATACAACATGGATATGGCACGGCGAATCAATAGACTTTCCAACTGTCTCTCCAACTGAAAATGTATATGATTCCACCATGGATATGGAAGATCGACCGGAAGAAGACAATTTAGAGGACATGATCCGCGATGTTGGCGCAGAAGCTTTTGCCCAAGCGCATGTGTATGAAACGATGACCACTGATGCGGAGACTCCTTTGTATGCCGGTTCAACTAAGTTCACACGGTTGTCAGCGATGTTAAGGCTCATGAATTTAAAGGCGACAAATGGATGGACTGATAAGAGTTTTACAGAATTGTTGTCGTTGTTGAATGAAATGCTTCCAGATGGAAACACATTACCCACTCGTAATTATGATGCAAAAAAAATTCTTTGTCCAATGGGTATGGAGTATAAACGGATACATGCATGTCCGAATGATTGCATATTATATAGGAATGAGAATGAAGTTTTGATAAAGTGTCCAAAATGTGGGTTATCACGATACAAGTCAAGAAACAACAGTGAAGATAGTGGTCACACAGAAAAGAATGGTTCTGCTTTGAAAGTAGTTTGGTACCTTCCACTCGTGGCCAGACTTAAGCGTTTGTTCACGAATCCCAATGACGGTAAAAACTTAAGATGGCATGCAGATGAGAGAACAACTGATAGGTTGCTTCGTCATCCTGCTGATTCAAAGCAATGGAAAGATATTGATCAAGAATTCCCTCAATTTGGTCAAGAATGTAGAAATCTTAGGTTTGGCTTAGCTACTGATGGAATGAACCCATTTGGTAATTTAAGTACCAATCACAGTTGTTGGCCCGTTATACTCATAATTTACAACTTATCTCCTGGATTGTGCATGAAAAGAACCGAGGCATAAAGTCCAGCGAAAAAAGATATTTAAAAAAATAAATTATGTTACGGCTTCGGTTGATTTTGAACCGAGGCAAAATCCTACCACTTTATGCTTCGGTTCAGAACCGAGGCATAAAATCTACCACTTTTTACCTCGCCTGAATATGCACCGGTTCAGGAACCGGTGCCTATCAGCAAAAATAACCGGTGTCGTTTCTCCTCACTGCACTAGTGACTCTCTTTGACCATATGGTTTTAGTTACATCTCTTGATATTGTTGGAGGAAAGGTAATGCATGTCCCTTTATGCTAATAAGCTTATTTTTTTTCTATATATATTATCTTTACTCAAAATTTCTTAGGAGTGTTCAAGGAAAAGTTAGCATTCTCAAGGTATCAGGTTGCTAGTGTCAAGTAATCTAGAGCAAGCTCCTAGAAAGAAAGAAGAGATTTTCATGTAGAAGACTATTTAATGCTTAAGTCATTAGAGAGAATAGATCAATGAATGTAGTAAATAATATGTATTTTGTATTGAATGAGTGTATTTCTTGGACATTGTATATATATAAGACTATTAGGCCCAAATATACCAGGTAAGAATATTAACAGATAAAATATCATATATCATGTATATAATATTGGGGAATCTTCATACATTGGGTTTATTATTGGATGAGTTGGATACTTCGTATAGGTTGGTTTTGGACCCTAAGATTTGGGTCGAAAAAGTATTGATAAGTGTCCAATATGAGTTAATTTTAAGATAAAATTGACACTTATCTTGTTTTGATTTTGTTAAGTTTCTCTTAAATTTACCTCAATTTAGTTTATATTGCAATTTCCAGTACCAAAAAATATTCAAAGTGGAAAATTAAAGAAAGTGGATTCATTTCAAGAAATTTTAGATGAATCAATGATTGGTGCAGCTGAGTGATAAAATTGAGACTGAGCCCCACAAGAAAATCCTTTAGAAGAGAAAACCTCAAGCATTAAATCTGAGGTTAAGTTATGAAGACTCCTTCTTAAAGAAGTCATCTCAAGAGCTGAAGTACCAGAGCACGAGGTTAGGCCATAAAAGCAATAGAGCATGAGATTGGGCAATAGAAGTAACAAAGCATACGGTTAGGCCATAGAAGCACATCCAACTAGGTAGGAAACCTTTGCAGTTGAAGCCACAAGTTAATTCTTAAGCACTATCCTAGACGATCTATGAAAATAGAGTTGTACCCCTATTTGGAAGAACTTTTAGAGTTTATTTTTAGAGACTTTTTAAAGGGCTTTTGAAAACACTTTTCTCTGCACTTAGTGAATATTCTTAGAGAGCATGTTTCTTCAAAGCATTGTATTGTTTGTATCCATTATAAGGAGCCAAGCCTCTCTTGTGTTGAAATAAAGATGTAACCCTTTAGAACTCTCTTGTATTGATATTATTTTATTTATCAAAGTATGCCTTTATTAAATATTTTTGAATTAGTTTATTGTTGTTGTTAAATGAACTGATCACTCATCTTATTTAACTGGCTTGGAATTAAGTGAGAATTGATTTCAAATTGTGATCCAACTAATTATTATCCTCTTGTTTTTAAATGCTAAGAATAAATCTAAGGCTCTAACTGGTTATAAAGTCCTGATCTTAATGCAAGTAATTCATTCAAGTAATCATTGAGGAATCATACTAAAGTTTGATAATTGAATCAATACAAGAGAGGGACAAAGTTGTGAAATCTAGCTTCAACATGTCTTTATCATATTAAAGTTAACATTTTAATCAAAACTATTTTAGTACATCTTTATTGCCTTAAATTAAGACTTTTTATTCAATAAATCTATTTTCACACTTCTCATATAACTCAAACACGATTTTACTCAAATCAAACAAGTTTGAACGTTGTGTATTCTACCAATTTCCTTTATATATGTTGATAATGGGAGCAATATGAGTGTTGAACCCAATCCCTAATGTGTTTGTTTTTTTATGATGACAACACATTGATTGTAACAACACATAGATGTTGTCATGACACAACAAAAATGAGTATTTGTGTGTGATTATGAAAATGTTTCTTGATGATTAATACATATGTTGATATGTTGTTTGGTCTGCATACTACTGTGATAATGATTGTGTTTATATCTTTTTTATGCATACTAAATGGTTTAAGGTGTTAAAACCACAAGCACAAAGCAACTTTGTATGAATTAATCGATTACAGTGATGTTGTAATCAATTAAGTTCATCAGACAACTTATGTTTTGAACTGTGGCAAAATAATAAGTTTTAACCGATTACATTAAGTGTAAAATCGATTAAACTCGTGCCTCTGGAAATATCTTGTTGAAATGTCTTGTGATGAGTTTTGAAGAGAAAAAGTTTTCAAAATTTGTTTAAGTGAAGAGCTTAATCGATTACACTGATTATGTAATCAAGTAAGTCTGTTATTATTTGAAAATTGTTTTCAAGCTTAGTCAAAATAGTGCTAATGGTTATATTTTTAAATATGTTGACTAGCATTTATTGTAAATCGATTACATTAATTGTGCATTCAATTAGAACTGTGTTAGTTGTATTTCTGTTACATCTGTTACTAATGTAACCGATTACATTACTAACGTAATCGATTGTTCTGCGTCTGTCATGAGAAAGCTATATAATGACGCATTGCACACTGAACTGTAACTAATTGATCATTGAAAATTTTCATATCTGATATCTTTGATTTGAGAAGAGTGTTACAGAGTGTTGAGATTCTCCAAGAAACAAAATTCATAGAAGATTGATTATCTTGAAGGTTTCTTGAAGAATTGATATGGACTTCCATTGTTGATCAACTACTGCACGAGTGAGGTGTATCCTTGACTGATCAAACTTTGTATTCTGCAATCTTGGATTGTGTTTCCCTGTGCTTGTGGCCAGGAAGAAAAGCAAGTTGTTCTTGGTACTTTGAGAGGTGTTCTCAAAGGGTTATGCAGTAAAGACGTGTGGTTCTTTGTGCAGGTGCTATCTTTCTTTGATTGTTGAGTGAGAGAGGTGTTTACATTTTGAGAGAATTTTCTGTAAAACCTTTGGTGTAAAACTTAAATCATCATAGTGAAAGAGTCTTTAATCTAAGGTTGATTTGAAGGGAAATTGGATGTAGGCATTGAAGCCGAACCAGTATAAATCCTCTGTTTGTATTTCTTTCCTTATCTCTTTTGCTTTCATTGCATACACGTATTACTCATATTACAAAAAAGATTAAAGATCATTCAAAGTTTACGAAAAGATTTAAAAAGCAATTGTTTTTATTGATCACTAATTCATCCTCCCTCTTGGTATTGGAAAAATAAGATAATTCTTTTCTAATACGACACCTGTTGCATTATAAATTATCCAATATACTTGTTGAAAGAATTAACTGCATTAAAACATCAACAAATACTTCAGGATTATGTAAATCAATACCAACAACTAACCAGTACCACTCAACATTATATCAGTTTATAGCAAACTCATATTTGTGATTTGAGAGAACTTGAATATAATCAATTGCTCAAATTGGTATCCTACTTTCAAAGAGTTGGTTCAACATGGTTTTTATACATTCAAACTTATACCAATTTGATCAATTTCTTAGCTCTTTAGTTGTCTCAGCCACAACAGTCCAAACAACAAGCAAACTCAAATAAATCCTTAAACCACACAATTTATTTCAAAAATAACCAGCAATTAGATTCAATTGACATACCAACAACATCATATTTATCGAACTCATGCACACCAAAACAACTAGCTTTCCTTACCCGAAAAGTAAGACAAACATTAAACTACCCTTACAACCCCCTCAGATTCACAGGAAGCTTAAATTGTCCCTACGAAAACCACAAGTATAATTAAGACACACCATTAGAACGGTTGATCAATAGAGACTAGTACAGAGAACATAAATACTATATGCGAGTCAAAAACGGTCACATGTAGAAAAGAACAAAAGGACCAACAAAGGGAGAGAAAATTAGCTTACCTTATTGAAGAAATTGATATGTTGATCCTGACAAACTCACCGCAAGGAGAAATTCTACATGACCTAGACCAACTCGATTCAACCTAAGTTAAGGATGATTAAGCTTCACTTAGAATTGGACTTACTCAACTTGACATGGGCCAAAACCAACTTAAGTTGGGTCTAAATTGACTCAACTTAACTTAGACATAAGTTGACTTAGCTTGATTTTGACTTGTATTGACTCAGTCCAAGTCCAATCCTGCGTGAGTTTGATAAATTGCTATCATACTTTAATATATATATATATATATATATATATATATATATATATATTCAAAAATATTATTCACCTTTATAATGTTTTTGTGTTATTTCATTGTAACCGACAAAAACAAAATATATTCTTCTCACTGTATGATTATATATATACTATCAGGTTGTAAAATGAAACATCCTCGAGTAATAACCAATATCTTATTCATACCTTAATATAAAGACTTTGCAAAAAAGAGTTCTTAATCATCACTTTCATGAAAAAGATTAAATGAAATTAAATTATATATAAGTTAAAATGAATTTATATATAAGTTAAAAATAAATATGAGAGACTATATTATATAGAAATTAGTTTATGCATAAAGTTAAAAAAATAATTTAAATTGTTCTTCTAATTTATTTTTCTTATTGTAGAACTTGCACAATACTCGTCAACCACATTTTATTTTCTTAAATTATATTGTTTTCCATTAAGTTTGCAGGGCCCGTTAGACTGAAAATTATTAGGTTAAAATTGTATTACTTTATTGTTTAATGGCTTTAGTATAATTTCATTTTGACAAAAATGTTTAAATAGGTTTCAGAAACTAAGTTTTTTACAAATTATTTCTAATACATAAATTGTTAAACTAATTTGATAATTAACGAAAGTTAGATACTTTGAGTGTATACATTGCATGAACTAAGACCATTGTAGTAAAAAAAATTGTGTTCAATCTTTATTTTGCACGAAAATTCCTCAAAACAAACTACATAATAATGTAACTCAATAAACATGGGAAAACATGCACAAAGAAAATAAAATGAATATATAAATTGTGAAAAAAAAATTACTCAGCGAAGTTTATTTTATAATTTTATAAATTATTTCTAGTAATAATATATAATTGTTGAATTTTGAAATATCAATTTGGCTGAAACGCCGTGATTTTAATATAATTTTTTTTTACAAAAAGGATGAAAAAGAACAACATAGTAGAGTTAGATGTAACATGCAATGATTAAGACAGCAGTGCATAATGTTTCCTAGTTTGTCTATTCATACGCAAATTTTGATGCAGTGATTGCGGTTTAAAATTTCATTAACAGAAGTTATCATCATCACTTGCTTCTTATTTTCTTTTTATATATTTCTTTTGAAGTAGGAGTGTAGGAGTACTTATTCATGCATGTTTAAGACTAGCTACCATTAACATTGTTCCCAAAAGAAAAACACCAAACATTAAAATCATAATTCAATTTAGACCTAAATGTTGATTAAAGGTCATCATAGTTGTGTTTTTTTTTTTATCATTTTATTATTATGTCTCATACCATGATAGGGTTGCATGATTTAGTTACGCACATGATATCGTCATTCTTTCATAATTTAACTTTTTTTTTTATTGGAACTGGAAAGTCTGGCATGGTATTTTAACTTGATGATTATAAGATTGTTCATTTCTTTAAAATTTTAAGAAAATTCATCTAAGAGAATGGGTATGAAAGAATTGAGGCTAAAAAGAAGGAAATTTATATTTAAAATGTATATACTTAATCTTCTTTTCAAAGAGAGATAATTATTTTGAATTATTTTTTAAATAATACTATCTTTTAATTTTCTTTTAATATTAAAGATGAATTACTTAATAGAATGATAGAGGAAGAGAAATAGAATTAATTTTTTCTTATTTTCGAGTGTTTAAAGTTTTAAATGTGTTAGTGATGAATAATTGAATTTTAAAACATCATCTATATTCTTGTTATAATCGCGTTAACTAAGTTAGGTAAATATGACCTAATATACTATTATCTAAAAAGAATATGTATGGGTTTGGTTTTGATTTAATTTTTAAAATTTTTCAATTTATCCAAGCTATTTATTATTAAAGTTAATGGTCACTTTCATACATTTAAATAAAATAAATAAATAAATAATTATATACTTTTTAAAAATATATCTTTTATTGACTTTTACATTTAAATATTTTTTTAATGTGAGTTTAAATATTAAGTGAAATCTAGATAATCTCGTAAAAAATCTTTATTCAACATATATTATAAAATCATACCATATAGTAATTCTTCCTAGGAAATAGTACAATTATATCTGCTGACACAAAAAAAGTTTTTTACACTTATATATTGTAGTTCAAATATAATTGTAGAAAATGTAAATTTACATATCTTGCATTCATAACAAATATAAATTTAGGTATGTTATGTTATAGTAAAATAGACGTAAGTGTTTTATATAGTTTTTTTCTTACATATGAACAAAAAGTCTTTTTTTCTTCGTCTTATCCTTATCATTCTCCTTCTTCTTCTTTTTCTCCTCTCCTCTTCTTCTTCTCAATCTAAAAGGCTAACAAGTCAAAATCATGCTGCATCACGCTCGCAAAGGAAGAAAATCAAAAAAAATTATTCTTCATGCTTCATCACATATAGGCCAACAATGCAAAGGGAGAAAATGAGAAAAATGAAGTAATGTTCATGTTTCATCACACATAGGCCAAGATAAAGAGAGGATATGAGGAAAACCAACCTCAACATAAAAAATAATTGGGGGAAGAATGTTTCTTAGTCACTGCACACCACATAAGAAGAAAATGTAAGCTTCAAGCACCAATGGAGGCCCTATAGTGGTCAGAAATCATGCCACTATTGAGAGTGCTATTTGCGTTGCTTTTCTGTTTGCCCATTGTGAATGAGAAAGTGAAAATGAAATAAGAGTGAGGGCTTTTTTTAAGTTATTATGTCTTATCCCTTCCCATGAAATGTAAATTTTGATTTTTACATCTGATTCATATAGGTCAAATGTAAATTTACGTTAGTTTTATATGGACTAGACATAAAAATATAAAAGCTTACATATGATGGGAAGATGTTAGATATAAATTTTGACAAATTATTTTCAAAATGCCATCACACAATTTTCATATCTGATATCTATTAGTCAAACATAAATTGACTGACGTAATAATCAAACAATCTGAATTTAGTACTCCTTTTGAAACTAAAGTGTTTCTTCAAGATATTGAATCTTACCGGATACTCATAGGAAAATTGTTATATATTACAAATTCAAATATCATCTTTGTTTAATTTGTTTAAAAACCTATTGTTCAACACATCATCAAGATGTTCAACACATTCTTATGTCAAGGTTACACAAGGATTATTCTTCATTATCCCAAAACTAAGTGTTCAACTATTTGGTTTTGTGTATTTTTTTATCTTCTCTCATTTCATTGAAATTCGAGAAATAAAAGATTGTGGAATGATCGTCCTTTGAAGTCAAATATCAAACCTTGCCTTTAATACTTATGAGATGCAATGGTAAGTTATCTTATCTTTATATTTAGCCAAGTGTTACTACTATTTTATATTTTGGTAACTTGCTTAATCCTACTTTTCATAAACATATCAAACATGTTGATAGAGATGACAATGTAATTGGTGAGAAATTTCAAACCAATTTTTCGACCTTCTTTCTATTCATTCATCCGATTAGTTAACAAATGTTTTTACAAAATCTATAAATGTTTTTACAAAATCTATAAGTCATGTTAATTTCAAAACCATCAGTTTCAAACTAAGTATAATAAGTATACATTATCCTTTAATGTATCACTAGTGGAAAAACGCTGTTTAACGTCGGTTATTTTAGGCTTTTAACGTCACATATGGAACCGACGTCTATTCGGGTGACGTTAATTACACATCGGTCAGGATATGACCGACATCTATGTAGACATCGGTCTATATAGGTCAGACGTCTATATAGACATCGGACTCTATAGGTCAAACGTCTAAAATTTCACCGTATTTGATAGGATCTTTCTCCGCTTGAGGCCTCTCGAGTTGCTCTTGGCTTATGGTGATTCGAGTTTACAACTTTATATTTTAGTTGAAGAGAATGGATTGTACATTTTTTTTTGTATTGGACGGTTTTAATAATGTAGTGGAGGGAATTAGAGGAGTGCAAAACGCAAGAAATCGCTGTCCAAGAACGTTGTCGAAGGACACGAGCAAAACTGGACAAAACTCAACGAAAACACATTTTAATCGGTTGAAATGAAAGATAATTCATCAAAGAGTAATGTAATCGGAGTAAAATTAATTTTAAACGGTGCAAAAGTGAGAAAACGAACCTGAAAAACGTAGCCCGTGGAGAGAAAATGCGAGGACGATGATGAACAATGAGTGCACGTAACTGCTGCCTCGCGTTCGTAGTGCTTTAATGCAGATATTTAGAAGTCGGTTCCCCCCATAACAGACGTCGGTTCCCCCCACAACAGACGTCTAAAAGGCTTTAGAATTCGGAGTGACGGGATCAGACGTCTAAATGGAGTCAAAAAGTGACTTTTTAAATTTTTGGATTTAGGGTTTAGACGTCAGTTCCTCTAATAACTGACGTCTAAAGTGTTTTAGAAGTCGGAGTGACGGGATCAGACGTCTATATGGAGTCAAAAAATGACTTTTTAAATTTTTGGATTTAGGGTTTAGACTCGGTTCCCCCCATAACAGATGTCTATACTATTTTAGACGTCAGGACTCTCCCAACTGACGTCTACATGTCTGGAAGGTAGGTGAATAACCATTAATTTCCGCCATATAGACGTCGGGGCCCCTCCTAACTGACGTTTATATGACTGAAAGAAATGACTTTTCACCCACCTGTCAAACATATAGACGTCAGTTAGGAGGGGTCCCGACGTCTATAATATTATAGACGTCGGGGCACCTGCTAACGGACATCTATATAACCAACTTATTTACGAAAATGTCACCGGTCATAATATACGTTGTGCTTATCCTTAATCGACGTCTAAGAGGTGACGTTAAATAGCGTTTTTGCACTAGTGTATATAATCTATTATTTAACTTTTTTGTTTGGATTGTTTGAGTTGTTATATATAGCTTAAATATTTGTTTAGGAACTGGTCCTGTATTTGAACATATAAGTTTTCCTCTCCATTTTCCATTCTTTTGTGATCATTAGTTTTCCGTTTTAGCTCACATTTTCTTCTTTTCTATTGTGCATTATAATATGGACATGTCTAAAGGAGTCTATCATTCTCAAGACTCACTGTTGTAACAGTTTTACTCTCTAAAAAAATTATATTAATTTATTTTGTAAAGTGAGACCAAAATGAAAATATTAAAAATAATAAAATGAAATTAAAAATTTAAAAATAACAAAAGAAAACTATTAAACGTTTTCTAAATTATATATTTAATAAAGAAGTAACATGTTTTGTTGTAAAACTATGGATGTCGTGTTTGGAAGAGTGTTGCCACAACAACACATCCGTCATTAAAAATCATGTCACTTGGTCCTTGTGATGCAGAAACTTCTTCTAATTACTTCCAATAAATGCGGAGAGTGTTGAAATAAGTTACAACGTTAGTTTCCAACGTGTGCCAAGGTTTGATTACTTTTGCAGTGCAATTTGCAAAATGACTGATGATGAGATGTGATTTTCAAATATTTTCTATGATATATCAATTAATGATAATTTACACTTAGTTGTATGATCAAATATAAATTAATAATTATATTTAAATATAATTGAATTCTTTATTATTGTCACATATTGGTTTACATTCATTTTTAATATGATACTTCTACAATTGTATATTAAATTTAGTCTTCACAATTTAAGATTTAACTATTTTGATCCATTATTAGTAAATTTTTAATAAAATTACTAATTAGGCATCTAAACGATTACTTAACATCAGTGGTTGATATTATAAATTATATGACAATATAAAATGTGTAGACGTAAATATTGTACGATTGGTAAATACAAAAATTATATCATATTCAAACTTTTCAAACAAAAAAAAAATGCATTTTTTTTAAATTTGTTAATTTACTTATTTTTCAATTATTTTTTAAATTATCGTTTTTTTTTAAAATTAAAATAACGTTTATGAATGAATGAATAAATAAATAAATAAATAATGGCAAATTTTAAAAAGAACGAAAAACAAATTGAAGAAAAGGGAAAGGAAAAAAGTACTTTGATAAAAAAAAAAGATAAATGGAGACAAAAGAAACAGCACATATGTATTCATGGGATGTGTTAATACTCTTATTTGTTCTGAAAAAATATATTAAAATTCCAAGAAGAAGAATACATAGAAATACCTACTTAAACTTCACGACTTTACTTTCATCTCACCTACAACAACCATGTATTAACACTTCATTTTATTAATAATTTTGTTCAAGAAATATAATGATTATATTGTAGACCCTAAAAAATGATATTTTAGAACTGGTGATAGTTTAAAAATAGTGAGACTTGGTTATTTTAATATTAAATGATTTATTTATAAATAGTTTTGTTATAAACAAGTTTCATTGTTTTAAATCATCTCTTTAGAAACCACTTTTCTAAAGTTCTCTACCTTCTCTCTAAGAGTTCTAACTCCTGAATCATCTGTTTGACGATTATGAAGTTTCTATGAGATCCATTAAGATGTATACCCAAGGCAAAGAAGGAATAGACAAGGGAGCACAAAGACCATGGGATTGAGCCTTATACTTGGCCTTCTTACGTGCTAAGCAATTCCAACAATGTCTCTCAACATGTTTTCTCAAGTAAGGCCAAAAGAAATGTTCTTTTAAGACTTTTAAAGTCTATGCCTTTCTAATGAGTGAAGCCCTTAAATAACCTTTGGGTATACAAAGCATCTTCCCTTTAAAAGGATAGTCAATGTGTTGGTGGAAGTTTTTCCTTACCCCTAGGTGGCACTCACTATGAATGGATAAGAAGTCACCATCTTGAGAATACAACTCCTTAATGTAATCAATGCTAAGAAATTTGGTTTCAAGAAGATTGAGTGGGAATGACACCTAGAGAAGGCATCAACCACTTTGTTGGCTTTCCCTTGCTTATGTTTGATCGCATATGGAAATTCTTTTATGAATTCTACCTATGTAGCATGCCTCTTATTCAACTTGATGTCTTTTAAAAAACTTTAGGGATTCATGATCACTATGGGTCACAAACTCCTTTGAAAGAAGATAGTGTTGCCAAGTCCGCAAAGTTCTAACAAAAACATAGAGTTCATTATCACTAAAGTAGTTAATGTGACTCCCTTTAAGCTTCTCACTAAAGTAGGCTATGGGGTGTCACTCTTGGAGAAACACGACCCTAATGCCTACATTTGATGCATCACACTTAACCTTAAATGTTTTGGAGAAGTTAAGAAGGACTAAGAGTGGTGCATTGATCAATTTATCATTAAGATTTGCAAAGACCTTTACTTGATCATCACCCATTTGAAGTCCACACCTTTCTTAACCAATTCACTTAAGGTGGTGGCTATGGTGCTAAAATTTGGTACAAACCTCCTATAGAAGCCAATCAACCCATAAAAAAAAAAATCTAAGCTTACTCACATTTTTTGGTGTTGGCTACTCCTTTATAGCCACCACTTTCTCTTGGACCACATGAGCCCCTTTCACATTCACCTTGAACCCTAGGAATATCACATGATTTATCCCAAAGATGTAATTTTCTCTATGAGGATGTCATCAAAATAGATCACTACAAACTTGCCTAAGTACTTTCCAAGCACATGATGCATGAGTCTCATGAAGGTATTAGGTGCATTGGTCAAGCAAAAAGGTATGACTAATCACTCATATAATCCAAACTTAGTCTTGAATGCAATCTTCCATTCATCACCTCCTTTAATCCTTATTTGATTGTCACCTCTTTTCAAGTTTATTTTGGAGGATATGACGACACCATGTAACTTATCAAGCAAGTCATTTAACCTAGGAATGAGATGCCTATACTTTATGGTGATTTTATTGATAACCTTACAATTTATGTACGTCCTCCAACTCCTATCCTTTTTAGGAACAAGAGTCACACGCATGACACAAGGACTCATGCTAAGTTGTACCCACCCTTTTTCTAACACCTCTCCCACTTGCTTTTGGATCTCCTTATACTCCTTAGAATTGGTCCTATAAGATGTCCTATTAAGCAAAGATGAGCCTTGTACAAAATATATTTGGTGTTCCATACCCTTTAGAGGTGGAAGCCCATTAGGAAGATCTTGAAAAACATCTTTGTACTCATCTAAGACTAATGACAAGACTTAAAGACATCTAGTGGTTGTACTTTGGAAGGATGGAGAAGACCTACTAAAATAAGATACTAACACATTCTTTTGGGCAAGCATAACCTTTTTCACTCTCTTGTGGGAGATCATGATACCTTTCTTCTTGACCTCCTTGCTTTGCCCTTGTGCCACTTATGTTTTACCCTCTCTCTTTTTTATTTTCATTTTTATTTGGTCCTCATTGACTTAGGTGTGAGAGGTAGTCATAGCTTTCTAGTGACCATTTAAATCCTTATAATTTAGACACTCATCATGTATTAAAAGATTATATTCAAGGGAAAAACAACCCCTTTTGGCTTAAAATATAGAATGAGGTATTCAGAATATGAGTCATATGAATTTTGATGATATCTTGCTATTTTACAATAAAAATTAGGAAGTTAAGATGCAATCATTAGTGTTGAGCCATGGAAGAAACACATGATAACAGGTTTTAACTTTCTGGCTGAGCATGACAAACAAAATTGAGTTATAGGAGGAAATCTCTCTTGTAGACACTTGTTGTAGCACTAATGCATAAGATTGAGCAATCAAGAAAACCTTTCCAAGAAGGAAAGCTTAAGTGTTGAGCACCAAAACAAAAAGGTTGAGCCATGAAGAAAGCCTACCTTTGAAGAAAACCTTTGTGGCTGAGTAGGGAAGCTAATGTTAAGCATCGCCCAATAGTTTAACGTAATTGGGTTAAAAGAACTATATTATTCATTTTTAAAGTTTGAAGACCAAAATGTATCAAAGTTTTAAACATAAATGAATTCTAATTTTGTGTCAAAGTTCAGAGAATAAAAATATACTTAATCCATACTAAATCTACCAAAGCAAGGATTTTTAAAAAAATATAATGAGTTTTTTAAAGGTTTTTTGGATTGATAGAGAGTTAAATAATGATAAATTTCGTAAATATACAAATGACTTTGATTATTGAATTTCGTAAATATACAAACAAATTTGATCAGTAAATTGTTTCGTGTTGTATTTGTTTACTATTTTTCATCAATGTATTTACTTAATTTTTATATAAGTTCAATGTAATTTTTTCATTATCATTGGTGTGGTCCTTTCATGTTTTTTTGTTTTTATTTTTATTTTTTTAATAAAGTTTCATATAATTATAGTAATGCGTAGCATCAGTCTAATTGGAGAAGTGGACGACAATTATTTTTTTATATGTTTTGCATTTTTTTTATTACTAACAAAAGAAAATGAAAAAAGTACATGGTACGATTTTTTTTTATAGAAATAAGTTAAACCAATTATACGAACTAATAATTAACAAATTGAACAATTGGTGACGTTAGAAAGTATACAAAATAAATCTAGACTGTAGACTTATTCAAACTATAAACTTTCAAAATTTTCTTTTCAAACAACTTCTATTTTTATTTATTCATTCACTGAAGTTATATATTGAAACATATTAAATTTACAATTTAAGAAACAAATGGGATTTATGACATAAATATTACAAATAAAAAAATTGCTAAAGTCGAAATTAAATCATAAATGATAATTCACAAAGTAATTCTCCCGTTTTATAATCATCACAATTTAAAATTTAAATTTTAAATTTTTAAATATTTTATAGAATATACCAATATTTGCATAATCATCTAACGTTTTAGTATTTTTATTGGTTTATATTAACGTATACATTAATGTACTAAAGAGAAAATTTTAATATAGTTAAAATTTTGTAATATTAAATAAATTTAATATTTTTCATAATTTTAAACTAGAGCAACTATTTTAAAGCATAAAAAAACTAGAACAGTTATTTTAAAGTGGGGGAAATAATTGATAATATATGTAACATTGATTTTAAAATGATTTTTAATTTAAATGTAAGAGGTAGTTTCTTAATAACTTTTTTAATTCAAAAAATTCTAACAAGTTAAAAATTTCTCTTAACATTTAGAGAAATCTAATAAAAATGGAGTTAACCCTCTTTATTCCAACAGTATCTTTCTCTTTGGAAAAACTTCATTAGAAAAAAAAAATGAAATCCGTCAGGCTAACAAGAGTCAAATTTTTTTAATCTGATAAAAGAATTTAAAAAAAATAAAAGATAAAAAAAAACTTCTTTTTTTTCATAATTTTATGATTTTTATTTATTTAAAATCTTAAAATAGAACTCAAATCTTACATTTATAAAATCTATTTGAAATGTGTTGTGAAAAAGAAAATGTTGTAATTGGAAAGAGACATTTTACTAAATTGATTAGTCAAATTTAAAAGAAAAATAGTTATGAAAATGTGAGTTGAAAGATTAATAATAACAGAAAAAGAAAGACATAAATAGAGTATTTGTTTGGTGGAGGGTATTATTGGATTTGACATTCAATTAATTTAACATCTAATAATCTTTTCATAAATTTTGACCTAATCAACAATCTCATTCCATTCCCTTTCACGTATTAACAAACAATTTAGTAACATGATATTGCTTTGAGTAAAACTGATCTAAAATTTCATCGAGAACATTGAAATTAAAACGGGTTTTGAAAGGTGTAACATTTCAAAAATATAGTCATAAACTATATTTAAGATGATAATATAACATAACAGTTACATATACAATAAAGTTAATTTACAGTTATTCAAAAATAACCATAAATAACCTTTAAAGAAACCCATACAATATACGGGTTAGACCGAACGGTGTTACACTTAGTACAAAAGAAAAATTAGAGGACCGAACGGTTTTACTTCTAAACTGCCTTCTTCTTCCAGCGCTTGCTTCACAGATACTTTTGCACCTTCTGCTCCCATCCAAAGGATGACCATCGCAGTGAAGAGAATGACCGAACGAGATCGATAGACATGACAGGAAAATAAGGGTAAGCTTATGTAATTTAATTAATTCTATCAAACAAATCATTTAAGAATAAACTGAACACCTCCAATCATACAATCATCATACAAAGCATTTCATACAATAACTCGAACGCATAAAACATTATAACCGACCACTTTGACTCTGTCCGGACTGTAAGAATATGTAGCTACGGTCGTCCTTGCACTTGTGGGTGGTAACCTGGAATTGAACCATCAGTATTACTGCAGCATGGAAAACCCTTGAGCTTGTCACACGAGGTTAGCCCGTTAAAACGTCTTAGGTCAAGGTTGTACATACCGCCCAACTAAAGCCTCTTGCTATTCCCACCACATGCGTAACCATTCTCTACTTGAGATTCAGTGACCATTGGAATGTCAGGATGAACGACCACTATAAAGTTGACCATATTCTTACTTTACCAATCAATATCAATCAAACATATTGTATGAATTTGTATAGCTCGTCGTTTCTAGCACCCGGGTGGAACCTGGCTAGGGTACACTTAACAGACCACCACCCGAGGTTAGTCCAGTGAAGCTTACCTCGGCACAAATGTACCTTGAGGCTAAAGGACCTCCTGCCATTCCCACGCATGAATTACCCTCTTCTATATGATGAAGTGTAATCACGAAATTTCAGGATCAAAAACGAAGCTTGAGACTGACCACAATTCATACTTTACTAACCATCAAAATTCATGAGACATTCCTCCTTGGAATTCTCTTTCACAATTATATGGTTCATTCAATAATAATTTACCATCATACTTATGTCCCCAAATACTCAATCAGAATCATAACTTCAATCAAGAACAAGAATTAAAGAAACTATCGTTGTACATTATGAATATGACCGAACGGTAAGAATAACCTTACCCAATAATCATGACCGGACGGTCATGTAACATGATGACTCTCGTTTAAGCCGAATATTGTTTAAAAATCCAACCCATGTGACATCCCCATGGAAAAATAAAGACTTAATCATATTACTATAACTTTGGCCGAGCACTTGGAGCTTTGGCCGAGCACTTGGAGCTTTTGCCGAGTACTTGGAGCTTTGGCTGAGTATTTATAGCTTTGATCGAACGCTTACAATAGGATGAAGTTCTCTTCAAGAAATAGAGTGTTAATACAAGACCGAACACTCATTACGAAACCGAGCGTCAGTACAAGACCAAACACTCTTTACCAAACCAAGTGTCAGTACAAGACCGAACACTCTTTACCAAACCGAGCGTCAGTACAAGACCGAACACTCTTTACCAAACCGAGTGTCAGTATAAGACCGAACACTCTTTACCAAACCGAGCGTCAGTACAAGACCGAACACTCTTTACCAAACCGAGTGTCAGTACAAGACCGAACACTCTTTACCAAACCGAGCGTCAGTACAAGACCGAACACTCTTTACCAAACCGAGCGTCAGTACAAGACCGAACACTCTTTACCAAACCGAGCTTCAGTACAAGACCGAACACTCTTCAAAATAAATAATTTTAGTGTAAAACGAGTACTTGGAAGATTAAGTGCTAGTCTATGACCGAGCACTTCAAAGATTAACTATAAGTATACACCGAACGCTCGTTTAGAATAATGGATGTATGAAAAATAAATTTGAAATTCTTTTGAGGATAACAACTAGACTAATCGGTGAGAAAACTAATGTAAACTTAATAAAATGAAGATTTATATTTTTCAAGTAGAAAACCGATCGGTCAACAACTGAAATCCCTTACAACAAAGACTTCAATCAAGACCGTACGTTCTGAGGGAAAAACCGACCAGTCATATTTGACTCTCGGTCACGCTTTACAAAATTCTGCAAAATTTAGCAGAATCAAAAACCACTCTATTTCTACCCATTTTTAGCCAGCTTACCAAACATTCACACTTTCAAATCAACACGCAACTTCAACAATCATACAAGATCATCAACCATACATTATTCAAGCATCCACCAATTCAAACAAATAAACATAACTAAATTATATAAGCTTCCTTTACCTCTTATTCCAGCTATTCTTCTAAGTCCTTAAGCAACTACTTCTATGGCTTCCAAAAATCCAAAGTCATCCAATTGAAATTCTGATCGGTGCAAATGAAAGGGCTCGTCACCGGGAAGAATTATTCTGAAAGGGGTTGGTGATCGGAGAAAAAGAAGGGTGAGAAATCTTAGAGAGAAGTTGGAGAGTTTAAAGAGAATGAGGAGAAAAATGGGGTTTCTGGAGGTTGAAGACGAAGTGTGCATGTAGAGAAATGACACCAATTTTCAAAATTTCACATTAAATACTACCACCAAAACGGACGCTCGGTCCACTCCCTGCTACCACCTGTCTTCCACTATCTGGAAACTCTCATTCCCCCTGTTGTTACATGATTTTCGATGGGTGAGAAATTAAATGAAGCTGCCATTTATTCTCCCACTTACATTGGAAAGCTAGAGGGTGTGATACCTGTCTTCCACTAAAATAGGAAATTAATAGGGTGTGAAAAAAAAAATTAATTAATTGTGATGATGGTAATTGAATTTGAATTATTGTTTGGGTTGGGTGCCATAAAGGGCAATTAAACATTGTAATGAAGATGGTTCAACCATAAAAGCACCCATGTGTGGAACCATTTTTTTGTTTATCAAATTAATTATAACTAAAAATGCTCTCAATGTCAATATTTTAAAAAATGATCTTAAAAATTAAAATTAAAATCATATAGATTGCAGGGGGTCCACTTACTATTGTTTTTTTCTAGGTCCTTGTTGTAATTTGATGTGGCCACAGGGGCATTTCCATTAATACAAAAACTTCTAAAATAACCTCCTTTTTCCCAGAGTTTCAAGGGGCCCACTTGTTGTCTGCTGCTGTATTAGCCAATTGAAAACAGTGCTTATAAATGGCAGTTTATTCAACTCTGTACTCTTAGGATAGAAAATATTTTAATGCTACTAATAAATTAATTAACAATCAGTTTAGAAAAAAAAAGTTAGATTTGTCAAGCTTTTATTGTTGTAGAGTCGTATACACATGTTTACAATAATTTTTGTTATCATAGTTATGTTGACTTCCTTGAATTTAGTTTTCTTTATATAAAAGAAGGTAGAAAATAAGGAAGTAAAAGAGAAAAAAAAGGGAAAGAAAGAAATAGAGTTAAAAAAAATGAGATTATTTAGATTAAGAAGAAGATTCATGAGAAAAAAAAATTGAGAGTGAATTAGTTATTTATTATAACATATAGAAAAAAAGATATTAGAATATTTATTATAATATAAGAAAAGGTGTTTGGAAATTTATTTTATTATTTATGGTTATTTTGTTAATAATTGTATAAAAAATTATTTTTTATAGTTATTTGACATTGTTAATAAATTTATTATGTTGTCAAATGTGCATAGAAGTTATTCTACTTTTTTCTGTTTATTTTGTTTTTAAACTTATTTTCTCTACAAATAAAAATATATTTCTATATTTCTTTTTCATTCTTAATTTTATCTTTTTATAATTCTAATTAATTAGTCATTTAATAATATAAAGACTTAGAAAATGACATTTTGGAAGCGATAATGGTTTAAAAATAGTGAAACTCAATTATTTTAATATTAAAATGTTTTAATATAAATAGTTTGATATGAACAAGTTTCATAATTTTAAAACACACATCTTTCTAGAAATAATTTTTTTAAAGTTATCTGATTTTTCTCTAGGGATTTTTATCCTTTGGATTGAAACCATAGGATTGATCCATGTAGCAACCTTTTTAATTTAGACTGATCAATTTATCTGCTTGAGTAAGTTGAGTTTCAATCATTTTTCTTGGTCTTTTTTGTTATCTATTACATGTGGGTTTTTTCTACTTGCATCGTATTTTTAGTCATATATATGAGTCCCTACTTATCAGTGATCATAATAGTATGTCCTGATTGTTTTTGTGTTGCTCCTAGATATAGATAAAACATCCTTTGAGCTTGAAGGATTTGGGATTCCTTAAAGCAAGTTCATTTGTCTCTCAAGTAAAGGAAGCTAATTGCATATTTTTATATGATTAATACCTAGTAATTGATAATTCTATGTGTGTATGGTATTTTCTTTTATGATCGAGTTGTGTGACTACGAATTGATGAATGGAAATTGAAATTAGGGTTGTAATTTGGTTCATCTAAATTGTATGATGAAATTGGAAATGTTGCCTGATTGGTATTGCATATGATGTAGTTTTAATCATTGAATGTAGTGTAATATGAATGATGAGTGCATATTTATGCCCACATTTATGTTTTGAAATTCAAATTTTTGATGAGATTTTTGTACTTAAATGATTAGTTAAAGTGAATTTGTGTCGATTGGATTTATTTGGTTTGAGAATTAAAGATGTTTAAAATGTGATTCTTAGTTGCATAAATTATTTTGGATGTTCTAATGTTTATTTATGCAGTTAAAGTTAGAATTTTATTCATTTAAAGCATGAAATTGAATGGTCAAAGTTGGGCCAATCTGGTCAACTTAGGGCTCTTATGCAATTTTGAAGAGAAAGAGATGACTAAAGTGCAATTAGAAGAAAAATTTGGACTTTTGTGCAATTTTGAATAAAATAAAAAGGGTTGAAATATAATTTTGAGCAAGTTTAAATCTATTAGATATTTTAAAAGATAATTGGAGAAAATATATCTTAAGATATTTTATTTAAAATTGTTAAATAATTACCTTATTTAACTATATCAATAAATATCAAAAGATAATATTTGCCAAATCTTTTTGAATCTAGAAAAGACATTATCAAATATTCTCAAAAACATATTAAATATGTTGAATATTTGGAAGATATTAGATATAAGATAAAAGATTTTATCAACAAAGGATTCAGAGTCCAAGCCCAATCAAGCCTATATAAAGAAACCCAGGGGAGGCAAAAATCATACTTCATTCATTCTTAGACTCCTCCACTAGAAGCAAGCATCCACCACTCCTCTCACTTTTATTTTATCATGAGTTTCACTCCATTCATGGAGAGCTAAGTTTATGGGCTATTCCACTGTACTTTCATTATGGATTCTGAGGTTAAGTTGAATTAATGAATTTGTTTCTTTTAATTATTGATTTAATTTATTCTTCTTCTATGTCTTTCATCTCTCAATCATATTAAAAGCAATTATTTTTGCATCATAAGGTGTTTGAATCTACATGCATATTAGTCATGTGAGTTCAAGGGTTTCTAGGTTTGATTGAGAATCTACTTTGATTAAATTTAGGAACTTTCATATGATTAAATGAGTTTTTGCTATCAATTGAGAATGTACTTTGATTGGTGGTAATAATTTCAACTATAATTAATTGAGAATTTACTTTGATTGATTAACTTTTAATTTGGTTAGGAGATTTAAAAATAGACATGATTAAACACAATAGGATTTGATTGAGAATGTACTTTGGTTGAATTCATTGTGAATAATCTAGAAAGGTCTTGCATTTGATTGAGAATCTACTTTGATTAATTGTAAGATCACCCTTAAATTAGTTGAGAATGTACTTCAATTAATTCGAAACTCGAGCAATAATCAATTAAACAATAATCTGTGGATAACTGATGATGAATCTATCTTGGAAAAATAGTGGAATTACCCATTTCATTATAATTGCTTTTAAGTTTCCTATTTGTTCTTCAACATTCTTCAAACATTAACTTCATTAGCATAGTTTTTCACTTTTATTCTTGAGCATTGTGTAGCATTCATAAGAGTCAAATATTGAAAAGCAACTTTGTATTCATTGGGAGATGACTCAGGGTTACTTTAACCCTATATACTTTCTTGAATACTACTTGGCAATACTGAAGTTGCCTTAAAAAGTAGTATTAATTTGATAGCTTCAACGATAGCGTATCAATGAATTTGGCATATGTATTGGTTGTTGGATTGAACTTGTAGGGTTGGAGTGACATAGATTTACAGAATTATGTTTTGTAGAATTATCCAGACTCGTTAGACAAAACTATACTCACTAGGTGAGAATATACTTGTTGGACGAAGTCAAATTCAGAGAGATACTGACTTAGTTGTTGCTGGGAGAGAATATACTCATTGGGCAAGAATATATTCACTAGGCGAGAATATACTCACTAGGCGAAACCAAAGTCAAATAGCTCACTGACTTGATAGTCGTTAGGCAAAGTCAAAGTCAGAGAGTTATTGATTTGGTGCTTGCTGGGCGAGGATACACTTATTGGGCGAAACCAAAGTAAGAGAACTCACCGACTTGACAGTGGCTAGGGGAGAGAAGTCTTGTTGGACAGCTTTAGGAGAATTTAAGTTTTTGAGTTCTAGTGTGTTCTCGTTGGGCGAGCTATCTGGTTGCTGGGCGAATGTGCTTTGAGGCATTACTCGCTAAGTGAACAAATATTTTCATTGAGCAAGATTAAAAACGTCTAACTCTATTTTCATATGTTTTCTTCTAGTATTTTTAATGTCTCATTTTGCGAATGTCAAAAGGATGAAACTGATGTATGTGTACAATGTTGTTTATTATTAATAGAGGTCATGATTATGGTTGTAGAAATTATGGTGATGGTGTTGAGAGAATTTCAAGGAAAAATTATTTGTGGTGACATATAAGGGATCAGAAATGAGATATTATGAACTTTAATAATTATTCACACTCAATTAAAGTAGAATGAATTTTGTGGTTAAATTTGCAGGAGGTCCTAGCCATTGGATTAGTGGTCTTGGGCGTAAAGGGGACTTACCTTATAAGTGGTACGGTGATAACCCCTTTATTTATGACTTTGTAGAGCATAATTACCATGACAAATGCACGCCTACATTAAAGCTCATACATCTGGATAATTGAGTTTAATATCAATGGTTGTGTGAATATATATATATATATATATATATATATATATATAATTTTTCATATATTTATACATGTTCAGTTTGTAATTGATGTAATTTAAATATTTTATGAAAACTCTTTTTTCACATTAGTTTATTCTTTCTTTTGTGTTATTTTATCTATGCGTTTCTTTCCTTTGTGATGATCACCTTATCAACGTGAGCAGATGATGGGTAGGTGTTGACGAGTATAACAAGAAACATTAAATGAGTCATTCCATATATTGATTAGATGAGTCCAAGAATACACATTAGACAAGTATCTTTATACACTAATCAAATGAGTCTTGTAACACACATTAGACGAATTTATTCATATACTAATTAGACGGGTCTAGCAATATACGTTTGATGAGTCCGTTCATACACATATTAGATGAATCTATTAATATACATAAGACGACTCTACACATTCTCTACTTAGACTAGTCTTGCAATGTACATTAGACAAGTTTGATCATTTACAATTAGACGAGTCTAATAATACACATTTGATTAGTGTGTCCATATATTGATTATATGACTCTAACAACATATATTAGGCGAATTTGTCAATGCAATAATTAGACTACTCTAGTAGTACACATTAGACTAGTCTATTCATTACCAGCAGAACATTACCGACAGACTAGTGGCCATCGGTAAATTTGGTTTATCGAAGCATTTACCGACAGAATATGGAATAGTAACATACCGACAAATTAAGGTCACCGGTAATGGCATTGGTAATACCACCGGTAAAGGACACGAGTCATTACCGAAGGTCTCTAACAGTTGGTAAGTGGTTCGATTATATGAAATCAGAATTTGGGATTTCCCTCCCCCAATTACATTTCGCGAAAAATCCTTCTTCCCTAATATTTAGAAGTTCTCCACCTTAATCTCCCTCTGCCCGTTGTGCATTACCCCCCACCTTAACCACAATTGGGATTCGTTCTTCCCCACTCCTCCATTGTAGTTGAAGTCTGCCATTCCTCAATCTCCATATTGGAGGGGGCTGCGTGACGAAGGGGTTGTCGTTGTGTGACAAGGGCTTCCATTATCACGAGGGAGGCTATTCGAGGGGGCTGCGTGACCAGGGGGTTGTCATTGCGTGACGAGGTCTTCCATTATCGCTAGGGAGGCTATTGGAGGGGCTGCTATGGAGGCAAGTTGTACTTGTGATTGATGAACTATAAAAGCTTATGAAGAATTTGTTGTGACGTTGTTAAATGTATGCTCTAAATTGGTTTGTGCATTATGATTTCTTAAAGAACATGTCATTATTGTTCTGTGCATGATTTCATATTCAGTGTTAGGTTTATTTTGTTTTCATTTGCGTTAGATCAAAAGAAAGTGAGTACGAGTGTTAGAGTTTTGCCTAGAGATGAGACCTAAGTGGAAAATAATTGGGTGAATTGTTTCAAGAGGGAATTGTGAGTTAAGAAGGGATTTAATGTCATATTGCAGCAGCTAGTAAGGGGATGTCTCTTATTATTATTCGGTATAATTTTGAATATTATTGATACACAAAAAATTGGAGTTCTAAATTTGATATTGGTGGTAAAAGGAAATTATGTTCAGTTATTTGATAGGTTAAGTTTGTCATTACTCCTAATGTTGTGCTGAAATACATTAGCTCCCGAATGATAAACATAAAGGGAGTCATTCCACTCTCTCCCCTAATCATCACAAGAGTGTCATACCTAGTTATATACCTAGTTATATAAGGAAATGAAAGCATTATATGATATGAAGCCACAGGTGAAAAGGTGCAAATTGCATGTAAATTTTTTTTGGTTCATTAGATGCAGACCTTAGATAATTGGTTGATGCAGGTCCATATGGACCTTCAACAAAGACACTGAAATGATCAATTGTCGAGGGGTTGAAAGCATCTGGTAGAGCTTCTGGGACCAAGTTCCTTCACTTTTGATGACAACACGCAACATTTCTGGCTCCAAATTACTATTAGAAGTAATGGTAAATTGATGCCATTGTAGCTTGCTAATGCCAACTATGGTATAACTTCATTAGGAATCTACAACCCAAACTGTGTGGAGTCTAACTTAATTTTTGCAAGACTAGTTGTGGTAGTTTAAGATGCTTAAAAGCCCATCCAAATATCAACTTATTAATACCCTAGTACCATAGTCAATGATAAAGGTTTGCTCATCAAAAGTATAATTGTGATCCAAGACAACTCAATCATTCATCAAGGTGCAACAATACATAGGACTATTAGAGTCTTATTAGTGTTTGATGTTTCCTCTCGGCTTCTTTTCATTTTTGTTTTATTAGCCTGAGCATAAAGTAAGATGACAACTTCCAAAGTTAATAATGAAAAAGTAAGATGACAACTTGCAAAGTTATGGAGTAATTAGTTATGGACTTATTCTTTTTTTCTTCTAACTAGCTTTTCCTTCACATAGTCCCTTTATAATCATATTTGAATTGTATGCTTAGTTGAATCATATTTGCAAGGCTTTAAGTCCAAAAATAGTGACACAGTGCAACAACCGTGGTCTAGATGTGTGAATTCAAGTATGGTTTAGCATTTGTCATAACACTTTCATCAACCAATTTTACTTTCCTTTCAGCTTTTCACTTTCATTTTTTTCATACACTTTTTGATTCTTGTCATTTTTTTCTCAACTTGCAACATTTATTTCTTTTTTCTCTTGCTTTTGTTTGTTGTTACAACTTTAGCTCATCATATTTCCACTTTCAAACACCTTAGCACCCCATACTTGAGTCACACACCCTTACTTGAATTTGCTCACTCAGTAGTTATAATCAAAAGATGGCCTAAATCATGTTCAAAGTGTGTTCAAGCAATTAGCATAAAAAAGAGTGTCTACAAGTTCTAGAGTGTAGAAATACACAAGTGACACAATTTAACAATTAAGGCTCAAATCTCTCTAGGTGTAGAATGTGTGATGCACAAAGTGTCTAAGCATGTTAACAAACCTAATCATCAATGAAAGAAATGCACAAACCAGCTAGAAATCTTTGTACTCAAACCAAAATTATCACATACATCCCAAAATTGACCATAATGAGTGAGTGAAAATGTAAAATCAGTAAAAGATACCTAAAATTATCTACACAAGTTCTAATGGATTAGAAATGAAAAATAATTGACTCAAAAATTGATTCCTAAGACAACTTAAAAAAATCACTACTTAAACCTCAAAAGCTCTACCAAAATTGTCACTAGAATAGTAAAAATTTGCAAATTGCACTAAACTAGCCTAAGAAAACTACAAAGAAACTATCCTAACAAGTTTAGAACAGTAAAACTTAGCTAATAGAAAACTCACACTACAAAAACTACCTAAAACCTAAAATATAACAACCTAGAACCTAAAACTAGTAACTAGAATAGGCTAAAAGTGCTAAGAATGAAAATTGTATTAAACTACTAATTGAAGTTATAAAATAACTATCTAGACAACTTTTAAAAGATAAAAATCAAGTCACAATTCGAAAATAACAAGAAAAGCAAAATTTGACTATTGAGCACCTAAAAATGCACTAAAATAGGCTAAAATTGGAAAATCTTAAAACTGCACTAATCTAATTATTGGGACCACTAAAACACTATCTAGACAACTTTTGAATGTTAAATCAACTCAACAATATAGTATGTGCACTTGATCTGGAGCCTAAGATGGGTGCTTCTCAAGCTCCCTACACCTATCACCATAAAGGTTGCCACCTTATGAAATCAACTCAGCAATGCTGCTCTCTGTAACTAGCTGCAACCATTTATTCCAACATTTTACTCAAATACCTAGTTCATCCAAATGCATCACATGTCAACAATTTTTAATATGAGTTATGATGACTACATTTTGATGGGTGGCCCATGAGAGGCCACTGACGGGTAAGGTGGCCCATGAGAGGCTACATAACATGTTTAAGGAGTGCTTCAGCCTCTATAAAGGCTTGACTGGTCATTTAGAAACCTGTTTAAGGAGTGCTTCCTTATTGCTTCCATAATAGGGTCATTTACAAACCTGAATAAGTTATTGAATGGTCATTGTTCAATGCCATGAGGTTGAACAAACTCATATCCTCATCCAACGCCTTTTCCCTTGCACTATCCAACATAGGGGACAATAACCCATTTGCTTCATCATAAAAGGAATGACTTAGTACAAGTTGGACAGTCTTTTCTCACCCTCTTCTCTCATTCTAGCCTCCTCTATTTGTCATGTATTTCCGTTTTCTCCCAACGAAAAGCTTACAACATGCATGACAAAGTAAAAGTAACTCTTCTCCTGCCTCACTTTTCCTTTTTATGAGATATAAGTCCCTCCAAACTCTAGTGTACTCCCTGGTTGACTCAGAATAAGATCACACATTCACCTTAAGAAACTATACATTTAAGATATAAGTCCTTCCAAAGTCTAGTCTACTCCTTAGTTGAATCAACTTTGCCCAACAATGATATTTAGCCTTAAACAAATTATGATCCAATAATTCTAACAATTACTCCTATATAAATTAGTCTACAATAGCAACAATTTACAGCCACCATTATCGATATCCTAAAGGGATATTTGACATTTAAAGTAGTGCCCTTGTACCCATTCTAAACATATTAACTTTAAATTGGTAATGAATTAGGTATTCTACAACCCATTCATTCTTATTTCTAATTCAGTGTTGACTGGTTTACAATATAAAGTAAAACATGGTCACACACATTTACAATATGAAATTGCCACTTGAGTTCTTGCAATCTACAGTTGATTTACTGGTACCTCTCTCCCATATGCAATATGTAGTTCACCCTAGTTGCTTTTTTTGAGCTTAGTTGAGTGTAAGTACACCTTGTAGAGTCAATTTCATTACTGCCTACTCCATTGTTTACTTATAACTTAAAATTAATGGTCTACTTGAGCTATTTTGTGCTATTACAGCGCCACTAACATTCTGTACATCTGATCAAAGTTGTGAAATTATAATCATCTTGATGACAAACTTCCATTACCATTAACATTCTATTTTTAGTGAGTTTTAAGGTTCCTAGCATTAGGCTCCACCTAGACACCATTGGGTGCTCACTTGACAATGAACTCCAAAGGTTTAGGGCATTGTACACTATAGAGACGGTTAAACACTCACTTGATTGATGGCTCTAGGGTCTTGGCGTTGGGTAGTGACTTGTTGGTGTTGGGCACCAGTGGGCTAATGGTGAGCATAAGTGTGCTTTATTAAAAGCTTATGAAATTGGAAATTAGAGGTGTTTTATAATCTATGAAGATTTTCCTATTTTTTTATGGTATGAATATAAGTAATTCTATGGAGAATTTCTTCATTAAGCATGTGTTAATGTATGTATTTAGTGAGAGTCTATATTTTAAGCCATCCTAACTCTACTAAACTCATATAGAGATTGAAGTTTAACTCCTAAGAGTTGAAGAAGGTTCTCATCCTGGGATTTTGGTTTGAAAGAGAACCAGTCTGATGATGATATAGAGAATTAACCCTATCATGATATATGTGAGCCAGGTGGAGCCATAATGATTATCTTTTTCTTACTCCACTATAGAGAATTTTTATGATAGGTGTAGGACTTAATATGTATTCAACTCAATACATGTTATTCTAAAAAGTGAGTCTAAATAGTGTCAATGTCTTCACAATTTCTTTTTCTAATTGAATTATATGTATTATAAAGTATAAATGAATAGTTAAAGTTTGTGCTAATTTATCTTTATAATATAAGTATATGATAAAACTATAAAAATCAATTAATCATACAAACAAAAATATTTAACTAGGTTTAGAGATAGAGGACTAAAAAAATCTTATTCAAAATATATGAACTAAAACATGATTCTTAAATGTAGAGAATGAAAAATACATTTACACAAACAGAATAAATTTATTTAAACTTTCTAAATAAAAATTATACAAGTATTTATTTGATAACGTTAATATTTGATACATATTATTTGTGGTCAGTTATAATGAGGCAGCATAAACATTACATTATTTATTTAATTAGTATAATTGCTGGAACCTTAATTACATCATTTAATTCAAAGAGAATGCATTTATTTTCAAAGCGAAATTTATGTTAATTATAGAATGACCTTATTATTAACATTTTTGAATATTTATAAAAAAGCAAAATAATCTATTCTCAAAGTTATTCATGTTAACAAATTTAAAATATATCAAATATGTTATTTAAAGGCTTTTTAGAGGAAATTTAATCATCAAGTATGCATGATAAATCTATTATTATTTTTATATTAATAATATTATGGTTTTTTTTTTAATTTTTAATAATTATGTTAAAACTATACAAAAAAATGTAATTATTTATTAATGAAATTTTTCTTCCATTATAGTCTCATTATAATTATTTTTTTTATAAAAAAAATACATGATATAATTTAATATATATAATATAATATAAATATTCTTTTTTCAAGTGTAACTCAGTCAGTAATTTTATATATTTTCTTATCGTTATGATTGTTTTATATTAAATTTTGTTAAGATTAAATAATGAGTGATTAAATTATTGATGTTTTGTGTGTTTAGAAAAACATATATTATGTTAATTTAGAAGTATAGTCGTTTAATCATTTAAATACAACTATCATTTTTGAAAAATACATTTAATGGAATGGAAGATATTGAATTGTATAACATTTTAACAAAAGTCTATATGTACTTATGTATGTTTAAATGTTAAAATATTAAGTATGATAGTATGAATACTTATGCTGAAAATGTTCTGTTATCTTTTAATGATAATAATAGACAGCATATGATATGTTATTTGACCATTGATACGGTTAGGAAAAAACAAGGAAGATGGAGAGAATCTAGAAATGCCCATTTGTTTGTGATAAATAAAAATATATTCTGAAAAAATCAACGAAAAAATAATACTTATTTTTATATAATATAAATGGTAAAGGAAGGTTAAGAGAGAAAGAGAGAGAGAGAGAGAGGAGTGATGAAAAAGCAGAGAATAAAAAGAGACCGGATGTTGACAAATTTCATGTCACTGTTCTTAGAAGGTCGTTTGTTTGTGTGAAGATTTCTTATCTGGGATCTCTCTCTTTAAAAATGTTTCTCTCTCTAAGAAAAAAAGGTCCATTCTTTCTTCTCCTAATTGTGTGAGTGTTCTTTGAGAGAGAAAGAGAGAGAAGGAAGAGTGGCTGGCCCAGCAGATCGAAATCTCTTCTTTTTCTTCAACCTGATGACGATCTAAGCTCTTTCAATGGTGTTGCAACAACACCCTCTTTGTTATTTTGTCTTATAATTGTTATTGGTTTTAGTTCTAGTTACCCTTTTCGGCTTCAAATAGCTGGAGACTAAAAAGGCTCTGATTTTTCTCTCTTTCTCTCTCTCTATCTCTCTCTGTGATTGTGTTGGTGCTTTGAATGGTGGAATCTCTATGGGATTCTTGAAAGAAGGTGTTTAGAGGATGTGGGTCTGAGGTAAATTTTCTTTTACTCTCACTGGATTTTTTTTTTATTAATTTATGTATTTATGTATGGGTACATATATAATTTTTTTTTTCACTTTGTGAATGTTGGTTTTGTTTGTTTATTTTCGGTTCTTTATTGACTGTGATGAAAGTGGAGAATTCCTTGGATTCTGTTGTTGGGGAGATTGTTACTCCAATTAACTCCGGCGCACAGCTGTTTTCATTTTTAATTAGGCTTTGAATTTTGTTGATGGAAAGTTCTGATACTTAATTTTAGGCTTTCAAATGCTTCTTCAGGTTGTAAGCATCCACAGCTGTGTTGGTATAGATAATTGCTGTAGTGGATCTGCTTAATTGAATTTTGTCATTCATTTGTCCTGTGTTTGGTCCTTCAATCTTTATGCCTCTGAAGTTTGAATTGAAGTGAGGGACCAGTGTTCCCTAAAATTTTGGGTTACTTTATGATGTGCCTTGTTTGTAACTGCTCTGGAGATTTTTCATCAACCATTTACAAAGATTTTGAAAATTTCCCAGACCTGAGATTAATTGGTGAAGTTTGAATGTGTTTCATGCATATGAAAGCTTGACAAAACTCGTGTTATAGAAGGTTGTCTACTTTGCCAAGATTTAGGTTTATTGTCATCACTTGTGCTTGTGCTACTGCCTATATGCATATATTTCAGCTTTTGTTTGCTTTGTTAGGATAATCAATGAATTTATAAACCTTTTCCACATTCCTACCAAATGTGGTTTTGTGGATTTGGCTATTACTTCCATGGAGTGATTACTACTGGCAGGGTAATGGTTGTGTTCAACTGTACTAGTTGACCTATGGCATTCTTGGGCAAAGTTCTCCACAACAAAATATTCAAATACATCAAGAGAATCTAGAGTGTATTCAATAAGTGTTTCCAGATTGGGGTAAAAGAGGCCATTTTATATTGTTTGGATCAGTTCGTTAGATTGACTTCAAATTTATTATCGCATCTTTAGCGAATTGTGGGAGGTTTGCTGTTTTGGATGTTGTCGGTTTGTCATTACAATAATAATGATCCCTATTATAAATCTTTTGACGAGTCAAAGTAAGCAGTAGAGTAACAGTAATGCATTTATGCATTCAGCGGTTGAAAATCATCTTTTCAAGGGTGTTGCATTCCTATCTACTTTCCTAAGCATTGGTAATTTGCCCATCTACATCCCTAAGCATTGGTAATTTGTGAATTCTAGCTGGTTGTGGTAATGTGACCTAGTAATTGTTATGTTCCTTTTATAAATTCACTTCAAATTTATTGTTGCACCTTTAACAAATGATGGGTGGTTTGCTGGTCAAGGATTGTTGTCGATTTGTCTTAACAATAATAATGATCCCTATTGTCAATCTTTTTGTGTCAAAAGCCAGCACTAGTGAAACGGTAATTCATTTACGTGTGGCGTAAAATCCTCTATTCAAGGGTGTTCATTTTGATCTGCAACCCAAAGAATTTGTAGTTTTGTGAATTCTCAACTGGTTATGGTAATATGAACTAGTAATAGTTATATCCTACATTGTAATATATTATATATTCTCTATGGCTAACATGGAAATTCTTAAATGCATGTCATTCCTTTTCTATATTGGATGAAGTACATACACATTTTCTTGTACCATAAAAGTTGATGCATAATGTTAAAAGTAGTACCTCTGATTCATAGTGTATTTCACAAAAATTAGCTCAAGTATCATCATGCATTTAAAAGCTTTTAGCATTAGTGACTAAAAAATTGACATTGCTCGAAATAGAAAGAAATAGGTCATAATTGCAACTGGTTAAGATTTAAGATGCATGTTATAGGAACAAGTACATGGGAAGGAGTGAATGAGGTTTTATAGGCGGGGATTTACTTTGAAGAATCCAATTCTTTGTTTTGACACCCTTATTTCTGAGATAAACTGAACTGAAGTGCAGAAAATTCAATCTATCCAATTCTGACCATGTTCATCTTTGTGTGTTGAGAAGTTTACTAAACCATTCAAGTGGAATTCAATTTTCGTTAAAAAGTGAGTATCTGGACATTCTATTTGTGAGATTCTGTGCTATCATTCCATGTTATGCCGTTGAGTCTGGATTTGTGTTATTCAGTTGTTTGACTGCTTTTATTGATGGGGTTTGTTGTAGTTGATACAGTGCAGCATCTGAAATGTTTATTTGTTCTCAAATACTGATTTGCATGTTACTGATCAATCATCAGGAATGGGAACCAAAGTTCAGAATCTTCCAGGATATTACTCAATGAGAGATCTTAATGAGGAATCTAGCAGTTGTGGCTGGCCCCTATTCTATGGGGATAAGTCGCTCTCAAATGGGCAGTACTATAATAGTTATTTGCCAAGTTCTGCAACAGATGCATGTTCTGGATATGATAGGGATGCTGTGAAGCGGATGATGCTTGAGCATGAGGCCATATTTAAAAATCAGGTAGGAAACTTCTAGTTTCGGACTTTGTCCTGAGACTGCCGCATGAATAATTTGTATGGTGTGGATTCAGTGTTTATGGATTGAGTCTTATTGGTTCATTTTTTGTTGTATTTCTTTTTTTTTATGCATCTTAGAGATCTCTGTCTTAAACTGTGTTATGTTTCAGTAGTTGCAGCAGGAGCTGATAACTCAGTAACTTATCATATTATGTTGCAAGATTAAGTTCACTCAGTTTTAGATTTCCTATATCATGGTTCAAGTGATTTTTTTTTCTTTTGAAGTTTAATTTCTTTTGTATGCCATGATTGTTGAACCTTTTGATATATTTAAACAATGTATTTCAAGCAGGTCTATGAACTTCACCGTTTGTACAGAATACAAAGGGATTTGATGAGTGAGGTTAAAAAGAAAGAACTAGACAGAAACCAGATACCAATTGAGGCATCGTGTTCCACAGGTCAAATGGCATCTCAATTAACAAATGATGCCGGACAAAAATGGCATATTCCTTTGGGAAATTCTTGTGGTGCTAAAACATCTGTGTCCGGAATTGAGGGCATTCATTCTCCTTTGGATTCGATGAAAGGGATTGGCAAACAAACAAGTCCGTTTCCATCCCCAAATGGATGTAGTTCGAAAGATGTTGAGGTGCTTGAGTCCAGACCCTCAAAGGTGAGGAGAAAAATGTTTGACCTTCACCTCCCTGCCGATGAGTACATTGATACTGAGGAAAGTGAAAAGCTCAGTGATGAAAAGACAAGTGATCCATCTTTCTTTCTTCCTGATCGAAACTGTAAAAATGGGAAGGAGGGTGATGGGGAACATTTTTGTGGCAATGGTGAGAAGACTGGCAATCAAGAAGACACTTCAAGATCTGAGCAATCTTTAAGGAGAAGAAATGGTTTGGCTGACTTAAACGAACCTCTTCAAGTGGAAGAAACATACAATTCTCCATATGTTCATGTTCTGGACCGTAATCCCAGTCAAGGGGAAGCTGAATGTTCTGATCTCTATGCCGCTCCCAAACAAAAGTCAGAGTTTTTTGGTTTATCTAGGGAACAATTGCTCAACTCAAATCATGGAACTGACAGTTGGGCTCAAAATAATGGTTATTTGGAGAACAATAGGGGTGGAAAAGGGTGGTATCAATCAGTACCTGGGGCAGGTTAGAGAATGAATTACTGTACATTATGCACTTTGTTGCCTTTCTTCTTGTTTCCTGTTTATAAACTATCTTTTAGCAGGAGTAAAATTGAATCTTTTTTCTCCAAGTGAAATTTAAATCTGTTTCCTTTGTGTTTCTATATTTTTGGAGTACATTTGTCTTTCTTATCTGGCAACAATCACCATTGATATTTACTTCTGATTATAATTATTCCATGACAATCATGTTACTAATATTCACAGGGAAAGCTAATATCAACGCACAATCTGGTCCACACGTCCTCAGACTGGAGAAATCACCCTTATCTTCCCAAACAATACAAGATGCATTTAGTAAATTTCATGAACCTGCATCTGATTTTATAAATGGTCGAAACAAGGCTGCTGATATCTGGAAGGAAAAGACAGTTAGTGACTTTCATATCAGTGAAAGAAATCATGAATACACCATCAACAAGCATCCTGAGTCTGTGATACCATTACTTAGACCTGGTCTTTTTGCAGCTTCTCCTTCCTCTGATTTATCTAAGTCTTGGTCTCATTCAACTTCTTCTTGGGAAATGGCCAATAGCAGCCTAAGCCAGAGGTTGATGTCAATTCAGACACCTCCATGTCAGGCATCTGGTGCTTTGACTAGAATTTCCCAGTCACAAAGCAATGGGATATTGGAAGAATGCTGGCCTCTGAATATGAATTCCAAGCCTAGCACAGGTTCTCGTTGTGATGCACCTCTACAGAATGGATTTTTCCCTGGGTCTTCATCTGGCTCCAAGGAACCATCAATGAACATCTCTTCTATTAGCTACGACTATCTCAATCATAAAAATGACTTTAAGATAATTCCCGATCATTTTGTCAATAATGTTCCATCCAAATCCTGTAAGGGTTCAGATTCAAATTGTAATAACATGAAGTCTGGAAAAGATATTGATTTGAATGTTCTGCTTCCGAATAGTTCATCCAACAACTTTGTTCCCCAGTCAGGCATTGTTGGGATAATGGATGGAGAACAGAAGAATGAGGAGTGTCATGTTGCGTTACCCTGGCTTAGAGGAAAGACAACATGTAAGAATGGAGTACAAAACTCTGCAGGAGAGTCAGGTTTATTCCATGCTGCCTCATTGTCCAACAAAGATGAAACTGGAAAGGGACCTAGCGGGCAATTTATGCACAATATAAATTCAGTTTTGTGTTCTAATGACATTGAGGTGAGGAGGACAGAGGTGTACGAAAGCTCTAGGGATAAGAAAATTCTTGGAGTTCCCATATTTGAGATGCCTCGTATTTCTGCCAAGGAGTTGTCCTCAATCACTTCTCAGTCTGTGTCGAATCATAATCCATCTGATGTAAAAGCAGTGGAAAATAAGAAAAAACAGATATTTGATATCAACTTGCCTTGTGATGCTGCTGCTGTTGAGTTGGATAAAGAAGCATTCACTGAAACTGCTGCTAGCAAGACAAGGTCTCCTACAAAAGCAGACTCTAGAAATCAAATTGACCTGAACTTGAGTATGAGTGAGGATGAAGGATCTTTCACAACTATACCAAGTGACAATGTAAAAATGAAGGCAGATATAGATTTGGAAGCCCCTGTTGTTCTTGAGACAGAGGAGGATGTTCTTTCCGCAGAAAAGCCACTTGAAACTTCTCTACAATCATCGCAAGTCCTAAAACATTCAGTTGAACAGCCAAAGGATAATGAACTTATGACAAATGCAGCAGAGGCAATTGTTGTCCTGTCATCTCTTTCCTTAGATGAAGTGGATGGTGTGACCAGTGAAAGTTTATCAGAATGTCCAAAGGTGAACTTGCTAAATTGGTTTGCAGACATAGTTTCCTCATGCAAAGAAAATGTAGAGGGAAATTGTGATGTTTCAAGGGAAAAAGATGCCGAGGACAACGACCAGCGTTCCTCAGGAGGATTGGATTACTTTGAGGCAATGACATTGAACTTGCCATACACCAAGGAAGAAGACTACATGCCCAAGCCTCTTGTTCCTGAAAACTTCAAAGTGGAAGAAACAACTACTTTGTTACCAACTAGGACACGAAAGGGGCCAGCAAGGAGAGGGCGGCAGCGAAGGGACTTCCAAAGGGACATTCTTCCAGGCCTTGCATCTTTATCAAGGCATGAAGTAACAGAAGATCTTCAGACATTTGGTGGGATCATGAGGGGAACAGGTTATTCATGGAATTCAGGATTAACTAGAAGAAGCTCATCTAGGAATGGTGGTGGCCGGGGAAGGCGACGGACACAGGTTGCCCCCTCTCCCCCTACACCAGTGGCAACAAATGAAACTAGCACCCCACTGATTCAGCAGCTTAATAACATTGAAATTGGATTGGAGGATAGAAGCTTAACAGGTTGGGGCAAGACAACAAGGAGGCCCCGCCGACAGAGGTGCCCGGCCGGTAACCCTCCATTGATCCAGTTAACCTAATCACTACTAAGAGGCTTAAAACTTTTAGATGACAGTTTATAGAGGTAAGCAGTGCCGGTTTTTATATTAATGGAACACATGATGTTCTCAGGCATGAGGATTTCTCTTGTAAATTTCTTCAACCCGTATTTGGGTATATGCTTGATTCTCAGTCTTTGGGGTGGTAACAACTTGTATTATTCTTAAATAATGTTGCATGATTTCTTCTCATTTTTTCTTTATAGAACTGCTGAGATATATACAGTGTTCCTTCAATTCACTACTCTCTCACATTCTAGGACTTTTATCAATGATTTTATGATTAGTCTCACTCTGCATCAGTTGATCCTTCATTTTAATCTAATAGCATTTATATTAGCTTACATTTCTTGATGAATTTAATAGCCGACATCATAGTGTATTAGATTTGTTCCTTTGCTATGGATATGTATGGTCATATTGTGGTCCCAAAACACAGCTCATTTTGTTGTGTAATCATAGATTTAATAAAATGTATTTTGTTGTGTAATCATAGATTTAATGAAATGTTTGTATGTCAAGGAACCGTAGGTATAAATTTTTCCCATTATTTTGAAATCTTTATTATTCTATCATTCTTTTTTTCCAAAGCATGTGCAAGGTTTTCTTTTCTAATTCTATGGTCCATTTGAAGCTGGTCAATGGTAGGTGGAGGGAAAACACTGATGAAACTTGTCTCATGAATGTTGGAATCTCAGAAATATATCATAGTTTGAGGAACACACAAGTAAATTATAAAATGTTGGAGTATGATGCAGTCCCAAGTAGATCTGAGAAAAGATATTTTTTACTATTAAATCCATGTTTGAGCTTAAGTTGACCATCACTAAGTCATAAGTGGAAGGTGCATTTGTTCTCTAACTTAGTATATGTTTTAAGATTTTTTTCTTGGTTGAAATATTAAAGTGTTTCAAAACATATTAATAAGAAAACAAAAAATAAGCACAATATAAGGAAAAAAAAAAGTAATCATTACATAGTCTATTAACAACAACATTGTCTCAGTTACCCTTCACAACTGTTGAGAGAGTTAAATTGAGAATTTTTTTCTTATTAATTTCTCTACAAAAATTATTTTTACTTATGCTGAATTAATTTTAATTCTTGAGAAAAGTTTATTTTTAATTTATCGTGATTGCAACAAGATTGGAATGCAATAATTAAAATGAAAATGAAAATTAAGAGGAAGAATAGAAATAAGAATGCTTGGAAAATGAGTATTGTATTTAAGTAAAATAGAAAGCTACAAGCTTAAAATGATTATTGGTTCTATAATTTTCCTCTACCCACATGGTGGAGGAAATAGGTTGTAAATATTAAAACACTCAACATATTTAAAGAATTGTATTCAATATAATAATTTTAAGATAGATAAATAACTTATATATTTTTTTTAAAATTATACAAATTAATATTATATGACAAAACTTGAAAATATTACTTGTTGTCACACTAGAAGTACAATAACATCTAATTTTTAATACATGAAAAATACTAAATCAAACCTACTTTACTAAACTAAAATCATATTAAAATCTACTTTTAATTGCATTTTAAATTTATATAAACTATTAAACTTGACAAGTCAATATTGATTTCAATTGTCTATTTCATTTGTTTGTGTTCACTCTATTTCTTTGTGAAAATATAGTCTTGGTGTATAACTAATCTGATCTCTGATATGTACAGAAAGGTACATATGAACAATAAAAGAAGATAATTGAGGTGAAGCTTTTGAATGGTTGACTCAGAAAAACCAAAACAGAGGCATGCTAACATGTTTGTCCACTCTCTGGACATATTAGGAAAAGTCATTTATATGACTGAAAAATACTCTTCTTTTGTTCTTTTACTTTTCTCTCTTTAACTAAAAAAAAAAAACAGAAAAAAAAAAACAAAGATTGTGTGGTCTTCTTTGATTCCTTTTTCTGACCTGCTACATGCAAGATTGGTTCACATGGTAAAGACAAGAAAGAAAGAAGAGTAATCAAGACAAGATGCCAAACAGAATTGTTCACAGCAAGTGCATATTGTTATTTTAATGTGTTTGTCTATTATTATTTTTATTTATTTTTATATTTTTTAAATCTTTTGTTTGATTGGTAAACGAGCAGAATAATATCTTAATTAAAATAAGTTAAGACAAGAATAATCCCACACATGAAAGTGACAAGAGATAAAAATATATAAGCAAAATTTTTATGCAATTATTGTTTTAAGTTGTATCTTGACCACAACTTTATTATGTTTTCTTGGAATAGTGTTGATTATTACAAATGGCATAACTATTGTAAAATAAGAATGAAAATTAAAGGTTTTTTTTATTTATTTATTATTTCTAGAAAAGAGACTTATTCCAAGGAGAAGAGAGATGACAATGACTAGAGAGAGCAAAGAGATTTTGGCATCTTAAATTGTTTATGTTCTAAATTACTACAATTCTTTTTAATATCAACTCTTTTGTGCATTTTCATTATATAAATATTTTTAATAATTTATAAGAAACAATTATTCTGAACAAATTTCTCAAACCCTTATGTAATATAAATAAAATAGACACTTATTAAATTGTTTTTAGTAAAATGATATTCATATTTTTAGAATTTTTAATAAATATTTATATTATTTGAGTTTTTAATAAATAAAACTGTCATCGTGTTTCATTTTTTTATATTTTAATAAAAATGATACTTAATGTTCTTTAGTTATATTTTAACTAGTGAAAACAAACGTGTACATAAGAAAGTTTACTTTCTACTTTTTGTTATGATAATAAAAAATAAAAAATTATTTTTATTATTATAATTATAAATTTAAATGTAAATATTGTTTTATAATTTTATTGTAAATAGTTTTTATGAGATTAAAATATTTTAATAATTAGAAAAATATATAAATATAATTAAATATTTTAAGTAAAAGATGAAACTGTTTATTAGTTACAATTTAAAAGAACTATTTAAATTTAAAAAAAAATAAGAAATAAGATATGGTAAATAATTATTTTCAATTAAAAAAATATTATTAGATATTGTTAAATATTAGTTGATATTTTTCAATAATATTATATTATTACAAATTAAAAATATTTTAGAAAACTTTGTCCTAAGATTTTCGATGAAGAAGGAGGAGTTATAGTTATAGGAGTTATAGTAGTGGTGAATGAATGACTAATAAAATAAACTAGGGTATATGAGTTGCATTTGAAAACCCATATACTAAGATCTTTTATGTTGGTGAGAAAACATGGTTTTAATGATGTATTCACATTTTGATGTTTGTATATTAAAAGATGTTTGAAATAATTTTTAGTTTTATGTTTTTTTTTAGAATCAAATCTGTTTTTTCAAATAATTTTTTTTAGTTGAGATTTTTAATTAAATATTTATTTTAAATTATGTAATTTAAAAAGAAAAAAAATTGAAGTTTAACAGTTTTTATTTATTTAGTTGATAGTTCTATAATTAAAAAATTGTTACCTTTAAAAAAGTCAAATAAAAACAAACAATTAAAATTGATAAAAAAAAAGTTATTTAAAAAGTAAATTAATAAATAATTATTTAAATTTTAAAAACTTTTATTTGAAAAGTAAAATTGATAAAATAATTATTTAAATTTTAAAAAAATTTTATTTAAAGGATAAAATTAGAAAATAAGGAGAATCTCCTATAGGTGTAAATAAAGTATTATCCATCTTTATTATTTTCACTTAAGAGTGGCGCCTGGGCGTCCTGAAGGGGGGCTGAGCGCCTTTTGTTTCGCTGTTTCACCAAAAATGTGGCGTCTGGACGTTCCAGAAGGGGGTTGGGCGTCCTTTGCCTCGCTGTTTTTATTTAATCTTGGCGCCCGGGCGCCCTAGAAAGAATGGTAGGATTATTTAACATAATTTTGAGGAAGATAAATATAATTTTTTAAAATACAATATTTATTGAAAAATGCATGTTTATATAGTAAGTTTTATTTAGGCTTAATAGTACTAACAGTGCCAATTTTTGTTAGATTTGTTTGAAATGGTCCTCCTGTTTTTAAAATGGTTAATGTAGTTTCAAAGATTGTAATTTGTGTTCAATTTAATCTTTTTTTGCAAAGGCTAGTTTAAATAGTTAACAGTCAACTGTCCAGCTATGCAATATCTAAATGAGATGTCATTTAACTACTCACGTGGACACACATATTAGGGTTTTTGTTTTGAAAATTAAATTAAGGGTATTAGTTGAGATGATGGAAGAGCGCTAGTGGTGGTCACAATTCTTGTTCTCTCTCGAATGAAAAAGAAGATGAAGACATTGCCACAAAACGGGGCTGGGGCGCCCTTAAAGGGGGTTGGGCGCCCTTCAGTTCGCATTTTCATTGAGGAGTGGCGCCTGGGCGCCCCTGAAGGGGGTTGGGCGCCCTTTGCTTCGCTGTTTCACCAAAAATGTGGCGCTCGGGCGCCCCAGAAGGGGGTTGGGCGCCCTTTGCCTCGCTGTTTTTGTTTAATCTATGCGTCCGGGCACCCCAGAAGATGGGGGCTGGGCGCGACTTTTGCTGACATGGCATCCTAGACCTATTTAAGGCTTCCATGCAACGAGGGTGTCATCTTCTTGGCGGCTGAAGCTCGAAAACACCCTTTTGGACCTGTGGGAGCTGATTTTGGGCAGTGGGAACTCTCATTTCTTCTTCCTTGGGTCTTCATCTCTTCCATTTTCTTCCATTGTAAGCTCAAGCTCTCCATGACTATGGAGAGCTAAGTTCTTTTTGTTGGGGAATGATGTAAACTATGAAACTCTTTTGTAAATGCACTTGTTTTGAATGAATATAAGCTTCTTTCATTATTTGCTAGTGTTTATTTCCTTTTCTTAAAGCTTGTTGTAACTTGATCAACCATAGCATGATTCTAGGGTTTGCTTAATGTTGGGAAATGTTGTGTGAACCTTGAACTGGACTAAACACCTAAGGGAAATTGTGTCTAGGGATAGAGCTTGGTCCCTTAGTTGTCTTAAACCTCTTCTCTTAATGCAGATGAACTTGTTAGGTTGCCAAGGGATTGTGATTTAACAAGTAATTCTAGGCTCTCTCACCAAGGGATTGGGTTTGGGTAAATGGGTAGGTTGACAGGAGCATTATAATGAAGAAGTAATTATGTGCATTTGCATGAGAGTGTAATAGTTGAAATCATTCTCCAACATCTCCATTCCATATCATTTCTAATCATACCATCTCTTAATGTTTTGACCACAAGAAGTTCAATCTTTTACTTTTGCATTATGTTTATGTTCATTGCACCAATTCATATTAAATGGAATTATTCGTTAGTCTAAATTAGTTAGATAATTATACGACTATAAAGTGTTAAACGAGTCTCTTAGGATACGATATCCGGTCTTACCGGTTTATTACTTAGAACGATTTGGTACGCTTGCCAAAGAGTTAACAAGTTTTTGGCGCCGTTGCCGGGGACTCGGTGTTATCACTTTACTTTTGTGTGATTTCTAACCCATTTAGGCTTTATTCTTATATTCTTTTTATTGTGAATAATATTTTTTTTTATTATTTTTGGCTAACGTGGTGCTCTAGTGTTGTTGTCTCTAGTGTATGCAGGGCACAATCCGTACTAGGAGCACATCATCCTCTGAACCTCTTCTCTTGGATCCTGAAGTTGAGAAGACTGCTAGAAGAAACAGCAGTAGAAGAAGAAGAAGAGAAAACCGGGCTTCTAGAGAAACTTCTCCCATCCCTAAGATTCCTGAGATTCCTGAGCAACCCATCTTCCTTCCAACTGATCAAGAAGTGGAAAATATGGCTGATAATCAGAATGGCAATGGTGATGGGCAAGCTTGACGCACTTTGGAGGATTATTCTACTTTTTTCGGGCCGCTTCATTTCAATAGCATTGCTCGGCCACGGGTCAATGCCCCAAACATGGAGATGAAGCCAACTCTCATTCATCTTGAGCAGAGTAATCAAT